>CP126896.1:48242500-48462500 GCA_030440675.1 Furcifer pardalis | reverse complement strand
GTGTCTATAAAAAACTCAGAACCTTTCATCTTCCATTATTCTTTCCTGGTCTTCTGGAGCAGGCCAAGACATGGCCTGTGGTTTCAGCCAATATTGCCTGGCAACCCTAGCTCAGATGCTACATATAGAATAAGACAACAACAACAACAAAAGAAGATATAGGATAAGGAAGGGGAAAAGAATTAGCTCTATCCCTACTGCGTCATCTCTAACCAGATTTGAAAGATTTGTTTCTCTCTGATGTTTTGAGCAATGAATGCACCTTTCATTATGGCAGAAGAAGAAAAAAGCAAAAGGAATATCAAAGGAATGAGCAAAATAATCTCTGAAAAATTCTGGAATGATTAGTTATAAAGACAAGGCTTTTGCAGGTTTTCTTCCCTAATTGCATTCTGTTCCAAGTCTGTATAAAATACAGTCAAACCTCGCATAAAAAGTGCCTCACTTAAAGAGCAATTCGCTTAAAGAGCAGGATTTTCTTTGAATGTTCACTTAACAAATAAAACCAACCAAAAACTCGCTTAACAAATAAATCGGGGTTCACAATCCCTCCCACCAGAAGTCACAATTGGTCTCTTACAATGGTGTTTCGCTTAAAGAGCAAACTCGCTTAAGGAGCAATCCTGTGGAACACATTATGCTCTTTAAGCAAGGTGGAACTGTAATAATATTCAAACAGGTGGTGCTACATGAAATCTAACAAGAATTATTTTCTAACCTTCAGAACAATTTGGAGTCTGTTAAACAACTAAATTATCATCTGCATGTTAGTTTGAGGGCTTATTAATCAGGAAATTGAGCTACATATCCATAAATATTCACTAGACTAGATAAAGAATAGGTAAAGAAAACAGAGTAAATGCATCTATACCACCTCTCCCCCAAACATTAAAATATTCACAAAAGTTTTTGAACAAATATTCTAAAACCATATGGTTACTCATTTTATAAAGTGCCCCAGAAATCATATTTTAATGTAAATCTTCAAAATGATCTATGCAAAATCAATACTCTTAACACTAGGATTACCTGATGCTGGAATCTGCAAAGGTTTTGCATTTAATAAGTATCCTTGTTTCCAGTGTGACTTTTGTCATTGATTGTTACTGAAAGTGGGCAAATCACTTTTTAATTTTGTGTTTTCTTTGAAAGCAGAATAAAAACTGACAGATCATTTAGCTAGAAAAATGTCTCTCATCTTGCCCTGGCAATCTTTCAAATGTTACTGTGGCATTGAATGCCATCATTCATTTTCTGTTGTGATCCATGAATGACAGAGTCTTCAACATATAAACTATTTGAGTTCAAGCATGAATGGTTCATTGATGTACAGTTATAAACTGGACAGCTCTCTCTGCCGCCCTCTGTCCTGGGAGATCTTAGCAGATAGGGCAATTTCATTATATGTATAAACATACTGACACAAAGAATGTCTGGATTATGATTGAATCTGTATTATTAATGGTGTAAATGGAAGATTAGTGGTTTCAAAAATGCTGAAACATGCTAGTCCACTTATGGAGTGGATGGACAAAATGAGTGATTGAAATCCTTCACTCTGGCTAAAATTTATGATCTCAGCTAGGCTGAGATAGTCTGCAAATGTCTGCTTTTAAAAAACCCCACTTCTGAGTGCTACACATATTTTCCATGGGCCAAGACCTATGGAAGGAACATTGCAGGTTGATTCTGTAGTATCTTCAAAGCAGAGTCCATATACAATAGCAAGCAACTTATTAATTATTTACAATGGTATACGTCAGAGTGGTGAATTGCTGTCAGGAACGCCGTTACTCACAAGTAGGGATCAGGCTCCCAAGTGGTTGGTTCCTGCTTCTGAGCTACTACCCTTCTAGCTTAGCAACCCATGATATTAGCTTAATGTAAATAAGGTAGCACATAGCCAAGTAAACACTCCAGTTATCTTCTGGTATTTTAAAAAGTATATTGTATTCAGAGTAAGTTGCAGAATAAAGTTTTTCAAAAGTTCAGAAAGCACATCAAAACAAAGAAAGCTTCTCTAATTGGGGAAGCCAGGGGCTCCCTTTCTACATGTTTCTAAGTCCACTGCTTGTTTTCAAATACCAATCCTTCTAAGGAATGTGCCACAGGTCACACACACACACACACACACACACACACACACACACACACACACACACACACACACACACACACACACACACACACACACACACACACACTTGGAAATCTCCATCTTGGAATGAGGCTGAGCCCAGGGTACAAATCATACCCTGACAATTGCCACTAGTGTCAATTTATCAAGTACAGTCAAGTAAATTCTGACTTACAGCAACCCTTTTCAGAGTCTTATAGGTAAAGAATACAATAATACCTCGGATAATGCTAAAACCTGGTTCCACAAGTCTTGGTGTTATCCGATTTTTAGTGTTATCCGATGCATGTTAAAATCCTATGGGATGAATCGGACAATGTTAAAGCTCCATAGAGATACATTGTAACCACACAGGCTTTAGCGGTTGTTATCCGATCCATCCCATAGGACCTTAACGTTATTCGATCCAATTCTCCTCCCCAGATTACTTCACTTTCATAAGTCCTCCTTTATTAACTTCCTGAAGCATAAGCTCTTCACTTTTCTTAATGTAGTCATGCAAGCTATGTTTTTCTTCTTCCACTGTATGTTTCCCCTGTAGGAGTCCACTGCCACCTTCAGCTCTTAGTAATTACAAATGATCAATGTCAATGTTTGGGTGCAGGTCATGATGCATAGTCATTAGCTTCCTTGTTTTTCGGTCTGGGTTGTCTAATTCCATTTGGGTCCAATCAATTATTCCAGCTGAATATCTTATAAGAGGCCCTGCCCAGATATTAATTGCCTCTGTGATATTGCCTCCACTCAGTTTTGATCTCAATATTTTCTGGATCTGCTTTATATATTTTCTAGAAGTAACTCTTTTGACTTGGTTGTGTAGCAGGTCAGAAGCTTCCATAAGTCCCTGGTACTTGTATTTCTTCTGATGCTATTGCTTTGATACATTCTCCATTATCTAACTCAAATCCATCATCTTTGACATTTGTGTCTTCCTTAACAGTAATTGCTGCACACTTGTCCATTCTAAATTGCATTCCATTGTCTTTACTAAATTTCTTTGCATTTGAGAGTATTTAATTTGGCTCTTTTCTTTCCAAACAATTTTAGATCATCTATATAGTGCAAATGTGAAATCTTCACTCCTTTCTTAGCAAGTCATATCGATAGATAGATAGATAGATAGATAGATAGATAGATAGATAGATAGATAGATAGATAGATAGATAGATAGATAGATAATTTCAATGTAACAGTTGAAGGAGTTGAGATATGTGCTTGTCAATATATAAATTAATGCTCTCACTATACATCTATGAGTCTGTTCACAGTATCACTGTGATTTATTCCTATTCTGTTTTTCATACCATCATATTTCATCTTCATCGTTTATCCTGAACTAGATGACAATTTGCAAATTATTTTATTTTATTTTATAAAACCAAAATAATCCCAACAGGGATTTAGGGAGAACTATTCTCTGTGGTTTTCATACTCTGCCAGGAAGTTGTAAACTCAGTATGGTGTGTATTTAAAAATTCTCACTGAAAGATGTACCACATTCAATATGCTTCAGTCATATCCATCTTTTTCTTAATAACAAACTGTAAACAGTTTTCATAGACATTAAAATATTTTCTGCCTTTGTCATCTTTTCAAAAAGCTAGTGTTTTCCATCCCATCCCTTCCTTTTTCTTTTTACAAATGCACTGAAAAGATAATATGATATTTACTCATGCAGTGTAGCAAGCAAGATGTCTGAAAATTATTTTTTCCACATGGAATACTCTGGCAGGATGTATATAACACAGGTCTCATAGTTCAGCAGTCAGTACTGGGTTTGGATTTCAATCTCTGAATCTTTATGCTTTGAAGGTGATAGAGCCAGGGAAGTTAGATGCTTTTAAACAGAGAGAGAGAGAGAACATAGATTGATGAATAAATCAGAGCTATGCCTGTCACAATGCTATGATCAGTTGTTATTTTCTTTAATGTTAGTTTTGATAAAATTAAAACAATGTTTTAAGTTTCTCTGTTGTTTTTAATTATTCACCACCACACAAAGTTTGCGGGCACACGCACAAATATACATGTATACATGGATTCATTTGAAAAATGGAGGAGAGCTTTGTAGAAACCCTGAGCTGTCAAAAACAAGTGAGTCCTAGGGCAAGTAAAGCCTGAACTGTCCCTGGAACAGTGATGGGATGTCCCCGGTTCCATATGGTTCCCTGGAACTTGTAGGAACCAATCCCGGAGGGTTCTCCGGGAGGGTAGTCAACTATTGAGGCGTCCGGTTCCGGACGCCTCACCGAAAGAAATTTTTTTTAATCGGAGCAAAAATGGTTCCAATTGACTGCGCATGTGCAGAAACTCAATCTGACGCATTGTGCATGCGTCAGATTGAGTTTCTGCGCATGTGCAGTTAATTGGAGCCATTTTTGCTCTGATTTTAATTTTTTTTATTTTGGAGCTGGAACTGCACCTTTCAGGGTGGCAGCGGTGGCAGTGGTGGCAGCGGTTGTGGCACCAGCCCTCAGAGGAGGGCACCTCCCCCAGGGCACATTGAGGCCTGCATGGGCCGTCCGCTGCCGCCGAGCCTCCCTGGGCCGTCTGCTGCCAAAAAGCCCCCATGCTCTGGGGACGCCTGGTGGGGTGCACCGCTGCCGCCTGCAGCCGCCACCTCCTCCGGGCCCCTGTGGCTTCCTCCTCCTCCTTGGGCCGGTGCCTTTTTGGCCCGGCTGCGGCACCTGGCGGAGGAGGCTGCAGGTGGTGGTGGTGTGCCCCGCCGGGCGTCCCCTGGGCATGGGGGCTTGTAGACAGCGGACAGCCCAGGGAGGCTCGGGGGCCGCGGCCGGAGCCATCGCCAGAGCCACTGCTGCCCACAGCCCCTGGCCGCCCCTGGCCATGGCCGCAGCCGGAGCCGGGCCAAAAAGGCACCGGCCCAAGGAGGAGGAGGAGGCCACAGGGCTGCAGGCAGTGGCAGCTCCTGTGGTGGGGGGGCGGGCGGGGGCTGTGGACGGCGGCTGCAGGCAGTGGCTCCTGTGGCCGCAGCCTTCGGAGGAGGAGGCCGCAGTCGGGGACAGCGCGCCTTGCCGGGTGGCCCCAGCCCATGGGGGTTCATCGTCCCAAGGAAGGTAAGCAAGTGAGGGTTTTTTATTTAGGGTGGGTGGGTAATTTATTTGTGTTTTGGGTGGGTGGTTGTATCTTTATTTAATTTTTATTTTATTTATTTCTTTATTTTATTTATTTAAGTTATTTACGGGTTTGTGATGTAGCTGTCTGGGTGGGTGGGTGGGCTGAGGGGTGTGTGTGTGTGTGTTTATTTTTATTTTATTATTTTATTTTTATTTTTGGCCCCGCCCACAACATCATGACGTCATGACATCATGACATTGGCCACGCCCATAACATCTGTGACATCATGGTGTGGTAGTAGAATTTTTGTCATCCCATCACTGCCCTGGAAGCAAAAATGATGAAACTGGTCCTACTTTGGACTCATCATGAGAAGACAAGATCCTCTGGAAAAGACAATAATGCTGAGAAAGTTGGAAGGACACTGGAAAAAAAGGAAAAATGAACATGAGATAGCTTGACCAAATCAAATCAAGACCAGGATAGTACAACAGGAACAACAGCAGCTGAAATATATCCAGAGACAGAAGTTAAAATGAGGGTATTTAAATATATATTTTTAAAAGGAGCATTTCTTCTCAAAGTTAAGGAGTAGTTAAATTAATATTTAAGGTTAATAGTGTTACAACCATTGTTAAGCCTATGATATAGTGCTAGTGGTTTGTTTAGCTGAAGAACCTGCCAGGATTGTTCTTCTGATCTTACACTGATTGACTTGGATTTACAGGAGCTGAGCAGCATTTTTGAGGACAGAGTGTTTTCATTCATAGGGTCACCATCAGTGATGGGATGACAAAAATTCTACTACCACGCCATGACGTCACGGACGTCACGGGCGTGGCCAATGTCATGACATCATGGCCGAAGCCGACGTCATGACGCCATGATGTTGTGGGCGGGGCCAAAAATAAAAATAAAAAAAAATAAAAATAAACATACACACACACACACCTCCCTCTCAGCCCACCCACCCAGACACAAATAAATAAATAAATAAATAAATAAATAAATAAATAAATAAATAAATAAATAAAATAAAAACAACCACGCACCCAAAACACAAATAAATTACCCCTCGCTTACCTTTCTTGGGACCCAGCACCCCGACTGCGTCCACAGCCGCAGCCGCCGCTGGAGCTGCCTGCACCCCTGTGGCGTCCTCCTCGGGCCGGTACAGTGGCTCTGGCGGTGGCCCCAGCCACGGCTGCCGAGCCTCCCTGGGCCGTCCCCATGCCGCACCGCCGCCGCCTGCATTCCTCCTCCGCCAGGCGCCGCAGCCGGACTAAAAAGTGACCGGCCCAAGGAGGAGGCCACAGGGATGCAGCCAGCGGCAGCTCCAGCTGCGACGGGCGGCGGTTGCAGGCACCCAGCCCACAGGCGCCCGGCAGAGGAGGAGGCGTCAGCGGTGCGGTGCGCCGGGCATCCCCAGGGCATGGGGCTTGTCGGCAGCGGACGGCCCAGGCAGCCCTCAACGTGCCACGGGGGAGGTGCCCTCCTCAGAGGGCTGGTGCTGCCGCCGCCGCCGCCGCCACCACCATCCTGAAACTCTAAAACAATTTTTTTTAAATCGGAGCTAAAATGGCTCCAATTGACTGTGCATGCACAGAAACTCAATCTGACGCATGCGCAATGCGTCAGATTGAGTTTCTGCGCATGCGCAGTCAATTGGAGCCATTTTAGCTCTGATTTTTTTAAAAAAAATTCTTTCGGTGAGGCGTCCGGAACCGGACGCCTCAAAAGTGGACTCCCCTCCCGGAGAACCCTCCGGAATTGGTCCTACCGGTTCCAGGGAACCGTCTGGAACCGGGGACATCCCATCACTGGTCACCATAAACTGAAGACAGCTTGTTGACTCATAACAACAATATATGCACACAAAATTATAGGTACAGCAAAACACCGGATAACGCTAAAACTTGGTTCCACAAGTCTTGGTGATATCCGATTTTTAGTGTTATTCGATGCATATTAAAATCCTATGGGATGGATCGGATAACGTTAAAGCTCCATAGAGATACATTGTAACTGCACAGGCTTTAGCGGTTGTTATCCGATCCATCCCATAGGACCTTAAAGTTATTCGATCCAATTCTCCTCCCCAGATTACTTAACTTTACGCGATTTTAGCGTTATCTGATCCAATCGTTATCCGGTGTTTTACTGCATTGTGGTCTGCTACAAACAAAGGAGTTTCTAGGAAACTAATATGTTTCAGTATTGTTATTAATAAGAAAAAATAGGTAATGTGTGTGGGGGGGACTATATCCTGAAAAAATGGTAACATGATTTCTAGTAATATTATGGTTTTAATACATTTAGCAGAAGGCCTGAAGCAGAGTTCAGAAGAAACTAGGTACACATAATGTAACTAACTGCAACTTTCTGTATTTTGTCATTAATAAGTAATGTATCAATAAGTCAGAAAATTATACTAAAAGCAATGTCAGAACTAGTTATGATTACTTTTAGATATAGGCAGTTTTTCAATTATTTCCTAAAGTTAATTTTAAAGAGAAATTTTAGAAGGATTTTGGCAGGAGTTTTACACATTTTATGTCATCATTTTGTCAATCCTAAATGGCAAGGGGAGGTTTGTGTTTTATCTTTTGTAAATAGTCATAAAGTACAGTAACAAATGTGTCCACTAGAAGCAACCCTGAGAATTGTCTTTTTCTAGCATGCAAGGAACAGCTTGCATGAATACAGTGAACTGCTTGCATGATATGAACAACAATAGTGATAAGGGCAACCTATTTTCCAAGAAGCAATGAGCAAGGCAAGGAATTTATTTTTCTTTCCCCCTTTTCTTTTTTTAAAAAAATATACCATCCCAATCTCTGGTCTGAAGTACTCAAAAAGACATCTGGCAGCCAGTCAGACTTAGAGAAAGTCTAATTGCAATCACTCCAGATTTAAAAACATAAAACATGCCATATTTCAAAACTTAAAAAATAAAATAAAAGCAGAAATATTTAGATATATAGCATACTGGACTCCACTATTAAGTGGGAAAATATCCCAGATAAATATAATAAATAAATTCAAAAAATTCATAGGGTCTCTTCCAACTCTGAAGTTCCGACGATGATGACAACGCTGATGACGGCAGTGATGGTCTTTTCCTGTTTGTTTTCAATTCAATGTTTTACTTGAAGATTTTACAAGGACTTGACATACAGTATATACTCGAGTATAAGCCGACCCAAATGTAAGCTGAGGTACCTAATTTTGGCCTGAGAAACCAGGAAAATAGATTGACCCGAGTGTAAACTGATGGTGGAAAATGCAGCAGCTGCTAGTGAGTTTCAATAATCACTTCTACATGAAAGCCTGTCGATGTCAGGGGGAAAAAAAAATAAGATCATGGCTGCAGCCGTGATCCAGATCTAACCACTTCTTGACTAGGACAGGAAGTACAGATCTCCCATGCAGCCAGGCAAATAGAGCAGATGGCTCGAGTATAAGCCAAGTCTGCTTTTTTCCAGCACATTTTGGTGCTGAAAAAATTGGCTTATACTCAAGTATATACAGTAATTAAAAACCCAACTGAATATAAAAAGTAGATATGTAAGAAAATCCTTCTCACTGGCGTGATACTTGAAGAAACTAAATGCAGGATAATGACAGAAAAGAAGTGAAAGATGAAAGTAGATGGACTGCCTAGCCTAGAAAACTATGATTATGAGTGTTACTGGGGCAGAATATAATAATATACTGTAAATTCAGGTATGGTTGGAAAGCTTCTCAATGCCTCAAGGTTGACTTACCTCAGTTTTTCATTGTAATATACCTTACCATCTACTTAAGGAGCAACAGAGTCCAGCATCCAAAATTATCTAAATAATGCCATTGCATATTCTCCTGAATGCAGTCCTTTAAAAATTTATGATTTATTCATTATTGATTGAACTCTAGTTGTAAGAAGCAATCTTAAATTTCAGTAGTTGCATAATATAAAAGATAAAGTAGTACAATTCCTGTGACAGGATCTTTAACACACTAAACTATCTTTCGTTAAAGATTTGCTCATAATCCTGATTAAAGTATGAGACACCGAAGACAGGCTTATTTTGCTGCTTAGATTCTATTTTCTAATTAGTGGTCTCAAAAATATGCATATTAGAAAAGACCAACCAACATGCCTGCAAGATTCTAGGATTTGTTAGTATAATCAACCAAACTCAGACGGATTGGTATGTTGTCTGGATCAAAGTGGCATAACCAGATGTGGTTTCAGGTGAAAGAGAAGCAGATTTACATATCAATTCACATGTGGAGCAAAAGAATCCAATTTGGTTAGTGACAAATAGCTTTGGCTTACTGTAGTTGCTCTTTTTTTAAAATCGCAAAATTTAAAACTGTCTGGTATGCAAATGAAGCTATCTGTCTGAAATTTAGAAGGTTTACTGAAATCTTTAGTGCGTATCAGGGTCCCTTGTTCCATGTCCATAGGAGGCTGCCAGTAGAAAGTGACCAACTGATTCAAATCTGGGGCACAGCTGGAACTGGAGGTGCAAGAATTGCTTCAGACTAAAGGAGGATATGATCCACGGACCTATGGACAACCTTTGTTTCATTACTAGGAATGGATACATACTTTATCAAAGCAAACATTTTGCACAGATCATACAGAATGATAAATTCACAGCTAACCCTTTACAGCAGTGGTTCTTAACATGGAGCCCATATCCCACAGGGGCACCTTAATTCCCAGAAGCCTAAGTCAGTATATTGGCTGATCAGTGCTTTGGGGAATTGACTTAGGCTTCTGGGAATTGAAATTCAAAAACCAAAGGTTGGGAAACACTGCTTTGCAGGGAGTGATGTGCCTATGCAATCACAGATCTCTGGAGCAGTCTTGTTCCATACCTGTAGGACTGATCTATAAATGCAGAACTGATTTTACAGTATCAGTGCCTGCTTTTAATAAAGCACCTTAATTTCTTTATAACTGAATGAATCCTGAGCAGTGGCCAATTCATTAATGTCACTCTGAATAATGATTTATGACTGTGTCTTTAGCAGGGAGATCTTTCTGATATCGCAAGCTGTTGCTGTAGTGAGTGAGCCCCCCCTAATTAGTTTGCTGACATAGAGGGTGGTTTCTTCAAGATGGTACACCGGCTGGTTTCACTAATGTGCAAAACAATCCTCAACAAAGAGGAAATTGGCAATGACAGATAGGAATGAAGCCTCTAATAACAGCATTAGTACAGCTGGTACAGCAGGTCAGTTCCAAAAACCCACCAGGAGACAAATTAGAGCAACTGACCTATTGCAAACATATGTAATATGGCAAAGAGATCCCAACATATGGGTTTACATATGGAGATTCAGCCACAAGATGTTGTATCTTTCCTTAAATTCCAATACAAAATGCCCTTTTGGGAAACAGAAGGTCACGGATAAACTGAAAAAATGAGACAGTTGGAGTAAGCAGAAAATAAATTAAATTGTGTATGTATATCAATTATAGAGATAGGTATTTGTGTTTGTGTCCTAAAATGCCCTTTTTATCAAAAGTACTCAAGATACAGAGTGGGTGAGAGGTAGACTAGAATGTAGAAGAAAAGCGGAACATTTCCACACATTTTGGGTTGGGTCATGGTGGACCTTATGGACATATAAGTCTCTAATTCTCTAATTCTTCAATAACATCTGGACAGCCAAGTTTGAGGAACCCTGATCTAGTGGAAAACTTCTATTAATAGATGCCTAACATTTTATTTTCTATTGTTTCACATTTTAGCAATAGCAATTATATTTTTGTACCACCTCATAGTGCTTAAAGCATTCTTTTGGCAGTTCACAGGTAATTAGTACTTTATGCCCAACATGCTAGGCACTCATTTTACTGACCTCAGAAGAATGGAAGGCTGTTTCAACCTTGTGCTTGTTGGCATCAAACTCAGATTGTAAGCAGAGTTTTGGCTGCAATACTGCAACTTAATCACTGCAATTAATTAATTACTGAATCCCCAATAATGAGACAGACAGCGTGCTGGGATGAAATAAGGCCACTTTATTGAGACATTCTGCTGTTAGAACCATGTTCTAACGGTCTGCATGGTGCAGGAGCACCATGATATGATTACTTTATCCTCTAGCTAATGTTATCCACCTCAGAAATGGCATCTCTTCACCACCATTTCTGCTCTGTTCAGGTGAACGTTTGTTGGTCACCCTGCCATCCGGCCTTGGTGACCCATTGTTCTTGGACCACACTTCCCTCACTCAGCCGCCTGCCACCTTACCTCGCTGTCGGCTGGTGATGCAACTGCGTTCCTGCCTGAAATGTCTGGATTAACATGGTTGCTTACCTGTGCTCCCCCCCCCCCCGGTGGCCTGAAAGCAAAAGAAAAACACTCCCATAAAGAAACCCCCACGCCGGGCAGTGTGGGAGGGGCGAAAACTCCGAGCGCCAACCAGCCAATCATGGCGCCCGCAAAAATTCCCCTCCAGCCCCGAAGTGACCAAAAGAATCACACTGCCAGCAGGGAGGGAGGGAAGGAAAATGGTTGCTCGCGGTTCCCCTGCAAGCGAGCGACTGCCACGAGGCAGGAAGTGCCGACCCGACATCCGGGTCTGGCCCCTCCTGCCTGGCGCGCCGCACACTGCCTGTTGCCGGCAGGGGCGGGGGACAAAGCGCGCGCCCGGACAGCTCATCCAGGCGCGCGGGCATTTTATTTGTGTAAACCACCCAGAGTAGTATCATGTTAAAGAGGCATTATGGAAGTTGAACAAACAAACAAACAAACAAACAAACATTTATTTAGGAGAAAATGCAATAAGTCTTTTGTGTCTCACTCTCTTGTGTGAGCGCACACACCCTTTTACACACATCATTTGCAGTTTCTACATAAACCATGTTACTGTTTTTTCAGGATATAGTCCCCCCCCCCAATTACCTAATTTTTTCTTACTAATAACAACAGTGCAACATACCAGTTTTCTAGAAACCCCTTTCTTTCTAGCTGACCACAATACATATTATTTTGTGTGCATATATTGTGTGCATAGATAGCTTCTTGTGAATCACAAGGGCTCATGCAGCTCTACCCACTAGAGATTCACTGGCCCTCCCTGATCTCTGCACAGGCATTAATCCTTCCAGTTCATTGTATGTCTCACTTTTGCCCTCTGTACCACATTAATACACAGCAGCATTTTAGTTCTGAGGCAATAGCTCCACATTTCCAGATTATGAGAGTGCAGCAAACTGCAAGATACCTGGAATACAGCAATTTACAGCCCTCATGAGCTGTTGTAGAAGATTCTGCAGAGGGTTTTTGGTGAGCAGTTCCAAGACGGTTATGAGAAACTGGTGGAAGAAACATTCTGGGGAGATTGAAGGTCAGAGAGAGAATTGTATTCCAGCAGTATTAAGGTAATCTGAATTAAATAATCTGATTCCAAAAGAATAGGCATTGCAAACAGACTGCTTTAGTTTCCCTTTGAAAGCACTAAGGTATTGGCAGCATTCTAGCTGAAGAATGAATGTTAACATCTGGAACACAATTCTGCCAAAAGTTTTAATAAGGCAGGGGAATCTTCATGACTTTTGAGCAACTGCTCAGAATTTCACCAAACTAAGGAAAGGCATATTTTCTTTAAAAGTATTAATAAAGTACTGTGTATGCCGGCGTATAAGACGACTGGGCATATAAGACGACCCCCCAACATTTCCACTCAAAATATAGAATTTGTTATATACTCGCTGTATAAGACTACCCCCTCTTCCACACACCTTCCACACACCAAATAAAACGTAAAAGAACATCAGATTTGATTTCAACAAGTTAATTTATATTCAAATGGTTATGACATGCAGAAAACTGTCACAAGGCTGTATGTTATCAAACATGTACAGTAAACATAAAACAGTGCAAGTGCAAAGTGGTACTTATTTATCTACCGTATATACATGAATATAAGCTGACCCAAATATAACCCGAGGTACCTAATTTTGACCTTGAAACCCAGGAAAATAGATTGACCCAAGTATAAGCCAAGAGTGGGAAATGTAGAAACTGCTAGTGAGTTTCAGTAATTAAAATACAGTAATATTAATTATTTTATTGATTTTTTAGAACTGTACTTGCACCACCCACCAGTGGTGGCGCTGCAGGTAAAGTGGGTGGGCAGGTGAATTGCACTGAGGCAGGAAGTGTTGCTCTAGCCTAGCCTCTTGCTTACCCTGCAAGCATGGCTTTTTCCTCCATTTTGGGCAGAGCAGAGAGATAAGGGCAGAAGGTACCAGTAAATGAAAGCCTTTCTTTTTCCCCACCAGTTTGAAAGAGAGATACAACTGAGCTTCTTTCTTCATCTGGATGGCATGTAGAATGAGGTGGGCGAGCATCAGGAGGCCACTATGGGCAGCTATGTCTATCCCAACTGAAGTGCACCTGGCATATAAGACGACCCCCCCCCCCAACTTGGAGACATGTTTTTCAGGGTGAAAAAGCCATCTTATACACCAGCAAATACGGTAGCTTCCACCATAGGAAAATGCATATTGTTCAAAAAATTGGAGTTAAGCAGCAAATATATCAATGTACAGCATTTTTAAACTTCCTATATCTGCAGCTGTGACAAGTTTAGATTTCATTAAGTAAATGACAGATTGCATTTCTTTGCTCAAAATATGTTATTTTTAAAGGAAGTGACTTTTCAATCTCTTAACGGTGAGACTTCATGCCTTAATTGTAGAGTTAATCCTTTAATATCTGTATATGTATATACAACCCTTCATCCACAAGGGATATGAGACATGTCCTAAGACTTACTGTGGATACTTGAAACTTCAAATAACAGTGAACTCTATATTTTTCTTTGCAGACAGTGACCTATAGTGGCCTCTGGTAATACAGCCTAGACATATGTATTTCAGGATCTCTTATTGAATATTTTTAGAATTGCTGATTAAAGAAACCATGGACACCAAACTCATGGGGTGTGTGGGTGTATCACAAATGTGATAGGAGAAAAACATAACTCAGATACAATAGATCTTCAGACACACCAGCGAAGATGTAAAACAGAAACTTACATACCAAAATGTCAAAGGCAGAAGAATAAGCTTGTGCTGTATATAGAATTACATCACCGGCAGAATTATTATGGCAGCATTGTCTTTTATTGTTCCTTGGAGAATGATATTGTAGAGGAATTTGAAGTTTTTCTGTATCCTTTTGAAAATTTTCCTTTTAGATTAGGTAAAAGACATTCTTGATGAAGTTAAATAGCTTTTCTGGCTTTAAGCACACATTTTTCACATCCTCATTAGTGTATTTTTCAAGTTAGGAATAATTGACATTCTCCTGAATTCATTTTGATAGTTATTCTTCATTTTGCTTGACAGCTACTGTTCTGACAGTGCTTCAGAGTTCAGAGCCCTTCCCCTACACCAGTTTTTAGGATGATCACCCATCCTGATGATTCATAAACATCATCCCTACATTCTTGTTCCAAACTACATGCTGTCTTTTTTGGCACGTCCATGGCATGTGTCACTTCCATCATCATCATCCAGTTTTTTCAAAATGACAGTGTTAGAATAATTTTCCTCTTATATTTACTCAAAAGATTTCTTATATTGCCTGCATTCCCTTTCAGCTAGTGAAATTCAGCCTACCTTTTTACATTGCTTACTGCACTTTATCATATCATGTGTCAACCGCAACACATACTTTAATTTTCTCTCCTTTTTTTGGTCTTGATTATCTTGCTCTTTTGAGTTCATATCCAACTGAACTGTGAAATTTCTATTTCATTTTAGGAACCCTTTCTGACATGGTGGAGAGTGTTGTGTACCTGTTTATAAAAGTGATATTTTATAAGCAGGTGCATAGTCATATTTGTGAGGAATTATGTGAGAGGGATTATCTAAACCACCTTTTCCTATCTCCCCTCAAACTTTCTGTGAGGTTGACTTTATTTTTACATTTGGGATCTTGTTCACAAGCAAACCCGGCATAGAAATTAACAACTGTAGATTCATTTAATTCTAAATATGGCTAAAAATATGATACTGCAACCCAATCCACCCCAGGAAACAGACGACAACCATCTGTTCATCAAAACACAGACCACTTTATTGATAAACATAACAATACAATATTAACATGACCTGCAATGGGGCATCCTAGTGGATAAATGCTATTAACTTATGGGTATATCTACCCATGTCCGGATTATTGATTATGACCTTGTATTTGTATTTCGACTTATATGCCACCACACTTGCACAGTGACTCTGGGAGGCTTACAGAAGAGACAGTTACAATTACATAGTACATTCCATAGCATAAAAGCAATTACAAATATCACATAGTAAATTACAAATATCACATAGCAGGAATAACTGTCAGGGATTTCCCCTAGCGATATGTGTGCCAGGATAGCAGAGTAGCACTTTAAGCTGTTGCACAGCAAAAACTTCAGGTGCAATGACACACCTTTTTTTCCATTTCATTTCAGATTTATACCCCGCCTTGCTCAGGCGAACCTGACTCTAGGCGGCTTACAAAGTATAAAAAAATAACATAACAGTCACAAATTTCACATATATATTTCACACACACATATAGGTTCAGTGAAATGTGCAGTTTACTCGTGAGTGAGGGGAAGACAACATACACAGAACTATATACAAGGTACCAGTCTCTCTCCAAGCCCCACAGTTGCAACAGAACATGGATTCCTCTGATGGCTCCAGTCCAAAGAGCATGTACAGAGTCCTGGTAGCAAACACTGACTGCAGGCTGGCAAAGTCAGTGTGCTACTTCTCAGTAGTATAAGGTACCTTTCAGTTCTCAGAGAAACAGAGCTTCACACAGCACATCTTCTCCCTCCAAGAGTCAGTGGTCAGTCTGTCAACAGTCCTTCCTTCTCAGTTGAATACTCTCCTCAGCAGCACAACCTCCTTCAGCCCTCCTCAGCATAACCTTCCCCAGTTGGCCATAGTTATACTGTGGTGTTGCTGGGCTATTCCTCTAATCAGCCACAGCTGTGCTATTGCTGGGGCACATACACCAGGTAGCACACAGCCATCCAATCAGTCTGTGCCTCAATCCTAAACACCTGTGTTTAAGGCTCTTGCAGGGCCTTAAAGCTGTACTAACTCACTGGGCAGAAATCTTATCAGGACATCCTAAAAAAATAAATCACAGATACTATAATATAAATTATTACAGCATCAGAATTCAATAGGCAACAATATCAAGCAACAAACAAAAATTCCAAATATCAATTCAGTTTACACAAAAAAATTACAAAAACAGAAAACTAAGGGAAAAAAAACAGTTATAAATCCCACAACAAATGACGGACTGCTGACAAACTGCTCCACCCGGCCACAGGTGTTTCTGGTGGCGGTGGCTGCTCGAAAAAGTTCTGCTGCCTTAGCGGCTTTTAAGCCCTGGCCAGGGCGGAGCCCCCAGGGACAGGTGGAGAGAGTCCCATGGCTAGACAACGCCGCGGCCTCTCCGCCCAGCCACAGATGTTTCTGGCAGTGGTGGCTGCTACAATGAAATGTGCCAAATAATGGCAGTCTTCTTCTCCAGGTGAGATGGTATGATGAAGTCTCACTCCATACCTCTTAGATCACAATTTTCTTCAGGCTGACAAGCCTGCTCTCTTGTAATTGAGGGTTTCTTCCTGTGACAGTAGACACCTCCAGTGTCTCTGTTCTTCTGTTATGGTGAGGAACCCCCATTACTCAATTAACCTAGTTTTGATTACCATTTACCCCACTACCACCCCATTGGGTTTACATTACGTACCTGTAGCTCCCCCTTGTATGGAGAGGGTGAAAAACATCATCACAAAGGCCAGTTAGTAATGATGAAAAAATTCCCTCTTGGTCCGGAAGCAAACACAAAATTGCCATACTTAAGAAAAGGGAGGGAGGGGCTTTTGCCAGGTTACAAAGCAGAAGAGAGAAGGTGAGGCGGGAAGGAGACACACTCTTATAGAGCGTAGGCTCCTTCCTGGGACACCGAGGTCTCTGGGTGGTTGCCGCCTTGGGATGGATGGGCGGCAAAATGTATGCACATGTTAATTCACGTGACGTGGCCATTCTCTTTGTTTAAGAAATTTTTTATTAAGGCAGTGACTCTCAACCTTTAACATTCAAAAATGTTTTCGAATTCAGATTCCAGAAGCCCTGCCAGAATGACCAAAGAACAGGGAGCTGAACAGGGATTTCTGGGAGCTGAAGTCCAAATTGTAGACAGTCAAAGCTTACGATCTTCTGCTATATGGAATGATGATACAAGTCAAATTATTCCTGGCTTTGAAGAAATGGCTCATTTTATTTCCAAGCCACCCTACTGCTAATAATAATAATAACAATAATTGCATATAATAAAATTTCAGGTCTTTTCCAGAGTTTTCTGTCTAGAGAATACACAGAAGTGGTTCATCATTCCCTTATTCTGGGAGCATCCTGGGTTTGTACAGTTTGCCAAAGGCTACATAGGCTGGCTTTCTTCACAGGAGGGACAGTGGGAAATCAAACCCAGATACCAAAACCATTGAGCTACCCAGGCAGCATTGAAAGGAATATATCACTGATGAGGCATTACTGAATGTGCCTGTTCAAACCCTCATTTTCTATTCAAATACAAAAAAAAAAAGATATTTTAGATACCTTCCCACTGATTTTTGGTAAATCTCAGCATTGCTAATTTAACACCCATTGTTGCCAAGTTGATAATTACAAATGTTGGTGCCTTGGTAATAATTATGCTAAGTCCAAAGTAACCATAATACTAAACAATGGAAAAATATTTTGTAGTAGCTCTTCTGGTTTTTTTTTAAAATGCAAATGTTGATTGATGTGGTGGATGAAACATCAAACAACATCTGCTGTCATCAAAACCACTTGAT
This sequence comes from Furcifer pardalis, assembly GCA_030440675.1. Classification (NCBI taxonomy): domain Eukaryota; kingdom Metazoa; phylum Chordata; class Lepidosauria; order Squamata; family Chamaeleonidae; genus Furcifer; species Furcifer pardalis. The sequence continues at coordinate 48,444,397 of CP126896.1, read as the reverse complement.
ATTTCAGAATATAATACTGGCAATTTTAGATTGCTGGTCAGTAAAAACTAAGGCTCCAAGGGGGTTCTAAACAAAGAACATTTTTATGAAGCAATTTCAATAATTCATGAATATACAGGGTATAATTTCCTGGTAGGATTAAAAAAAAGAAGAAGATATCAATATTCAATTTTGCATGCAACAATATGGGAATAAAGATTCCAAATAAGAAAGAAGGCAACAACTATTTCCTCAAACAATACTGAAAAAGAACTTGTGACTAGCTTCAAATATAGACAACAAAGAAACAAAAGAAAGCTGAGCTGATATGCTGTCAGGCTTCAAAACAAGCTTTGAACTTTAACCTTCTGAGCAATGTAATTGGAAAAAAATAAATTGGACAGAAGAATTATTAGTCTTAAGAATTATACAGATACTATTTGAAGGTCATGATAAAAATGGTTGAATCTCCTCCCCTCCGAGTTTCAGCTGCTTTTGTAAAAACTGAATTGATTCAAGAAAAAAAAGTCCCAGTCAAACATTTGAAAAACAGAGTTTTGTGAAGTTCTTTACATCAACTAGTTTCACAGTCTCTACTTTCTGATTACATAGCCTGAGATGCCTTCTAAAAGGAGCTAGTTTAAATTAGCCCCACCAAAAGAAGTATAGTTTACAGAAACTAAAACCTCCAGAATGGCATCATTGACTGAACACTCGGGTAAGAAAGGTTATTATCAACTTAAATTTCTTCAGGTCTTCTTTGGTACTATGCCCAAAAGAGAAATGCTAAGATTGAGGAAAAGAGAAGATATATATGGCCCCACTATCCTACCTGCTCTCACTTCCTTCTATATTTTCCCCCAAACCATGCCTTCTAGTCTCCTCGTCAAATGTAGATTCTTCACAAAGGTGGGCCTTCTTTCACCTGTTCCTGACTCCACTGGTACCCATAAGGGGGAATAGGTGTTGAAAATCCAAGACCTGGTTCCCAGACCACCATGGTTGTCCATGCTGTGGTACACAAGATAAAGCTACATTGGGCATGAGGGCAGGGCCCATATGTATATCTATAGCTGAACTTGTTGGGGGGGGGGAGCTGATGACCCCCCACCTCCCATGGGTGCCAAAGCCCCATGACTTCAAGGAGCCAGCTGCAGTTTTGTGATGCTTGTGTAAGCTTACTCACTCATCACTGGTTGCAACCCTTAGGAGAGTGAAGCCACAGAACCTGAGCCAGATTGACCAGTGTAAGGATAACATAGCCCAGGACTCATTCCACCTGACATTCCACCATTTAGGAAGCCAGAATAAGACCTTTTGCCGCTTCAGAGTACATGAAGTTATGCCCCAGGCTAGGGAAATCCATGATAGTTTTCAATCCCTGGTTGTTTATTCTTACAAACCAACCAGATCAGGAAGGAATTAGCAATAAGTAGGATGGGTACTTAAAAGCTCAAAAGTAATTGGAATACTCCCACCAGTTATGCTCCAAATAAAAGGTCAAAGAAGTCTTCTGTAAAAGGTCAAAGCTTTATTATATGAAGGAAAAATAGATTAAAAACTAGGAACACAAAACATTATAAAAATAAAAAGGAACATTCTTTTTGCCCCTTTCATTTTGTTAAAACAAGAAAGGAATAACTATCTATATTTTCTGGCCAAACCATCTAACAAAATCAGGATTACATTTTCTACATCTCTATTCACAAGCAAGCAACAGTAGACATCTCTCATCCTGCCTTGAACATGCTTCTTTTCTACCATATCTAAGATAACAAAAACCATATTTTATCTTTTGTCCCAACCTTTTCTCTCTCTTATACAATAAGACTCCCACATTTAACATCCTTCCTTCATTATTTTTACTACCTAAGGGGAAAAGAATTTGCACCTGGCCCAAAGGTCAAATTCACCACCTCTTAGGAAGGAAAGTGAACAACAGCATCAATTTTAACTCACAAAATAAAGGCTCCATTTCAACTCATTACAGCCAGATGTATCTTCCACCTCTCTGTACACATTTGCCCCTTACAGATAAATGATGGATGCAGACTGATTCATCACTGCACCCCTCAAATCAGTCATGCCCTCTGAAGATGAACCTTTTCCCACTTCCAAAGCATCTAAATGAAATTATATTTGTTAAATCAACTCTTTAAGATTATGTGCCACAACTGTAGGCCACTAAAATAGTGGCCACCAGACAGACAGCCTCCCCTTCTCCCCAACAAAAGCTAAAGGGTTTTTTTAATAAAGGTGCCCAGTGACATGAATACAGCCTGACAACAATCAAAGGATCAATGTAGTCTTGTTGAATGACAACTGTTGGTGCTCCAAACGGTAAGCATTTCACATTTGTGGCAAGGTCTCCAGGCTGGAACTTTGAATGGGTTATCTGACACCATCCATTCAAAGAATGAATTCAAGATGCCAAAGCTAGGGCAGGGCAGACTAAAAGACAGCAACAAAAAACCCCACATAACCCTGCCCCTCCACCAGCAAGCAGCAACACGTTGAGTATCACTACTTCCTTTGCCTCTTTCTATGGAAGGGAGGGAAAAATCCCTCCTACACTCTAGGCCATGCTTCGGCTACTATTTGGAGGGGTCCATTCCTCAGAAAGAGGCATACAGTTGTTTCTGCTCAGTTTTTTTCCCATTCAGTGCAACTCTGAGTTGCTTGATATTAACTCATAGAAACCTGTTTGCAAATTCCTAACACATAGTTCTTTACTCCAATATTATCCTACTCCCGCAGATCGTTACTTGCCAAGAAAGTACCGGTATGTTAATACTCTACCATATCATTTGTAAAAGCAATTATTGTTGCTGGGATGTAAAAAAAAATGTGTTTTTTTTTTTTAAAGTCAGGTCCTTGTTTCCCTACCAGTTGTCTGAGAAATATCCCATTTCATTTCTTTCTTCCATTTGGCCAGTTTCAAGAAATGAAAAAAGGATTTTTATTATATACATGTAATATACATATAATGTACATTTTAATCATATGGCTTGCGTAGGCAAGATGAGTAGCTGTGGTTAGAAGTAGAAAGAGGGCACTGGATGACAAAGGAGACAATGTTTTCACCTTAGAAAAGAACCATTCTTATCTTTTCTGCTTTCCTGTTGTTGGCTAAATCCTCAAAGTCTTATGACTGTACACTACTGATTTCTAAAATACAAAGGCTGGGGATAGCAAGAAAGGACAGAAGGTGTTGAAACAGGTTTCCTGCATTGGTCTTTTAGGAAAGAATCAATGATGACTGTGCCCATTAACCTTTTACAGTCCACACTTCCTGATGGCTGCTTTAAGAAGCCAACCAGGACTTTGTACTGATGGCTAGAAAGAAGGGGGAAATAAAAAAAAATAGGATACCCAGCTTTTCAGACTGCCGTTGGTGTTCTTAAGATGAAGTATGGAATGTGTCCCCTTCCTCTTAGAATTGGATTTGACATTCATTGTAGGGCACTAAGTATTTTCAGTTTTACCGTGTGGCAAGAAATCATGGGCTTTAATGCAACCATTCTTATAGAACAGTGGTGGTGAACCTATAGCATGCATGCCAGAGATGGCACTCAGAGTCATCTATGTGGGCACCCGTGCAGTCGCCCCAGCACAGAGTTCAACATGCTCCCTCTGCCCAGCAGCCCAATGGAAGTGCTTCATTCCTCTCCCCAGCACAGAGTTCACACAAACCCTATCCCCAGCAGCCCAATGGGAGCATTTCGTTCCTCCCATGTTGCTGTGTTGGCACTTTGCAATAAATAAGTGGGTTTTGGGTTGCAGTTTGGGCACTCTGTCTCTAAAAAGTTTGCCATCACTGTTATTGAAGCACTTGTGATGTGGATTCATTGTGGAAAGCTAAGAATTTCTTGGAATGAAACAGTGACCCAAGAAGAAGTATTAAAGCGAATGAGTAAAATTGTAAAATACATAAAGTGCAGAACACAAGACTATTTCTGTTATGTAATAAACAATTAAAAATACAGTCAAAACTCGCATTAAGAGTGCCTCACTTAAAGAGTAACTCGCTTAAAGATCAGAATTTTCTCTGAATGTTCGCTTCACTTATCAAATAAAACCAACCAAAAACTCACTTAACAAATAAATCGGGGTTCACAGTCCCCCCCCCACCAGAAGTCACAATTGGTCACTTACAGTAGTGTTTCACTTAACGAGCAAACTCACTTAAAGAGCAGTCCTGTGGAACACATTATGCTCTTTAAGCGAGGTACAACTGTATAGAATGTAACAATCATTCAAGGCAAAACAAAAAATGTAAGAAGAGAGAAAAACTCTTTGACTGAATAATTTAGGAGACTTGTGTAAAATGCAACAAAATATCATTGTGTAGAGTGGTTACATCAAAACTGTAATAACTATAATGACACTATAGGCTTCACTTGCTGATTCAGTCAGTTTGTCATGCATAATGTAATACAGTGGTACCTCGCTTAAAGAGCATAATACATTCCACAGGATTGCTCTTTAAGCGAGTTTGCTCTTTAAGCGAAACACCATTGTAAATGCCAATTGTGGGGGGAATTGCAAACCCCAATTTATTTGTTAAGCGAGTTTTTGGTTGGTTTTATTTGTTAAGTGAAGCAAACATTCAGAGAAAATTCTGCTCTTTAAATGAGTTACTCTTTAAGCGAAACGCTCTTTATGCGAGGTTTGACTGTAGTCCTCTTGCTTTTCAGCATTTTTCTCTATCTTTGTTGCAGTGAAAACCAATATTAGTCCTTGGTGTACATTTAAGAATGGTTGAGAATTTTACTTCAATTATTTCTTAAATAGAAACTTACCAAAATGTACAGATTCCTCAATATTCATGATGAGAAAAATATTTTAAAAATTGAGCAAGAGAAAACAAAACTGATTGATTCAGCCATCCAGACCCAGGTCGTCGTCTCCTCCTTCTCCCAAAAAAAAATTGACATACTAATAGAAATCCTGGCTAAAAAAATTGACATGCAAAATTTTAATAGAAAAAATTCAACATACAAAAAAAAAATACAGTGACATCTAGTGGCCTCTTCTGGTAATCCAATGTGTTTTCAACATATAATTGTTTTCAACATACAAATAACCTTGTGCAAAGGGGAAAATTTGTATGTAGAATTTTACTGTAATTGCACTGGCCTGGGCAAATGGAGACAACTACCATTTTTAGGTTTTCTGTTTTTAGAATGTATGAAAATCCAAATTTTTTAAATATTCTGGACAGAAGGCTTTAAAATGTTAATACATGAGAGAAAAAATAAAATTAGCACATTTCCCTTCTTTACGTTAAATTATTTGATTTAATAATCTAAAATGTATATATGGAAGTATATATGGTAGACTCCATTCTTAAGAAAAACAAATTTATTTTTTAGCACTGTCATTTCCCTCTCAGAAGCTTTTCTGAATGACATTCTGATGAACTCAACATTTGGCACAATATGCTTCTGAGCAGTCAGGAAGAGTCTCTGATACCTTTCCAGGTGCCAAATATCCCAAATGTCACACTCATAGCTGCCAAAACTCTCAGCATTTCTTGGGGGACTTCTAAAGTAGAGCTGAGCTGCATGCTATCAACATGAAAACCTATTGCATGTTCAGAGATTTTTGTAGACTAGACAGCAAGAGAACAATGCCTCACTGGGCATTGAGGTCCATTTATAGCAGATGGTCTTATTTATTTATTTTAATTAACAGGGGCATCAAACTGTTGTTCCACTTGTTTTATTTTTTAATCTGAATCTTAAATAGTAAGATGCACAGTATACCAAAAGAAGCAGTGCTTGCAGGTGGGAACTGTGTCATTTCATAGAAATTATACCTATCTTCTCATGAAAGTCATCATTCTTTCATTTTTCTTTCGTTGTTAGCAGCAGGTCTTTGAAAGCTACAAGAAGTATTTTGGGAATTGTTGATTGTCTTCATTAATCTATGTCTCCATCTCTTTCCTTCCAACACTTTGGTCTTTCAAATCTGAATAGTTTATTCCAATCTTTTTCTCTTCCTTTTTTATGTATTTATTTAATCAGTAACGTGTGTGTGTGTGTGTGTGTGTGTGTGTGTGTGTGTGTGTGTGTGTGTTGATATCCATACTTATCTATTATTCCATTGCTTTCTACTATAGCATCCAATCTGAGCAGAGCAAGCAACTCACTAATGCTCACTGCTCACAATTTTTCAAATAAAATAAAAAACACAGTAGCACTTCAAAGACTAACTGCTATATTTTCACTGTTAGCTTTCGTGGATCAATTCCACTTCATCAGGCAAGGAATGAAACTTACAGGCATGTTCTTATATACCAAACTCAGGAGGTCGATGGGAGAAGGGTTGGTGTCAAGCAAGATGAGAGGCAAGCAAGCACAAGAATGCAATATCACCCATCACAGACTACACAGAAGTGGAGCAGATATGGGAACTAGACCCTGCTGCAAATCCAGATGTCAACTATGCCCCCACATTCGCTCTGGAAACAGTATTACTGGACCTAATGGCACCACACACAACATTAAAGGAAGTTTTACTTGTGCTTCTGCCAATGTGATATATGCCATCTCTTGCTAGAAATGTCCATCCGTGCTTTATGTAGGACAAACAGGACAATATTTACGCAAAAGGATTAATAGACACAAATCAGATATCCGGAATGGCAACACGGAGAAAGCTGTCTCAGACCACTTCAATCTAACTGGACACTCTATCCAAGACCTGAAAGTTGCAATTCTGGAACAGAGAAATTACAAAACTAGGATTGAAAGGGAGACAGCAGAAATCAAACACATCCATCTGTTAGATACCCTTCACAGGGGGCTAAATATTAGTAAAGGGTTTCTGGGACATTATCAAATTTGATACAGAGATTGCTATATGATTTTATATTACAACTTTCCTGCCAATTCTCTTTAGTAAAACAGAAAGAAACCAGGTACAGGAGTCCCCCCCCCCCCGACATGCAGGTCACAAGTTGATCAGATACCATAGTGGGTTTACTCAGGAACCTTGAGATTGAAAGGGAGTCTTTTAGAGTTTATCTGAATAATCTGTTGTTGCTCAGCGCTGGGTGATACTGCATTCTTGTGCTTGCTTGCCTCTCATCTTGCTTGACACCAACCCTTCTCCCGTTGACCTCCTGAGTTTGGTATATAAGAACATGCCTGTAAGTTTCATTCCTTGTCTGATGAAGTGGACTTGATCCACGAAAGCTAACAGTGAAAATATAGCAGTTAGTCTTTAAAATGCTCCTGTGTTTTTTATTTTATTTTATTTGGTTTATATTGTTTTGTTTTGTTTTCTGAGATGCCTGAACCACAGACTAACATGGCTACTATTAAAAAAAAATTCAAATAACTCTGTTGGGATTTTGTGGTGATTTTATTTATTTATTTATTTATTTTATTTGTTCAGATTTATATTGCCACCCACTCGCCGAGGCGATTCAGGGCGGCTTGCAGTCAAAACAGCAACATTACAGTAAAAATCATTTTTATGTAAAAAATGTATGTTTACTGTAATATGTACTTGTGTTTCTCCTTCTGTAAGCCTTTCTGTACCCCATTTTCATGCTTTTTTCTAACCATTTCCCAAACGAACTTAGTCATTCATGACTCTTCCTATCAGTTGGTTTTGCAAAGAGGCCTATGCCAGTTTCAATGTTGCTTTAGTTCATGCTTTTATTAATAAAGCTTCTCTTATATCCTTACTTTACAAAACAAATTTTCATCTTAGTTTTTAATACTATGTTTGATTCTGATTCCACACTGTGTTGCTAGTATGACTGCTCTGTCTTTAGGTAGTATATCTCAATATACAAGCACAACACAAATTATGAACCACAATGCAGAAGAGCAGTGAACATATTAGCATAATATTGGACTATTAGTATACTTTAACCATATTTAAAAGCAAAAGTAAGGCAAACACTTGTGAAGATTTGTCAGCTCACAAGGAACTACAAGGTCCCCAAATTTCATGTACTTAAAGAAAAGCCCACATATTTAAAGAAAAGTTTAGATGTATCATTATGAATACTCTTGAACCTATTTGTCCTGTCTGAAAGAGTGTACTGTATGATGACAGGCACTATTTCCCCCAAATTTCCCAGTTATCTGTCAAAAAAGAATTTTTTTAAATATGGCCATTTTAATTTCTCCTTGCTTGCCAATTGGGGTTGTGAAGATTTTGGGTATCCAATTTTCAGTTTAGATTTGGTCCAGACTGGATGGTGTCAGCTGATCAACAGTAGCATTAGTGGTGGTGGGAGTATGATCACCCCAGCAATGGATCAGCAGTGGCAGAGATATGAGACTGCTGATACTCCAATCAACTGCTCAACAGATAAGCTCCCCCACAACTCTGCTACTGCCAATCTGCAACTGAGGAAATTACCCTCTCACCTCCAGGAACACAGCTGAAACTGTCACTGATGAGCTAACCACCAGCTTCTGAACTGACCAGCAATTGGCTAATTGGTAGCAATGGTCTTTCCTTTTATTGCTAGTAAGCAGAGAAAGATATTGTTTATTTTGCTGCTATTGTAGATGACAGCTGCAAAGTAAGTACCTGAATTAGGACTACTTTATTTCAAAACTTGGATGGGTGAGGCCACCCAGAATTTCTGCTACCAGTTCTGGTTAACTGGTATGAACCTGCTGATGCCCCACCACTGGGAGCACCCTAAAATAGTAGAACCTCCTGACGGGTTTAAAAGTGGGACTTTGGAGTGAATTGGTCTGTTTTGGTGTCCAACAGTTAAAGACACATGGGGGAGTTGGCCAACCAACCACAGAAAAATTCAAAAGAAGAGTGGGCTAGAGGTATGTGTAGACATGCTGTACATTTTGTAACTTGGGGCAGATGGATTACCCATAATACAACTACCTGATTAGCAGGTTTGCCAGCCATGTGTTCACTAGGAACTTCAAAATAGTATATCTGAGTGGATTTAGATATTCTTCCATATCTGGAGCCACTAATTTATAAGCAGTTCTCCTTGTAGCTGGGAGACCCTTTGAATGATCCAGGCACATGGGAAACATTTCTGGGCTTCGTTCAGAAGGAAGCTTGACAATGTGATCTAAAGGCATGGGATAAAACCAGCATAGCACAACATAATATAAGCACAACTATGTGGATTGATCATTTAGAATAATGATAAGCTTAAAACACTAGCAAGTTGCCAGTAAGGATTTTTATAGATATATATTGCCCAGTTCTCCCTAGAAAGTAATTATAAGTTACTTGTTATTCTTTGATTTTTCACGTTAATAATTCAGCTAATATCTTTTCTTTTTCATTGTTGCTGAAATCTGCTCACATAGAGATGAAACCGAAGTCCAGTTTCACCACACACTCCAAAAAAGGAGGTAGCCAGAGTTGGTATGAAGTGTCATCAGAAAGGTCTGTATTTCCTTAGAAGTGTGGTACTAATTGCTAAACCTCAGCCTGCAAGTCACACAGACCATCTTATTCATAAGGGTTCCCCAGCTTCTGGGAATTGATTTTGGGGGGTTATAGGCTACCAGTTGAAACCATCTTCTACCCAATTCCATTGGTATTAATTGGCAAGAAATCCTGGTTGCATAGATGCCTTCTTAGATGTCTAATCATTGAAATGTAGGAGTTGTGTTCAGAGGGTTTATTTTTATGAAAATCATGCAAAAAAAAAAAAAAAAGACTAGGGCCATAACGAAAAGTTAAAAGGTGGCCAATCTTTTGCTCTAAAAAGGGAGGAATCAATAACACTTGCCAGAGATGGTCTGGATGTTAGTCACCCTCTGCTAGCTTTAATCAGATATGATGGAATTGGATCCTCCTTTCAAGCTGATGCCCAAATAAATCTTTAAATGCTTTCAACATCCATTTCTCAACCTTAATGTGAGATTCACAAGCAAACGTCTCCTTCTTATGTAATAAATGCTACATCTCCTTCTTTATAATTTCCCAAAACTTTTTTCCCCTTTAAGCTTGCTATTGGTAACTACCAACTCACCCCCAAATTCCATATATCCTAGAAATGCTCTCTGACAGCAGAAATCAAGCCTCCTAAGGCTGCCTAGAACTTCCCAGTATAGAATTCCTGCATTGTTACTGAGATGGACCATTTCCCAAAATGAATCCTAAATGTATGCTTTGTCAATTCATGCACCCATCAGCTTTTTCCTCTTCTGCTTTTCAGTGCAGCACATTGTAAGGCACACGTGTGTATGCTGTAGACACATTTTTTCATTCAGAGGTGAATCACTAAAATTTTGACAAGGGCCTAGGAGGTAGACCCTACCAAACTATCACTCTGGTTTACATTACAAAATCAGTTAAGTACTGCTTTGTGTGAATGCAGTTGCATGAAAGCAAGAACTGTAGGCTTAGAGACTCTGATATGACAACACAAGTACAATGTGATCTGAAATGACTTTATAAATGTTACAAACAAAATTTTGTGGTTAATTTAATCTTGCATTCACCACTTTCAGTGTTTTATAATACTGATTTATCAATGGCAAAAATCAGTTGTAGAATACAGTGAAAAATGCTTATTAATTTCCCCCCAATAGTCATACAAGAAAAATTTGGCTCCCATGAGGTGTCACCAAATACTTACTGCAATACAGTGAGGTAGATTACTGTGTCATTGAACTATCTATTTATGTTATTTATTTATTTATTATTTATTATTTCTTTATTAGTTCAAATTTATATTGCCGCCCACTTGCTGTAGTGACTCAGGGCGGCTTACAAACAATACATTACATTACAATATGTTGGTGTGGGAGCAGGGGGAGGGGCGGCGAAGTCCTCAACCTGTCCTGGCTGCTTCTTCCCTGGCCGTAGGTATGGGCGCAGGGGGAGGGGCGGTGAAGTCCTCAACCTGCCCTGGCTGCTTCTTCCCTGGCCATTGGTGTGGGAGCAGGGGGAGGGGTGGCGAAGTCCTCAACCTGCCCTGGCTGCTTCTTCCCTGGTCGTTGGTGTGGGAGCAGGGGGAGGGGCAGTGAAGTCCTCAACCTGCCCTGGCTGCTTCTTCCCTGGCCGTTGGTGTGGGAGCAGGGGGAGGGGTGGCAAAGTCTTCAACCTGCCCTGGCTGCTTCTTCCCTAGCCGTAGGTGTGGGCGCAGGGGGAGGGGCAGCGAAGTCCTCAACCTGCCCTGGCTGCTTCTTCCCTGGCCGTTGGTGTGGGAGCAGGAGGAGGGGCGGCAAAGTTATTTATTTATTATATTTATATACTGCCCATTTGGGATATTTTCCAACCCTGGCTGAATGGTATTGATAGGCCCAAAGACCCCAAATAGGTTTTGTGACTGACCAGGCTTTTAAACTTGGCTCTCTCTCTCTTTCACATCCAAAACACTAACTTCAACATTATACTGGCCCTCTCAAATTTGTAATTACAATATAAATTATGATGAAACAGAAACATATTGGTAAACAAAAACAGGAAGTCTCCTACACAAAATCCTTCTTAAATTAATTGGTTTACTATACCATTGAATTCAGTGTCATTTTCAGAGAAATTCCATCTTTACATTAGCAAAGACCAGACGTTTGGCACTACAAAACACATTTCATAAAACTTCAAATGTCTGAACATAATCATTTAAGTTTGGCAATGTCAGCTATTTTAAAATGTTTGGCCCCTCCTTGGATATTAACATCTGCTAGGCCATTTTTAATTAAATGTCTTTGTCCAAAACATTTAAATGTCAAACCATTGTAAAGCTTGACTACGGAATGGTTTCATGTTGTTTCTTTCTGTTGCTAAGGGCATCACTAGATTTAAAAGTTTGATGGTTTAAGGAAAAAGCAACAGGGATCAGGGACATGAGGCTAGAAACAAACAAACAGCATTATTATATTGGAAAAAAAAAGTTCATGTAAAGCATGATTCAGTGAGCAGGGTTGAATCTACTGTTATCATAACTGAGGCAGTTGCTCATCCTCTGAGGGTTCTACTGTCTTTTGACAGCCATAGATTCCTGTTGCTCATGTTGAACCAGAGATTCTATTTAAAGGCAAAATGAATATTTCCAACTCTGGTTTTCGTTAACAACATCTGTGATCCATTGCTGCCCTCCATCTGCCGCACTAAATGGAAGCATGGTGACAGTATACCAATGTATGTTCCCACACATCCTCTGCAACAACACCCTCTGGACTCCATTTCCCTAAAAGCTGCTTTTAAAGGGATGCTGTCAAGGCCCCTTATGGATGGCTTAAGCAGGACTTCAGTGGTTCCCCCCCCCCCATCAACCATTGAGTAGGTTTCTGAGGGGGCTTGTTCAGATTCTTCTGTAATTGCATCTGGGGGACCTATTCAAGTACATTTTAGTAGCCAAGATGAGCAAGGATAAATCTGCTAGGGGGGTAGCGGAGTGGTTGAGAAATACTGTATCATTAATGCTCTTTGTCTCTGTTATGCCCTCTAGACTAAAGGAGACAGTTATATGACCATTCCGGGGGGGGGGGGTCAAATTTGGCCACAGAAGTCTTAGAAAACTATATATCTGTAGCTAATATCCCTTTTTGGGTAAGGTCATTGAGAGGGTTGTGGCAGACCAACTGCAGGGGATTCTTGGAAGAATCCAACTGCTTGGACCCATTCCAGTCAGGATTTAGGCTGTGCCATGGCACCAAAACTGCTCTGGGCACACTGCAAGATGACTTGTTCTGGGATGTTGACCAGGGGGCTACATCTATCCTGGTACTCCTGGACCTCATGGTGGCTTTTGATACCATTGACTACAGTATCTTGCAGGGGTGTCAGAGTTGGGGGTCCAAGGCCCTGTATTACACTGGATTTGTTCCTTCCTTGAGGATCTTCCCCAGAGATTCCAGCTTGGAGAATGCTTGTCAGCACCATGGACACTGCAATAGGGTGTTCCTCAGAAGCTGACCATTTCCCCAATGCTATTTAATAGCTATGTGAAGCTGCTGGGAGGGGTCATCCAGAGATTCAGAGTACGCTGTCACCAATATGCAGATGACATGCAACTCTATCTCTCCTTTACATCATCTGCAGTGGATGCGGTCCAGTGCCTGGATGACTACCTGGCCATGGTGTTGAAATGGACCAAAGCTAACAAGTTGAAATTGAACCAGGCCTATGCTGACCTGCAGGGATACCAGGACATGCTGATGCCGGCTCCTATTTATAACTTATAACTAAAGGGCCACATTTTGTGATGGTTTTTTTCCCAATCCAAGCCTTATATTATTATCTCTGCGCTGCTTCTGAAGTGCTTCAGACTTTCTCCCACAGGGCAAAGCGAGAGGAGCCAAAGTGGAAACTGCCAAGGTGGTGTGATCCTTTAAGTTATAAGTATGGGTGCACAGCGACTCATCCCAGTATCCTGCTGGGCCAGCATGGGCCTGGGCTGAACCCAGGTAAGAACCATATATGCTGTACAAATTCTAGGTTAGTAACCAGAATAGTTACCATGGTACAGGTAATTACTTTTTTTATTACAAAAACCTTGTTACTTTCTTAGTGAAGGAATGTTTACTTTCAATATATGTATTGTTATTTTCTATGTATTTGTTGTCATGTTTTCAAATTTCTTACTAAACACTTATTCTTCTTGTTCTGCCATATCTGAATCCAAAAATTGGCCATCCTCATGGTGATCAGCCATGAAGAATATAAAGAAGTGGCCTTTTCATCTGCCTTCTGCATCGCAACATGACACACTGATTCAGTTCCACGAGTCACTTTCTGGTCCTGAGCCCTTTTGGCATATAATATCCCCCTTCTGCCAGAGAGCTAAAAATGACAAGCATGGGTTGTCTCTTCTCTTCACTGTCTTCACTAACATGCTGTGAAGTAGTTCTTTACATAATGTCTGGCTCATGGTCTCCCAATATATTTCAATGTCTAGCCTTTTAATGGTATTTTATTAATTTCTTACATTTTTATTCTTCCTGTTTTTTCCACTGAGATTGGAACAGTGTACATGGGTGGAGCCAACATCATGACATTGTGGGTTGAGCCAACGTCATGACATCATGAAGTTGTGGGCAGAGCCAATGACATGGGCGCAGCCAAAGTAAAAAATAAATATACAATACAGTAGACATAAAAATAGAAATAAAAAACACATAAAAATACAAATTAAATAGACATTAAATAGACACTAAACAAAAATAACAAACACATAAAAATTAAAATTAAAAGGCATTAAATAGAAATAAAAAACATAAAAATACAAATTAAAATAGACATTAAATACACATAAAAACACACTACATAAAACACCCACCCATCTCAACCCACCCCAAACACAAACCCTAGTCACTTACCTGGGGTCAGGCAGCAGCAGGTGGCAACTGCAGTGGCACAGCGGCACAGCAGCACAGCAGCACATCCCCGGTGGTGTGCCAGGGCCTAGCCTGGAGCAACATTGGTGGTCGGTGGCGGTTGGTGGCGGTTGGTGGCATCAGCGGTGACGACAGACAAGCAGCGATGAGTGGCAGTGGTGCAGGGCTGGCAGCATGGTGCGGAGGTGCAGGGCAGCGGTGTGGTAGGGTGGTGTGGCATGGGGCGACTTAAGCGGAGGTTGCTGCCGCCACCGCCGCCCCTCTGAAGAGGCCACTGAGGGCCTCAACAGCCAGATACCATGGCCATCACTGTAGCCCAAAATCGTTGCTTAATACTGGAGGTGCGCATGTGTCAATTGGTATTTTGATGCATGCATACTTACCAGCAGCCATTTTGAGCTGCAATGAAGGGCAGCCGGGGAGACAACTGAAGCGGTCACCTCCAAAAAAAAGTAACCACTAACCTTAAAGAAGTAGCCCTGGATCCCTCAAAAAATCTGCCATGACTTTTGAAACTGTTATTTCTATTAATTTTTCTGCACTATCCATGATTGGTGTATGGCCTGAAGAAGTGATCTTGAATCACAAAAGCTTGCTGATGGTTTGATTTTTTAAAGTGGTCTTAATAAAGATACCACCTGCTTCTACATTTATATTGTGTAAGGACCATATTTATTTCTTTATTAACCTGAACTATTAAGAATATAAAATGCCACACACCCTCAAGAATACAATGCAAATGCTTAAGATCATGGACTGTTAATTCTTACTCTGTTTATATTTAGGTCTGCTAGTGGAAAAGGTTTATTTATTTGTTGATATCTATTCTATACTGTATTTCTATTGTATTTATTTTAATTTATTTGCTGTGAACTACCAGGAGACTGCTTACACTATGGGGTGGTATATAAATTGATTGAATTGGCCCAGCAGCAGTGTGAATTGAAGAAAACATCTGCTTCCAACCACTAAATAATTCTATCAAATTTATTTCAATTTGGATACAATTGACTACACCTAGTGAGTAGATGAATTTTTGTATCTATTTTTCTGACATTTCGGTTTCAGCTTTCCCCAACCATATAGGGACTCTGAGTTTCAAAATAAGGCATTGCTGTATTTCTATTGCGGTGCTATAAGTGGAATTGAAAGCACACAGCTCAATTAAGTGTGACCACTTATATCTATATCTAACAGACGTGAATTCCCCGGTGTGCCTTCGTAGCAAGGGAATGAGTGTGAGTTCTTATTTCTCTCACTGTGCAATCACACCCTCAGTGAGTCCTCTCCGGTTGGGACTAATAACTGAGTTCAGTCCTAGATAGCTTAGATTTTAGTTGTACTAGCTGTCTTTTTCAGAATATGAAAACAAACACAAAAGAATGATAAACATGATGACTTATTTTAAAATATCAACAAAATACTTCATATGCATTTCAAATATGGTGTTTTTTTTTTTGTTTATGGCTCATGTAATATATTCTACTTGCCTAGCCATGCCAATTTCATGTGCATATGTAAACTTAATGGGAATGAAGCAACAGAGGTTTTGCCTGAATAAGTTATTTGAGTGAGACTGATTTTCAAAAAAAACAAAAAACAATGCATGGAAACTTAGCATGGCATAATGGACAATGAATTTATGACACATTTATGCCAAGGACATTAGAAATCCATTACTATTCTAAATTCTGGATTATATTGTACAAGAATGCCTGGATACCACTGGATTTTACCCCCTTATTCAACTGAGAAGGAAGTGCTGCGTCTGCATAGTAATGGTACCCTTTTCTTTCTATTATAAAAAAAGAAATTGTGTTATATTGTCAGGTCAGACAACAGCCAGATTAATAGATGAACATTTTGGTTTCTAGGTAATGAATGGTTTAATGGAGTTTTAAAGAGAATAAATAACATAAGCTGCAGTTTCCATCATGTTTGCAAATAACTTAAATTCTGCATAAGCTACCAAGCTATTCCTTTCCAAAGAAAATTCAGCAGCAACGATAATGATAATCATAAAAACCAAGTCACGGGGAGGAAAAGTTGTTTATTCTGTCAGATTTCCCACTTGCATTAACTAGGTGGGTGAATCAATGACTTTTAAGACCTGAGGAAAGAATATACAAATTCTGAAACTATATCTGTTGCTTTAATTCAGGGGTCAGCAAACTTGGCTCTCCAGGTGTTCTTGGACTTCAGTTACCAAAAGCCCAAGTCAGCACTCCTGCTGATCAGGGCTTCTGGAAACGGAAGTACAATAACACCTGGAGAGCCAAGTTTGCTGACCCCTGCTCTAACTGATGTTCTGACTATCGGTAATGTTGCACATGTCAAGAAATAGGGAGACTGGCCGATGCGGGAAGGAGGCTCCCTAAGGGTCTTACCAGGGGGAGACCCCTGCTTGGGGCTCCCTCACACAGGCAAGTCCTTTAAGTTCAGTTGCCTGTCTGAATGCCCTGAGAACACTCCCCCTCTCCGTCCCCTTCCCTTCCTGCTTCTTAGGTGGGGAAGGTGGCCTTCTGCTCTTTAGGTAGGCATGTGGTAGCTTACAGTAATACCTGGGATAACGTTTGCATCAGATAATGCTAAAATCTCATAACGTTAAGCAATGGGGGGGCCCGATTGCATCTAATAATGTTAAGATCCTATGGGATGCATCGGATAATAACCATTAAAGCCTGGGCAGTTACAATGTATCTCTATGGAGCTTTAATGTTATCCAATGCATCCCATAGGATTTTAACATGCATTGGATAACACTAAAAATCGGATAACACCAAGACTTGTGGAACCAAGTCTTAGCGTTATCTGAGGTATTACTGTATTAACAACAAGGCTGAAAGACAGTTTGTTTACACTTTGCCACCTTCCCACAAAACACGCTTACACACACAGAGCAGAGTTGACCCTGAGAAGCTGCTCTCCATTAGATTTACCTGCAAAGGCAACGACGTCTTGAAGATTTGCTTTCCCAGGCCCGGGATGCAGGTATCCTCCCCTTCTCTGAATCACCCTGGCAACCTTATCAGTTCTTGAGAAAGGTCCCATTAGAGACCTTGTTTTGGCCTTTTCTCAGGCCTTCTCTGCTCTACAGAATTATCCTTCTTGTTTGTAGCCAAAAATGAAACTTCTAGATTGTCTTTCTTGCTTTTATTGAAGCAGAATAATGATCCAGATATCTATCAAAATGAAGATCAAAGCTATTAATCTAACTCCATGCTCAGTCCATAAGTACACTGTCATATCTATAGGTAGGACCCCTATATCTATCCTAATTTAGCAAGCTAAATAAAATAAGTAAATGAGACAATAGCTATCCTCACCTATGAAAGCTGTTCTTTTCAGTGTGGGCTTGTTAGCCCCCATCTGGATTTCATTAAATCTCCATGTCTTGAGTTCAAAGTAACATATGCTCCCATCTACGTCCAAAAGATTGCTGATTGAGCCCCCAAAAGGTATTTCTTTTATATGCTTTTGTGGGGTGCAGACCTCCCTTTAGAATGTTAAATATGTGAAATGACCTAATTGTTATGACTATGTGTTGTTTACTCAAACAGGTGGGGGTTTTTTTAAAAGTATTTGCAGGCGTATAAGACGACTGGGCATATAAGACGACCCCCCAACATTTCCACTCAAAATATAGAGTTTGTTATAAGACTATTCCCTCTTCCGCACACCTTCCACACACCAAATAAAACGTAAAAGAATATCAGATTTGATTTCAACATGTTAATTTATATTCAAATGCTTATGACATGCAGAAAAACTGTCACAAGGCTGTATGTTATTAAAGATGTACAGTAAACATAAAACAGTGCAAGTGCAAAATGGTACTTATTTACCTACTTATTCACCGGCCGGGAGGAAGATAAAAGGGGCCTCCCTCGGCCAGGGGAGGCCCGAAGAAACGCCGCCGCCACGCTAGACGCCGCTGCACCCTCCCGGCCCCCGTCACCGGCCGGGAGGAAGATAAAAGGGGCCTCCCTTGGCCAGGGGAGGCCCGAAGAAACGCCGCCGCGCCAGATGCCGCTGCCGCCGCTGCACCCTCCCGGCCCCCGTCACCGACTGGGAGGAAGATAAAAGGGGCCTCCCTCGGCCAGGGGAGGCCCGAAGAAATGCCGCCGCCGCGCTAGACGCCGCCGCCACCGCTGCACCCTCCCGGCCCCCGTCACCAGCCGGGAGGAAGATAAAAGGGGCCTCCCTTGGCCAGGGGAGGCCCGAAGAAACGCCGCCTCCGCCACCACGCCAGACGCCGACGCTGACGCTGCACCCTCCCGGCCCCCATCACCGGCCGGGAGGAAGATAAAAGGGGCCTCCCTCGGCCAGGGGAGGCCCGAAGAAACGCCGACGCCGACGCCACGCTAGACGCCGACGCTGCACCCTCCCGGCCCCCGTCACCGGCCGGGAGGAAGATAAAAGGGGCCTCTCTCGGCCAGGGGAGGCCCGAAGAAACGCCGCCGCCGCGCTAGACGCCGCCGACGCCGCTGCACCCTCCCGGCCCCCGTCACCGGCCGGGAGGAAGATAAAAGGGGCCTCCCTTGGCCACCTGGCCTCGGAGAGAACTTGGGGGTCTTGGGCGGCTATGGAGGACTCAATGGGGGGGTTTGGTGGGATATTGTTTTTGTTTGTATGGATGCCGCCTAGAGTCAGGTTCGCCTGAGCGAGGTGGGGTATAAATTTGAAGAATAAATAAATAAAATAAATACATGAATATAAGCTGACCCAAATATAACCCGAGGTATCTAATTTTGACCTTGAAACCCAGGAAAATAGATTGACCCAAGTATAAGCCAAGAGTGGGAAATGTAGCAACTGCTAGTGAGTTTCAGTAATTAAAATACAGTAATATTAATTATTTTATTGATTTTTTTAGAACTGTACTTGTACCACCCACTAGTGGTGGCGCTGCAGGTAAAGAGGGTGGGCAGGTCAATTGCACTGAGGCAGAAAGTGTTGCTCTAGCCTAGCCTCTTGCTTCCCCTGCAAAAAAGAAGCATGGCTTTTTCCTCCATCTTGGGCAGAGCAGAGAGATAAGGGCAGAACGTACCAGTAAGAGAAACCCTTTCTTTTTCCCCACCAGTTTGAAAGGGAGACACAATTGTAATGTAGAGCTTCTTTCTTCATCTGGATGGTACGTAGAATGAGTTGGGCGAGCATCGGGAGGCCACTATGGGAAGCTATGTCTATCCCAACTGAAGTGCACCCAGCGTATAAGATGACCCCCCCCCCAACTTGGAGGCATGTTTTTCAGGGGGGAAAAGTCATCTTATATGCCAGCAAATATGGTAACTACATTCTCAGACATGAACTGAGGTAGTCCCAAATTCTCAGGTGCTTGTTTGTTTATTACTCTGCCCCCAGGTGTGTGAACAGGTGTGGTGTCCCATACTCCACTTCTTGTGTGAATGTCATTTTTCCACTTTCTCAGAGATTATGGGAATTTGACTGATGTAACTCTGGGAAATCCCCTTTTGTTACACAAGTGTGATTTAATCCGCAGGTGTCTAAATGACTGACATGGCTAATTTGCAGTCTTGGTATTCAGTGTGTTGGAATGTGTGGAATGGAATGTGAATGACATCAGTGTGCTTCCCTATGAGTTAGCTATTCTCAAATTTACAGAGTGTTCTAAACTATAATGTAACTAAATGAATTTAAAGAAACTCAAAGGATTGTAACGTCCCTTGGGATTCTTACAACAAAACAATTTGTTATCTTAAATTGTGTTTGTTTGCCATTCATCCTCTCTATACATGTCTTTTTTCATGGTTTTTCTAGTCCAAATCCAGATTAAGAAGATTAAGTGTAGGGGAAATGTAAGTGTACTACATATTGTTCAAGCTTTTCTTCTTTCATGTCCATGTCAAACACTGGATTGCCAAAATGAAGCCAGTTTCTTGTCCAAGTACTACATACTCGACAAGTAAGAGCATGCAAGTGACCAGTTATGATTAACATCATTCTCTGCAACTAGTAATAAAATATAATGACTAATACTTAAGTTACTTGGATGTAATATATAACACTTAATTGCCTTCAAAAGACACTTTCTAAGAACATTTTAGTACATTTAGAAGCATTTTGACAGCAATTATCTAGATTTTATATCATTCTGGTATCAACGCTAAGTAGTAATTTGCAAAGAAGTAGCTGTCTCAGTCTGTCTCAGCATGTTGGCAAAATTAAAGAGGGGAAAAATTAAAAAGAATATGGCAACAGAGAAACCATTTTCAGAACACTTCAGTCTCCCATGTCACTCTGTTATGGATCTCAAATTGATGATTGTTGAATAAAGGAACTATAAATGGAGGTTTAAGAGGGAGAGTGTTCCTTCACAAACTCTGACCTCTGCTCCAGAAGCAATTATATTTCTATGACATCTGAATCTACATGCTTAATTAGCTTATCACCTTATCAGCGGCCTGAAATTTGAAGTACTGATATCTTGATAGTCAACTTTGGTTCAGGATGCATTTTCACTTTGTTTAATATATGTCTGAATCCTCACCTGGTCATGACTCCTACCACCATGGGTATATGTATAAATATTGAGGACACAGTATTTGGATCCTTGTTTCTGAAGAAGTGGATCTTAATCCACAAAACATCATACTGAGATAAATCTGCTAGTTTAAACTTCCACAATATTTTCCCTTCCTTTCCCACTTCCCCTCCACTTTAGTTTCATCAACAACTACAAGTGACAAGAGAAATAGTATTTGGATACAATATAAGAAATCACCAGAAGAGAGAACCAGAAGTTCTTGCAGATGTTTGAGGTCTTAGTAAGGACAATGCAACACATTATTGTTGAACAATACAAAAAAAAAGAAATAAACAAGAAAACTTGTGTCATTCAAGTGATAAATCACCAAGATAACAGAGCATTGAACTGTCCCTTGTTCCTTTTTCATACCTTTATTTTACACACCAGTGTGCTAATCCACTGGATTGATCACCTTCCATCCTCTGAAGGATCCATGGCCCATGTAACCTATGCACCATGTGAGATCTGTCACTTCAGCAAGCCCTATTGAATTTAGCAAGGCAATGATGGAATTAGGTTATGTAGCATTACATAACATAATACCTATAATTTTAAAAAAAACTTCTGAGGAAGGAAAAAAGTGCTTATTGGGGAGGAATGTCCCCAGTACACACCCCACAAAAGACATCACCCACAATGTAATCTATGATACACCTGCCACTGCCCATTTGGATTGATACAAGCAATCATACATGCCAGAAAGCAACGCAAGTAGAATTGCTTCTAGTCAACAACAACAACCCAATGGCTACTGAAGAAAAGTCCATGAAAGTCCATTAAAAAATGACTAGGTTTGTGTATGATTAGCTGTACATGATGCAGTCATCAGAATATACTTCAAATTTAACTGTGACAACTCCAGCATAAACAATGGGTCAAATGACAGTGTAGGCACCAGTAAAGCTTCAAAGAAGATAGAAATAAGTTGTGATTCATTACATTTCTGGAGATTCCAATGGATATTAAATGAATCACAATTTATTTCAATCTCATTCATTTCTGTGGCTCTCTTCTAAATACTATGACTAAGCCTGGATCCAAGCCCATTGTTCCATAAATATTTGAATCTGGCTGGGGAGCTCAGTGGTTTAGGTATCTACCTGCAGAGCCAGGGACTGATACCTAAACCATTGAGCCAACCTGTGTAGTCATGAGCAAATCGCACAGTATCAAAACGTCCCTCGAAGAAGGGTATGAGAAACCACATCTATGTATTCAATACCTAGAAAACCTTGAGAAAGGTTGCTGTAAGTCAGAGTTGACTTGAGGGTACACCATTATTGTTATTGCATGAGTACCCTGCATGTTGGGGGCAAAATGTTAATTAACTAGTGAACCACCCAGAGAGTACACTAAGCACTAAGGGGTGATATATAACCGTAACTGCTATTGCTATTGCTATGTCTAAGAATTTAGAGATCCATTCAGTTTTAATGATAATTATTTCATAGGTTCACAGTTACATTATTCCTCACCTTTTGTGTAACATATACTAAAGCCCCTAATTCAATCCATGAACAAATTCAGTGCACCAAATTTGCAAACGTGTGGTGGGTTAAATTCTAAGCCTGTCTTGTGCCCATCCCTTGTAAATAACAATGTAGAGAATCTGCTTGGCAACATAACTGGCTGTTTTTCTGGTATGGGTTGTTACTAATTATCATTATCCCAGAGTGTTCACACTGCTATGATTACTGCTATGCCAGCATTTCCATTATTAAATTATACTTATGAGGCTTTATGCATGGCAAATATATGTGATCAACTTATACAACAATCAGATATCATTAAAACCTGTAGTTCTTATAAAGGGCTCAACATATCTCCACAGTAAAAATGGACTAGCATATTCACAGGGTATATCATTACTAAGATGTCTGCTTTTTCAGTCTGTGTGCATATCTGGAAGCTATATAGCTTCATCCCCTGTGAAGGAGCTGAGGATACAGTTGAATGGCCCAACAAATTCCTTGCAAGTTTTGCATAACTTGCATAACTGGCTCAATGCATGTAATTAACAAAATACTCCCAGCAAAAATACAGATCAGCTTCTTTTTTGAATAAGAAGTTAGTGAGTGGTAGGCCTACCTAGGTTTTTCTCCCAAAGGAGCCCTATTTAATTATCTGTAAATGTCAGTCTTTCAGGTGGGACTTCCAAAATGGAGAATTCTAGAATCTGAAGTTTTTAAAAGGGGCTATCCTTGGCAATTATATCAGAAAGGATAATACAGTAATACCTCGGATAACGCTAAGACTTGGTTCCACAAATCCGATTTTTAGTGTTATCCGATGCATGTTAAAATCTTATGGGATGTATCGGATAACATTAAAGCTCCATGGAGATACATTGTAACCGCACTGGTTTTAGCGGTTGTTATCTGATGCATCCTATAGGACCTTAACGTTATTCGATCCAATTCTCCTCCCCAGATTACTTAACGTTATGAGATTTTAGCATTATCCGAGGTAAACGTTATCCGAGGTATTACTGTACTAATAAATTAGACTTTTTTCTTTTAATTTTGACTTTTCAGATATTTTAAAGTATTTTAAATTTTAAAAAAATTGTTAATTTCAAATGAATGAAAAGTAACAAATTCTTTCTTTCCAGGTTATAGCTAGCCTCCAGTACCAATAGACGTTGCAAGGTTGATATAGCTCCATGGGCAGAGCACATGTTTTGCATATTAAGATTCCTAGTTCCATTTTCTGGTTGATGCCACATGGTAGGAAATGCCACACAGAAGCAGAAATGGCCATCCTCTGGTATATGCTGAAACCAGAAATGGTCCTTTTATGCCTCCAACCAGAAACAATACAGCCTGTCACCCCTACCACCCCTGAAATGACTCAATAAAATCCAGAACCAAAATCCTTATATTGTAACACAGGCACGCCATGTGACTGGCTTAAGAAGACTCTGTAACCTTTCTGCCAACAGTTGTGAGAAGATGGGAAAATATTTTAGCAGCCCAGGAGACAAGTGGACTGATTGGAAGGTGGCCATGTCCCATTTGGCCCAGAGGGATTGTGTGTGGGGCCAGAACTAGCCCAGATTGGTGCTGCAGGGACATGTGAATCCTCTCTACAAACTATATTAACCCATAGATGTCACTTTTGAAGCAGATTTGGCACAGACTGTCCTTTTGCTTCACCAGACAAGTTTTGAGAACATGAAGATAACAAGCAAGCCGCTAAGGACCATGGGCCTTTCCTTGCTGCATACATCACTGAAAATACAACTGAGGAAAGGGAAAAGGACTTAAGCAAAATTTGTAACAGGTCTGTGGGCCATGGGCATGTCTGTACCCCTTTTACCCTTGAATAAACAACCCCAAAAGTTGGAAAAGGTTGAAGTGCTACCAAAGAGCTTTTTGGTAGCAAGCTTGAAAACCAATTCATTAGACCTAGAGTTTACTACAGCTCTTCAGAATGGAAGAAATAAGCTTTTTTTTCCCCTGCAGCAGAGAAAAACCTGTAGCCACATATACAGCTGATCAAATCTCAGATCCTGAAAGCATAGTCCTGGCAAATCATTGTTTGGAATGCAGTGAACAGTGGGCTGAGTGTTTCCATGAGTGTGATCTAAAAGGACTAATCCAAAAGCTGCAAACCACAAGGGCTTCTGCTGTTAAAGTTTCAATTGAGGATTTTCCAAAGACTAAAGAGTTGGTGGATGGTGGGTTACTTTGGAAATCTGCCAGACAAAACCAGGGAGATCCGTTCCTACCAGGTCTACATCCCAGCTACTTCTTGATGACACAAATAGAGTTGGAAATGCTTGTGGGGGATGCCTCCTCGACTTAGGCAGCCTGGGTAGTAGCTGTTGAACTACATGTCTGGCCCATGGCCCAAAAAGTTCTGCAGGTCAGGGGATTTAAATTGATTAATAAAATGGTGTCCTGTTTCTTTATTTAATAGGTGGGGTGGGGGACAAATACACAATTTCTGCTCCCACCTGGATAGAGAAAACACATTTTCTTTTAAACATGTGTTACTGCTCATTGTGATTATGATATAAGCATGTTCTGTCCTGTACAAATATGTTGGCCCAATTCCAAAATACTTTTTCTGCTTAAAGCACTAGATTTACTCACAACTCTTGAACCCACCCCCCCCCACACACTAAAATCTCAATTTTGTCGATTGGTCTCTGATTTAAATAACATTGTAATATTAACATCCCTCAATATTATTATAGTACTACTGTCCTAGTGTAATATTATTTATCCCTAAAAAATGAGATATCAAAATGTAATATAGCACATAAACTATTTAATCAGAAGCAGCTTTATTCTACAACTATTATTTAGGAAGAAGTAGGAATAAAGATGCATGACATCTTATACAGTTCCTTGAATACAGTTAAAATAATGATTCAAAGTAATGAATCAAATGGCCATTTATTGAATTCCATACAGGAGTTAGATACCAATAAAGTATTTGCCATCTTTCCTCATGCATGATGTTTTATGTCTTTATCAAGCTGAGGTTCCTGTTAATGTAGTATAAACTTAATATTGATAGTTGCTATTGATAAGTGAAAGAGAAAAATTGAATTCTGAGCAATAAAAAAAGAAGCTATGGTGTTGAAAAAGTGTTATTTAACTGAACATCAATGCCAGCAATCATTCATTATGGTAGAAGTCCAGGAAGGAATGACTTATTTGATTCTCCTTGAGCTCACTGACAGTTGTAAAAATATATTTTTGAGACAGGTTTAAATAATGCCATAAACAATTGTCCTTCTGAACCCTAGTGAAATGTTATTGTTTTCCTTTCCAGAGCTAAGACTGTAAACCAGATAGAGTGGAAACCCCTACAAAAGAACTCTTCTGCTCCCTTATTTATCTCTTATTTTTGTAACATACATCCCAATACAAACTCCTGGGACTGATAGTCTACAATTCTACAACCCACCTAACTGAATTTAGGTCAGAATAGCTATACACCACGTAATGTACGCACTCATTGAAACCTTTTTAGAGCTACACAGTGGAACCAAACAGTTTGTAGCCCTCCATATATACTTGGACTACAGATCCCTTGATTTCTGGTGATTGCCCATGTTACTGACAGCTGGTGAGAACTGCAGTCCAGTAAGATCTGGAGAATGATAAATAGTCAATTCTTCCTCTTCATTGTCTGTATCAGCTGCAATCCAGTGGAAATTCAAAATTGGAAGGTTCTGGCAGCAGGTTGTTTCCATTGCCCAGGGGTTTGCCCAAATATATTCACCATCCTCATATTCTTCAGAGAAGCTCATTCCATATCTCCCTGAACTACTACTTTTTATTATTGTGTCAGACACACACAAAGGTGTTTTCTGGGTTGAAAGAATTTTTACTGGAGAAACTCTGCTCAGGGGGCACCCGGATGAGGCTTCTTTCATGTCCTCAAGTTCTTTTCTCACCAAAGTGGACCCTGCTGTAACATATTATATCTTCCAAAATTTAATTTGGTTCGGTACAGGCTTAATACCTTTGCTTTTAACAATTACACATTCCACAAATTGTCGCCAAATTCTCCAGAATCTATTTACAACCTCCCGGACAATGTATAAAGCACAGAGGTGATTTCTATTAGAAGATTGATGCTTAGCAGTGTCGGATGTAAAAGGAGCATATTGTGAATTATGTAACAGTTGTATTAGAAATTTAATTTGAAAAGCTTCTATACCAAATGTTTATTTCTTACTTTTGTTTTTTACTTTTTAACATTATTTTCCCCCTAAATATTATGTATGTTTATGTTTAATTTCTTGTGTAGTTTTCTTTGTTGTATTTTCGTTGAAAATTTATAAATAAAAGTTTTTTTAAAAAAAGCAAAGTGGACCCTGCTAAGACTGCTAGGTTGGCAGAAGCTGGGACAGAGATGGGTGCTCATTCCACCATGTAGTGCTCGAGTCTTGAACTGCTGACTTGCTGACCTTCCAGCTAACAAGGCAAGCTTCTTAGTCACTGACCCACCACAGTCCCAGTGAACTACTCATATTATGCAGGCATAAGAAATGAATGGACTTCCAGATACTGTTGGACTGAAAATCCCACAAGACTCTCAGACTTGTCTGTGGTGGGTATGGCTAATAGTATTTGGAGGACCACAGGGTTCCTATCCCTTTATTAATGAGACAGAGTGCAACCAGGCAGTATAAACAAATATTTAGTTCTGAAAGGTCCTGTTCTAGAAGGCAATGATACAAGGCAAACCAAAATGGGCATTTCTGTCTATTCAGCAGGCTTAATGGTTATACAAGGAAATGTTTGTGGGATGTGGATGTGTACACTTGGGTGTTGTTTGCAAGGATGGGTTACAGATAGATAGAGAGACAGAGAGAGAGAGGTGTACATTTTTCTGGGAGCAGAGAATCATGGTTTTATGGACTCTCATATGCTGTCATTGATGAGAACTTACTTGTTTGTTATTTCAACTTGTATACCACTCTGTAGTGCAAAGCACTCACATTCAATCCAATAAATAAGGAGTTATCAACCTTTTTAAGGTGGGGACCGGGTCATGTTCCCTCAGACAGCTTTGGGAGCTGAATGGCCATTTTGCCCTTCCTCCATCACATGGCACTTCCTGGTGTAGTGGAGGCAGTGGGGAGCCACATGAAATGGTGCTGGACAGTCAAACTGGACAGTGTGCTCAAACTCTAGGATTCCTAGGTGGCTCATAAAGTGTTGTTCAACTCTATGACAGTATGAGATTAACTTAGAGGGACTACTCATTATTTCCAAAGCCCTGTTGAACTGATGTGTTTCAGGTTGAAAAACTGAGGGTATTGCTTTCCTCTTTCTTCATCCTAATGGCCTTTACTTCACTCCTGAGGACTGATGTTGAAGTACATGATCTAGAGGTATTTTTCTAGGATGAAATGCTTTGGATTCAACAAATTGAAAGCCAACTCCAATCTGCCTGTAGCACACTGTATTTTGGTCACAAACACCAACAGTTGATTAATGTCCTATGAATTTTCTGTAGATGTAAATGGTGCCTTTACAAGAGATATGACTCCTATATACAATAGTGGTACTCCTCTTTGCCAAGCAAAAGGCGCCTCTTTCTCTACAAATAAGTACATCTCAGAGTTAGGCTATCTTTGCTCACAGTTTGTACACAGAACATCAACTTTCAAATATTAGACCAGCTGGTTTTTTTTAATGTTTATGAAGGAAAAATATTAAACTTCCTGCTATTTTACATAATCTTTGATAGGTCTAAAAAAAGAGGGCTAATCTTTTCTGACTAAGTGAACTACAACTTTTCTGTACCTATTACTCACGAGGATCTATCTAACTAATTCTTTTTGATAAGATCACCAGAACAGCAGCAATAAATTGCTTGCATTTCTTTGCACTGTTTAGTCTCACAATGCTCTCTGGGTAATAAATGCAACAATAGCATTTTCAATCACTGCTTCATGTGGAGAATCTATTAAGTTCTCTGATAACAGGTTCATCTGCTCGTTTTATTTCCCATATGCTGTACATTTAAGCATGTGCCCTGGTTGTTATGATAAAAACAAAGGACAAATTCTTTCACTTTGGGATATGCTGCTAAAAATGCCATCATGGTATTTATGAACATAGTTTATGCCCAGGTGTAACACTGTCACTCTTAAAAGATATACATCTAATAGTTTTTTATTCCAGTAAGAAGTGGGTATACTAGTCTTATCAGCTGCTTTGCAAAACAGACACTGTTTAACATTGTAAAGACAGATTCTGTGTGGCCTTTACCCAGATGCAAACCTTTAGGCTGTCAACCTTTAATGTTTCAAAACATGAAAAGACAGCTCCTTCTTTTCCATTGCAAGGTTATATGATGATCCTGGGGCAGGGGCAAGATTGACTTCATTTTGTTCCAGCCTTGAATGCCAATGAATGAAAGCAGCTGTGTTCCCATTACAGACTCTTTTCTATTATGTGAAAAAGAATTTTAAAAATGCCTTGTAAGACAACACACGCTTTCATACTCTGCCTACCGAGTTCGTCAAATTCATGCCCAGATGAGCCCATAGCTTTGTAGAATAGATTTCATGTTTGTGAGAGGATGTGATGCTCTTCTCAGTATACTTCTCTTATTCAGAGCAGGAAGCAATAGGAATGCAATACTGATGGAAACTATTACAGAATTAAGATTGCTCTATGATATTGATAGTAATTATCATATGTAACACGGGTTACACCTCCATGAAGTTTTTTTACCCTCCACTTTAAAGAAAAAATTGCCTGGAAACGAAGAATAGTCAAAAGTGTTTAAGTCCCTTCATGTTGTGAGAAATTTACCCAAATTATCCTTTGGTAATTCTCAAAATTAAAACACCATTTGTCTAATTGCTCATATTTAATTATATATTATTTAATCAAGCAGACTGTGAACAAATTAGAAATGTATACAGGAAATTGATATGCTTATTAAACCATCAAATGTTTAACTATTTCAGACAGCTTCTCTTTAAAATGCAGTGTAGTATCTCCTCAAAATTCCTAATATTTCTCGGTTTGTAATAGACATGTAAATAAATCCAGTTCTTAAACTGGAAATTAGAGGATACAAAAAGTGTTTTGTTTTAACTTTCTTGGTTATTTGGTTGATCCATACTTCACACAGCTAGTTTCACAAGGTGGATAGAAACATCATCTCCCACAAGGTTTTATCAGGCTCCCACCATCAGGAGGTTCTACCGCTACCATACCAAAGTCCAATGGCACATGGAGGACTGAGGCCCATGTTTTCTGTGCTCCTTTGGCCATTTTAAATATGATGACACAGCTAGCTGGACTCATGTTGTAGTTGGCCATGTTAGAGCAATGAATTACCTGAGTACCCAACCCCACTTAGCTGGCCTGAGGTTCCAGAATGGAGAACTCTTCTGGACTGCTAGCCAACACCTTTGTGGCATGCCAGGAGAATACATCCCTGCAGTGGTGGACAGCCAAAAATTTCACTACCACACTGTGGGCAGAGCCTATATCATGGGTGGAGCCAACATCATGACATTGTGGGTTGAGCCAACATCATGACATCATGAAGTTGTGGGCAGAGCCAATGACATGGGCACAGCCAAAGTGAAAAATAAATATACAGTACAGTAGACATAAAAATAGAAATAAAAAACACATAAAAATACAAGTTAAATAGTCACTAAACAGAAATAACAAACACATAAAAATAAAAATTAAAAAGGCATTAAATAGAAATAAAAAACATAAAAATACAAATTAAAATAGACATTAAATACACATAAAAACACACTACATAAAACACCCACTCACCTCAACCCACCCCAAACACAAATCCTAGTCACTTACCTGGGGATGGGGAGCAGCAGGCAGCAACAGCAGCGCCCTGGCCTGGAGTAACATCAGCGGTTGGTAGCGGTTGACAGCCTCAGAGCTACAAGCATCCAGGCTAAGGAGTGAGGGTGCCTGGCACCTGGCGTTCAGCAATCTTTTATCCTTCTCTGGGTAGGTTGAGCATGGAGTTAGGTTGCCTGGAGCTTCCTCCACCACCAAAACTGCCACAGCTGGGCCCAGTCCTTTTCCCTCAGTAGGTAAAGGGGCCCAAGGGTGTGCTGCCAGGAAAGTCATCCTGGTCTCAGGCAGCAGCAGTCTTTTATCCTTCTCCAGTATGAAACCTTTCTCCCTCAGAACATAACAACCAGCAGAAGTCTTGAACACACAGACAGTATGAGGAGCATAGAATCTATTGCATGCATAAGCAAAAGAAGTTTGAACAGAGACCTTGCTTTATGCAAAGTCTTGGAGTTACCTAATCAATAAGCTACACCTGTGCTGTTACAGTTGCAGAGCCCTTAAGGGGGTACAGCTGTTTTACATTAAGGCATACTATCCTAGACAACAGGTTAGGCAAACACTTACTACCTAGCATCTTTAACTGTTGAAAAGTTGCACAGTATTTTAGTGAGATATATGAGGTTATTATCAACTGAGTTAGATTTTTTCTAAACCAAAGCTTAAAGCTTATTCAAATGATTGATGTTTTAATATTGTCCTAATTGTTCAAGTGCTCCAGTAAGTTTTCCAGCTACCTCATCAAAGCTGGATCCTTGAACGGCCATTGCTGTGTTGTCCACAGTTTAGATGAACTATTATGTATTGTCAGGAATCGGTTGATCATTTGTATATATATTGTACAGTGTTGGAAACAATACACTTCCTTGGGGCAGTCCATTCTTCTGCAACCTCCATCTGCTGTTCTTTCCATTTATCATCATACAGAATCTCCAGTTCTGAAGGAAGCTGGCAATGACCATAGTAAGCCTGTTGTCTCTGGCAATATTATTTGTTTTATGGAGTAGAATCCTATGATTGAAAGTATCATAAGCTGCAGTTAAGTCAATGAAAGCCACTCCTGTAATTAGCTTTCTTTCAAAGCCATCCTCAATGTGTTGCATAGGGTTAACCTTCCAAGTAAAATGTAAACTGTATATGCACACTCTAAGTACTTCGGCATTACAAACACAGAGAGAAGTTGTGTTTGTTCCAGCCCTGAGTGATTTCAGTAAATATTCTCTCAGGACTACTGAAAGAAGGCTCTGGACACAAGTTTTCATTCTCACACTAGGTCAGGTGAAAGGAATTACAGAATGACTTTTCAAAAAAATGGCTTCATTTTGGCAATTCCATGTCTGGCCTACAGCCATGGCTGTCTGTGGCTACAGATGTTTCCATGGCCATGTGGCAGACATGACTATATGCCAGAGTGCATGGAATGCTGTTACCTTTCACACCAAAGCAGTACCTATTTATCTACTTGCAAATTCTTGCTTTCAAACTGTTAGGTAGGAAGGATCTGGGCCAGACAATGGGAGCTCACTCTGTCATACAGCACTTGGGTCTCGAATTGCTTACCTGTCAACCTTCCAGTTGTCAAGCTCAGTATCTTAACCACTAAGTCATCACCACTTCTCTATGGGGTGATCTGATCCTTTAAATAGCTTGGGCCTAAGCTGTTTAGGGCTTTTTAGGTAATAACCTGTACTTTGAATTGAACCCAGAAATATACTGGTAGTTTTCTAAAAAGGGAGTTACATACTTGCTGTAAGCAGTGCCAGTCAGCACCCAGTCATCAGTTGCTAGCGGTAAGGACTAAATCAAAGCCAATTGTACTCAACCCATCCTTCCAGAATAGGTTGCCCTCCACCTTTCCTAGCATAAAGGCTTTCTCAAGTGAATCCTCTCTTCTCGTTTGATGTCCAAAGTACTTTAGCTTCATCTTTACTATTTGACCTTCTAATGAGCAGTCAGGGTTGATTTTTCTTTAGAATCAATGTACAGTCAAACCTCATATAACACTAAAACCTGGTTCCACAAGTCTTGATGTTATACGATTTTTAGTGTTATCTGATGCATGTTAAAATCCTATGGGAGCCATAGAGATACATTGTAATCACACAGGCTTTAGCGGTTGTTATCTGATGCATCCCATAGGATCTTAATGTTATCCAATGCAATTCTTCCCCCAGATTGCTTAATGTTATGCGATTTTAGTGTTATTCGATACTAATGTTATATGAGGTATTACTTTGTATATGGTACTTCATACAATGATTTTAATATGTTCTACGGGGCTCATTGTTGTCCGAAACAATTGCTATACAATGCCTGCATCGTATATCAATTTTCTCTGTGGGATGCATTGTACAACAATTTTTTTTCACTATGTGGTTTTTCCCATTGAAAAATTGTTGTACGCTTTTTTTCATAGGGAAAATTGTTATGCAGGACACCATCCCCCCAAAAAAACCTAATTGTTATGCGATTTTGTTGCTATACAGTCTGATTGTTGTATGAGGTTCTACTGTGTGTGTGTGTAAAGCTTGACATTTATATATATAAATTGTTATATATATACATTATATATATATAAATTGACATTATATATATATTGTTCCTTTTAAAAAACCATCAAAGCCTTTTTTGTTCGTTCACTGAACTTAATGAACCAAGATATCTGTATGTATTACCTGGTCGTGGGTAAAGTTTCTGTTTCTGTTTTAAGTGCCTGCTTTAAATCATTAAAATTAATCCTTAAGAAGTTTTAAATGTCATTTACAATGCTCAATCAAAGACGTTTATGAGTCCCATGGAACCTGAGAGAAGTAATCTGTCTCCAGTTTTCCTCCAAAATAATAATTTTAGGACATTTGTTGGATGTGAGAGCTATTCCGTTTCATGGCATGTAACATTTGCTTAATTGGTGAATGCCAATGGTCCTCAAATTGTGTGCCCCCTTTAGGCATGAAAAGAAATTCCAATGGAGCATGAGACAGATTTTTTTAACACAATTGCTTTTGTGAGCTTAAACAGAATTGTGCAATAGACAAATTCATTTTTATTTACTGCTTATAAACACAGCTAATGGGAATTTGGTGAGTCAGGTCTTCCGGAAGTTCTGTTGATTCAATGGGCCTCCTCTGACTGCAATGCACTATACCAAATAACAGAATTTCAGCCACTGTCTTCTTTTCTAATGTTCCCCTGGTGATAAGTCCCCTTCTCAAAAAAATGTCAGTCAAATATCACTACAAGATTTGTACAATGGCTTTTATAAAAACCAAAACCAGAATTAAGTTAATTGTTAATTTATTTTGACAGATTTTTTAAAAAGAAAAAATAGAATAGATACAATGCCTTTCTCCTCTCTTTGAAAAAGATGACTTTGGCCCAAACTAAATACAATTTAAGATCATCAAAGGATTTTGAGAAACAGATTTCTTCTTCAGTTTAATTACAGTGAAAAATACTATAATCTAATCTGAGCCTTAGAAAAAGGGCAGAAGAGAAATATGAATGCATTCTACTAGTAATTATGCAGCCCCTACTCCAGATGTTTTGATATTATCCTAATCTCACTGGACTCTTCTGTTAGCTGATCCAAGGCTATAATTTCATATCTAAATTAGAAAATATAATTCCTCTCTTATGGATATGCTCTTTTGCATCATTTGAAATATATTTACACTGTAAAGATAAGGCAAATTAAATGGCGCACAGATCCTTTTCAAAAATTATTATTTTTCTCTGCTAGTATCTGCCAGACAATAGAACATAGTGATATATTGCTAGGCAATAGTCCAGCTCATCTCAGTTACTAGAGTTTGAAACCTATTTCCCATTGAATCAAGGAAGAATCATTAGACTAATGAGGCACGGTATTTTTCCTCCTCCCCTCAGCACACACACACAAACATAAGATACAAGAATGCACATGAGGTAGACTTTCAAAACCTGAAAGACATATGACAGGTTAGCAACTGGCTAAGAACCTTTGAATTCAAGTCCCTGAATGTCAGGTGATAGCTGGGATTATCCTTCTGTAGCTCATTTCTATCCTGGCTCTGAATTCCTAACAAGTTGGTTTACTTTTTTGTGTTTGTCCTTTCCTGCTTGCATCATAACACTGTGAAGCCCATGATTCTTATGTGACCTTTCATACCTGCAAAATTGGCTTTCAAACACCTCTAGGCCCCACAGTCCCTCCACCAAAAATTAAATGTGTGTGTTTTTCTCAAAAGGGCACTGAAAGTACCCAGGGGAGTGGCAGGCAATTTTGTCTTATTTTTGGTGGCTAGAGAGATTGATAGAGGTTTTTCCACCCTCCTGATTTCTTTTTTATTTTTTAAAGAAAAATATTTGGGGACAAGGGATGAGAATAGTGGTGCCTTCTAAAATTTATGGTGAGCATGTACAGCCCTCAGACTTCTGTAAATTGCATACCCTACCCCTAAATTATAGGCAGATGTGAATCCTTTCTTGGCTGGACAGCCTTAGATGTGAAGAGTCTCCCACATTCCATGGGTGCTGGATGTCATTAACACTTCTTGTGGAAGTCAGGTGGAGAAATCCACCATAACAATACCTCTGATTAAGCACATTCCACCCAGCCCTAAACCATCTGGCTTTGCCAAATTTGTCTTTTCACCAAATCAGCCAAATTATTGTAACAACTGACTATACATGCTACAAGTGAAATTGGCAGAAAGGCGCAGGCTTTCCCTATTTTGAACTGCATTTGAAATGTTCTGAGAACCCTAAACAACCACCAGCTACCTTTATGCTGATGATTCTGTGGACAGAAAGACCCAAATGAGGTGACGTTTACCATAAAATGTGTCCACCTCTCCGTTTCCATATCCACTCAATATGGCTGTGCCAATGTTTCATTCAGCATTGCAACAAATAAGGAAAAAAGTCATTCCCTGCTTAAGGCTACTGGGAGGAAGAATGTCATTTTTATTGTTTATCAACTTCCAATTCGCCCCCCCCCTTCTTCTTCTTCTTTTTTTTGCAGTGGCTCTGGCGGGCAATGGTCCATGGGGTCGCAGAGGGTCGGAATCGACTGTGCGACTGAACAACAACAACAAGTGGCTAAGATGCGACTGGAAGGTGGGAGGTCAGCAGTTCGATTCCCAAGTACTGTACTGCAGGATGGAATGAGCTCCCGTCTTTGGCCCAGTTCCTCCCAACCTAGCAGTTCTAAAGCAAGAAATTGCAAGTAGATAAATAAGGACCAGTTCAGTGAGAAGGTAAACAGTGTTCTGTGCCTTGTCATGCCTGCCACATGACCACGGAAACAGACGGCTCTTCGGCTTTGAAACAGAGATGAGCACAGAGTCAGATATGACTGGCTTTTGAGCAAGGGTGACCTTTACCTTTACTAAAACAGTCAGGAAACGGTTGTGGGGAAAGACCTGGAGATAGAATCTGATTACTTATAAAAGTAAATTGCACTGGGACATATGAATAACTTACACTACTTTCTTTAGCATAGCTTTTCATATGGCTGTGGATTTATTATGCAAAGCCTTTCCTTCAGTGTTGTTAAAATGCTTTCTCTGAAGCATTCCCACTTTCTTTTAGAAAATTCTATACTCTGGCACTTCTAATTTAAAAGGCTGGTTGTAAAATGATCCTGATTTATGTGAACAATAGTAATTGTAGAAAATTTTGAGCTGATTTTCATTTAACTAAAAAGCGAAACAGTCAATTCTGTGTGATGTGTTTTACATCTTCTCCCATTTCCTCAAAGGAACTAGGATTATAGTTCTTCTGAAAACGGGAAGCACATTACTAGGCTGATGTAACTCACAAATGATCAACAGAATTAAAATTTCCATCATGATTCTGCAGCTTTGTTTCCTTCAGGTATGTCTATTTAACTCCAATTAATGCTGATTGGAGTTACAGGTGTGCAGAGGGATAAAGCCATTAACCATCATTGTCTTGTCAGTGCACATTAAACAACTCAAGTGGGAAAGTTTTCTCTCTGACTAAAATAATCTCAAAGCACTGGAAAGAAAAGAAATTACTTTGCTACTTTAAATTCATCACCCGTAGCATGGTTATTTACATACAGTTTAGCCATCACCCATAGCAAGACATTTGCACCTATAAGGACAATTACACAGTGATATCACAGAGAGAGAGAGAGAACAGACTGTCTGTTCAAACTGGTTGCATGCTTGATTACTGAAAAAAGATTATTGAATAATGGTGAAAATGAAAATATTACATTTAAAAAGACAGTAACAGCAGTCTCTCCCCTGGAATATGTACTTATCCAACATTTCTTCTTTAAGGAACCATCTGATGGCATTTTGGATCAACAGTCAATAAGATGACCATCAGAGGACTTATTTCATAAATCAATCATTCAACACTTCTAAATGGAATAATTTTTTAATAAAGGGCCATGAATCTTTACATCAGAGATTCTCAACCTCAACCAGATGTGGCCCATGGCACCATTTCATGTGGGACCCCACTGCCTCCACCACACCAGGAAGTGCCATGTGGTGGAGTAAGGGAAAAAAGTCCATCCACCCCCAGAATCTGTCTGAGGGAGCGTGACTTGGCCCTTGGCTTAAAAAGGTTGAGAACTTCTGCTTTATATCCGGTGAATGCAGTTCTGTTTTCTCCTGCTTCTTAGGTTCTTTATTCCTTTTTTTTTTTTTGGGGGGGATGAGCAAATTGTGTAAAGTTCTTATCCAATATGAACTGAACAAAACTCTCACCCATCTTCACTTGACAAGCACTATAGACACAATTACTCCAGCATAGTGAAGGCCATGTCATTCTTATCTGCAATGCAGTTATGGAAAGCGAGAAGCCTGCAAAAAACAGAGGACAACCCTAATTCCACAATAACAAACTTCATTGAATATGGATGGGCCAGTCTGTAATTTTCATTTTCTCCAGTCTTAGTTCTTCATCTTACTTTTGTGAGGAAATTCATACATTCAGTAAAGTTCTTCTCCATTACTGAAAATGACAAAATTTGCATTATCCTTTGTTGGAGACATGGTTCTAATCCATTATAAATATTTCAGTGGGTCTACTCTAGTGGGATATAGTGCAGTAAGTTCCTTCATGATAAATATGCTTAACATTTCAGCCATTTTCCAAAACTGTATTTCCTTCTGAAAGCAATGTTTCGGTTAGCTGTGACCTGCCAGAAAAAAGTTAATGGCTATATGTGATATCTAATATTATCCTATGTTTTAATTTATTCTCCTTACTCAGGAGCTTCTGCTGTTAGTCTACAAAAATGAACAGAAGCAAGAATCAAAAGGAAGACACATCACCTGCCGCTGCTTTGGCACATTCTAACTCTATTGGGCTAGGAATATCAATCAAACAATCTAGTGGCTAAACGGTTGCTGTTCTCTATACATCTGCTGTGAATGCTGGTTCTGCTGGACCATTAGGGCATGTCTATAGGGCCCCTAGTAGGGTGCTCAATCATCAGACTTTCTAACCTGACATTTTGTTCTAAGAAAAGAAAAAAGTATTGGCAAGGAAAGGCAGTTTAAATGAAGGAGAGAAACCACTGATGCTTCTCAGTTCAGCACATTTGCTCTGGCCAGTCTTTTTTGAATGGGTATTTTCAGGAACTCATATCACTGTTTGGCTAAAGCCAAAAAAGCTATGTCTCACTCGATTACTTTCTTATGGTTGCTCAGAGTGGAAGGAACTGAAAACAGTGTAGATAATCTTTCTCTCTCTCTTTTTTTTTTTTTTTTGGGGGGGGGGGCAAAGAACACTTTGGGAAATTTGTGAAATAAGCAACCTAAGCAGCTATTGCTGTTGGATGAAGAGGAAGAATACTGCAAATTTGTAAGTAAACTTCATACCAGGCTGCAGTATTTTGGAATAATTTTGTTCCTCTGTGGCTTCTAAATCAAGGTGCTTTATATTTGTGTCATTGTGATCACTTTGGACAAAGACAAACACCATCAGCCCATATTTCAGGGAAGGATCTTTACAATATCCAGTTCTCACAATTACCGAAGTATAGTGCTTGCTATGTTATTTTTATAGCTGCAATGAATTATGTCCAGTGGGAAGTTAGCTAACAGTAGGTATAGTTACAAAAAGCAATAAGACTACAGTATTTTATTAATTATAGCATTAGGATGTTATATATTTATATTTGATTCCCCATTAACATCCAAACATTTGGCTTCAAATATGTCAACAGTTTTGAAGTACAGGTCTAAAGACTTAAATATCCAATTCATTCTCTCATACACACAGTCTCTCCTGTTAATCTATTCCCAGTTGTCCACCTCAAACCCCAGTTGAGCTTTACTTCAAGAATTTAACTTTACTTCAACACTGACAAAGTCTCAACCACAGGGTCATATTTTTAGTCTAAATGGAAGGTGAATCATATTTGCAGAGCCAAATGTGGACTTCGGTGAAAACTAGAGACAGATACTGCACAACCATAATCTAAATGTCACAAGGTGAGTACATATTATATTTTTAAATATTGGTATAATTCATCAAAGTGAATGTCCAGCACTTCAGCTTTAGTCCAAGAAGCAACTTTTTATATGAAAAAAAATGAAAAGTACAAATGACTAAAAATAAAAAAAGTTGACTCTCAAATGAGATTTCAGGATAGAATGCTGATCAGTTTGCTATAAATATTCAACTTATTTGTGTGTGTGTGTGTGTGTGTGTGTGTGTGTGTGTGTGTGTGTGTGCACGCACTATGGGCAAGTAATTTCAGTTATCTACATGGAATTAAAAACTGAGGCC
Organism: Furcifer pardalis; assembly: GCA_030440675.1. Lineage (NCBI taxonomy): Eukaryota > Metazoa > Chordata > Lepidosauria > Squamata > Chamaeleonidae > Furcifer > Furcifer pardalis. The sequence goes on along the minus strand of CP126896.1, from coordinate 48,405,488 downwards.
TTATGACTGCATCTTTGCAGAAAGTCACATATTTTAATTATCCTGATTTCTCTGGTAGATTAAATAAGAAATAAAATGAACTACTACAATTTGCATTTATGCGTTATGAGATGAAATTGAATTTCAAAACTAATACAAAGCTAGCTGAATGCTTAATTTAGTGTCTTCACATTCCAGTTGGAAAAAACATACAAAACCTGAGATGCTGCTTAGTTGTTGAAAGTATTGGGTAATGACTCTTTAAATTAATTATTGCAAAAGATAGTACTGTATGTACCATAAAGCTGTGTACAATTGCGAAAATGGAAACATAACTTTGTTGTGAAATTAAATTATTAAAAACTACCATAATTGAACAGACTAATTCACAGGTTCATACAAGTCTCAGTGCAATACCCATCTTCTAGAATGGAACTGGAAACATCTAGATGTTTCCAGCATCTGATCCCCAGCAAACCAACTACATTAGCTACTGTTCAGAGATTATTGGATGGTGGGTCATTAATCTCTGTAAGATCACTGATTCTATTCTATTGCTCTTGGATATATATTGCATTCATATGAATCAGAGCTTCACATGCAGTATCCTACTTGAGGTTTTGTGAACATTATTACAGCAAAGGTATTATTATGACCTTGGAAATCATAGCTGGTGTATATTCAACAAATCTGTAGGGGGGAAAATAGAAGCTAGGATTTGACAGTGGATGCATGAGGAACCATAATTTGGATTCATAATTTGGATTCATGTTTTTGTGGTACCGTACAGCCATATGCCAATGGACCCATGATTTCTGTGTCGTTCTGTGAGCACATATGATATATCTTACTGGTTTGAGTTGAATTACACATAAAAATCATGTGAGTTCATGAGGATCCATGCCTCACATCTATATTTTTGCATGACTGCAAAACCATGCACTGAAGGACCCATGATTTCTGTGGTGTAGTCCATTTGAAGGGATCTATGATCTGATAGGGATTTAAAGAGGCTTCCATCAAAAATCATCATGGAAAGCTAGGCCTCAAGGCTTCTCTGATTTTTATGTTCTAGTCTGGGTGCAGATATAAAGGTTGCCCTTGCTTGAAAGCCAGTCATACTTGATTCTAGGGGTCGATGCTAATCTCAGTTTAGATTGAGAATATATCCCAGATGGGTGTTAAATAAATAAATAATACCCAAAGAGCCAGGGCTGTCTGCATCTGTAGACACCAGAGCACACAGAACACTGCTTACCTTCCCACCAAAGTACCTATTTATCTAACTGCAAATTCTTGCTTTTGAACTCTGGGCAGATATTGGTCCTATGATTTGATGGTCCTCCTTGGGACAGATATAGGTCCTATGATTTGATGGTGGTCTGACAAAGGTCACACACAAAAATCATATGAAATTACTAAAGCATACTCTTTTATTATTACGTGGATCTTATTTTAACCCACACTCTTATAATGGTAAGGATGGGAGAGACCATTTTTGGATTCATGGGGAATCTTTCAGACTGTATGGAGCAAAGAGACAGAATATGCTGAAGATATGATGAAATCTTAGGATTGTACACCATTCCCCCTTCTAACTCCAATAGCATTGGGTACAAGAGAGAAGGAAAGTGAAGAACACACTCCAACCTTATGTTGCAGTCCTCCTCTTAAAAAGCTTGTCCCTGCCACCATCACAACCACTGTCACCATGGTAGTAGACCCAAGAGACAGAACATGCAATGAGAGTCAAGAATCACTGCAAACTATATGACTCCTGGTATTTCAAACTATCCTTTCCAGCAAGAAAACACGAGAGCTGTAGATCATGTATGTCCTCTTTTTTTAATCAGTTTATAAACTGGCAAAACTGATGCAAATGTAAAACTTTTCACTAATCAAGACACACCCTTGCTTTGAAAAAGCAATTTACCCTCATTACTCATTACAGGTTTTGAAAACTGATCCATTTTTGGTACTCATTACAATGTAGAAAAATATATGTTATGTTGGTTTATATATGACTCATTACTTTGCTGGGTTTTTTGAAAGCTTAAGATTGATAAGAGGAAAGCATACAATTTAAAAGGTTCTTCCCCATAAATGCTTTGAAATGCTCTTTTAATAGCAATTTTTGAAATAACATAGACTGTTACCAATTACACCGATAGGCTAATATTAATTCCCAACAGTGCATTATGATTGCATTTTTCTTCAATGTGGTTTTTTTTGTGTAACATTGCTTTATTTGTAGAAAAAATAAAACTTCCATTCTTATTCTCATTCTCTTGTCCTGTTCTCAGAGCCACAAACTATTGCATCCTTATGGAGGAAGAAAAATTATCCTTCTGTTTTTCATCCATACCTAGGAGGATAATACAGGTGAGCATCTACCTCTTTAACTAGCTGGATCTCCTGGCCATATTAGGTTAGCCAACTTCCTCTTAAGATTTGGCACTGTTAAGAGGATGAGGATAATTTTTTTGGAATAGTAGCCATGTGGTTTAGGCATATCAGAAAACAAAAAAGAAAAACAAAACAAAACACTGCACCACTTTAAAGACTAACTGCTACATTTTTACTGTGAGCTTTCATGGTTCAAGTCTACTTCTTCAGACAAAGGAGTAAAATTTCCAGGTAATAAAATTTCAATTCAAGCAGAATGATGAATAAGCATGCATATCAATACAGCTTCCTACAGCTAGCAGTAACAAATGATCCATGCCTTGTTATTCAGATTAGTTTTAAATATCCCTTTTGAATCTTAAAAGTTTGAAATTGCCAAGCATATGCTAATGAGTTCAACCTCTTACTTCTGTGAGCACGTCCTGTTGCGCTCATGTTGTAAAAGAGAATATTGCAGGAAAATTAGTGAAGGTGGTATAATACGCCAAAATATAGTATATAAAATATATAGCAGCATATAGCAATCTGTGTATCAAATTTGATAATGTCCCAGAAATCTTTGGCTAATATTCATGCCTCTTGTGACAGGTGTCCAACAGATGGTTGTATTTGATTTCTGCTGTCTCTCTTTGGATCCTAGTCTTGTAATTTCTCTTTTCCAAAATTGCAACTTTCAGGTCTTGGATAAGGTGTCCAGGTAGATTGAAGTGGTTTGAGACAGGTTTCTCTGTGTTGCCATTCTGGATGTCTGATTTGTGTCCATTAATTCTTTTGCACAAAGATTGTCCTGTTTGTCCTACATAAAGCACAGAAGAACATTTTTCGCAATTGGCAGAAGAACAAATAAAACTGCATTTAATGTTATGTGTGGTGCTATTGGGTCCAGTAATACTGTTTCCAGAGTGAATGTGAAAGCAAAGTTGACATCTGGGTTTGCAGCAGGGTATAGTTCCCATCTCTGTTTCACTTTTGTATAGTCTGTTGTGTGTCAATAGTTGTTTGAGATTGGAGGGTTGTCTATAAGCAAGTAGGGGGTCTGTCACCAAGGGCTTTAGAAAGTTAAGTATTCTTGTCCAAGATGGGTTGGAGATCCCTCATTATGCGTGTGAGGGATTTGAGTTGAGGCCTGAAAGTGACAACCAGTGGTGCTTGATTGTTTTCTTTTCTAGGCCTATCTTGTAGGATAAGGAGGCTACTGATGTTCTTTCTGGTCAACAATTGTCCTCCTGTTGCTATCTGCATTTTCAAAGGAAAGTGAAGAAGGATCTCCAATTCTCTATACACATGGTGGGCTAATTGTAGCTTTGCCAGTTACCTACCTTCCTATCTGGAAGCCATAAGAATGGAAGCTAGAAGACTCAAGTGCCTGGAAGAAAGAAAAAACTGAAAACAGATTTTCAGACTGAGTGAGGCCAAATGAAAACAATTCCCTCCTTTCTCCCTTTGTCTCACAGAACAAGCAGATAGGGATAGGCTATCATTAGAAATGAACCTTCCCTAAGAGATGTCTAATCATCCTAGCATAAGCTTGCCTCCTTTCTCCTTGTGATACCCATTATGTTGCTTTTGTTTGTTGATTCAAAAGAATTGCTTGTTTAAAGGGAGATATTTGAACTGCAGAAAATGCATGTGTGGCTTGACTATATGCAATACCTGGAGGAAAAGGAAATCGCTGTCAAGCTCTTAGAGTTGCTGAAAACATGTCCCCAGTTTCTCTGATAAATAATGGCAATATCATCAAGCGGAGATACAGTATTACCTCAGAAGAATAAAGAAATGGTGTTTTGTAGCTTGACTGCCTTGCAAGACTGTATACAGAGACTTTTTTAAAAAAAAGTGTCAGAAGCATGCAAAGGTGCTTTCAGGGTTGAAAGGATTTTTGCTGCAGGAACTCTGCTCAGGCGACACCCAAATTAGGCACCTTTCATGTCCCCAAAATCCCCCCTTGCAATTCCTTGCTTTTGAACTGCTAGGTTGGCAGGAGCTGGGACAGAGATGGGCACTCATTCAGTGATGGCATGATGCTGGTTCCAACCGGTTCCCCAGAACTGGTAGGAACAATCCTGGAGGGTTCTCTGGGAGGGTAGTCCTTTTTTTTGAGGCGTCCGGTTCCGACACCTCAAAAATATAAAATAAAATAAAATTGGAGCCAAAATGGCTCCAATTTAGTGCGCATGCACAGAAGTCAATCTGACGCATGCACGCTGCAATTTTGAATTGTGCATGCATCAGATTCAGTTTCTGCGCATGCACGATAGGTTTTGCCGGAGCCAGACCTTTTTGGAGCAGCTCCGGCGGTGGTGGAGGCCACAGGAGGCAGTGGCGTGCCTAGCTGGGTGGCCCAGGGCCTCCCAGTCGCAACCCTTGGCAGGCGGCCCCGGGCCTCGGCGCCTGGTGAAGGAGGAGGCCACAGGAGGAGGCAGTGGGCCTAGCTGGGCGACCCAGTGCCTCCTGGCTGCAACCCTCAGAAGCCGGCCCCGGGCCTCCTGGCCGCAACCCTTGGCGGGCGGCCCCGGGCCTCAGGGCCCACTGGAGAGGGAGGCTGCAGGCGGTGGCGGTGCGCCTAGCTGGGAGGCCCCAGGCCTCAGTGGCCGCAACCCTCAGCGGGCAGCCCCGGGCCTTGGCGTTCAGTGGAGGAGGAGGCCACAGGTGGCAGTGGCCCAGAGAAAGAGGTGGCTCATCAGCCCCCAATGGTCCCCATGGGGGCTCGTCAGCAGCTGGCGGCCCGGGCGGGCCTCGAAGTGCCCGTGGGGGCTCTGCGGCCTTGTGGGAACTTGGCTGCTTCCAAGGGTAAGTACTGTTTTGTATTGTTGTATTGTTCGACTTGTAAGTGAGGGGTTTGTGTTTGGGTGGGTGGGTGGGTGTATTTTTATTTAATTTTTATTTTATTTATTTCTTTAATTTCTTTATTTACAGTTTTGTGTTGTGGTTGTTTGGGTGGGTGGGTGGGTTGAGGTGTGTGTGTTTTATTTTATTTTATTTTTATTTATTTATTTTTGGCACCACCTACAACATCATGATGTCATGACGTTGGCTCCACCCATGACATCATAACATTGGCTCCACTCATGATGTCATGACATTAGCTCTGCCCCCACTGTGATGACGTCAGGGTGGGGTAGTAAATTTTTTGTCATTCCATCACTGCACTCATTCCGTCATGCAGTACTTGGGTCTTGAAGTGCCGACTTGCCGCCTTCCAGCTAACAAGGGAAGCTTCTTAACGACAGAGTCACCACAGTCCTAATTGTGTTGTACACCAGCATGTTCAGTTGTTGCTCAGGAGAAGACATCTTGACAGGTGTTGAATATACAACTATTATCTGAAAGCAAAATAAACACATAGAAAATATTTATTGTAGCATCTCACAGAATAATGAAAGCAATGAATGAGCCATCTCCTTGTATTAACTCCACAAATGGTATATTTTCTAGACAAAAGGCAAAAACAAACAGTTTTGCCTGGAGTGAAATTCATTTTCACTTGACACATTTAGTAGCATATCCTATAATATTTAACCTGTACTTTGTCAGAACTGACCCTGCCTGGGAAAATTCATTCCAAATCAATGAAACACTGTGAGCTTTCATGTATGTACATACACACAGTACTGACCATGCACCTTTGCTCTGAAGCAAAATATATATTTATTTTGGGCCTTGAGGAAATTCCAGAATGTGTTATGCCATGCTAAACTTTGCATGTGTATACTTGATATCTTCCATCTGTCTTTTGCAGGACTTTAGACTAACTCAGTTGAGCGCCTATAGGGGTTTCCACTTTTGTATTTCTCTCCCTCTCCTTCCAACCAAACAGTCTACCTGTATAGAAATTGCCTTTCAATTGTTCTTCAAGCATCATATGTCTAATTAATAAATGTGTGAAAATGAGCAGTTGCCCCCACTATATCCAGTCCTTTCACACAGGCAGAAAAAGTTTGAGGAGAACAGTTTCCTTCACATGAAAAGACTGTCCATCATATGGAGAGCCTCCACGCCTTTCCATGGGGAAAGTGTGGAAAATAGTGTCACAATCTGTACATGTCTAAACAAAAACAGGTCACATTGAGCTCTTTGGAGTACTCTCAGTAAGGGGTAAAGTACTGTAGCCAAGCTCTACCAGTAGTCACTAATCATAATGGTTACATGGACAGTCCCATGTTCAAAAAGGGAGTAACAGCTTAGCAGTGATGACGAACCTTGGCATTCCAGGTGTTCTTGGACTGAAATTACCAGCAATGCTGGTTACATTTTATAAGACTCAATGGTGGTCAAATGCTCAAGGATTGAACCAAGGATTGTGATAGAGTACTGGAAGACAGAGTTGTATTTGCCTCATAGCCTATCCTGGTCCACTTCAGACAGCAAATCATTAGGGCTGACTGAAATGTAAAAGACAAAGCTGGGAAAGACCATTGACTGACATGTTAGAAAGACATTGAGCAATCTTATCACCCTGATCCCAGCCATCTGCCTTTGGAAACTAAGCAGGGTTGTGTCTTGTCTGTACTTGGATAGAGATAGGACTTTCAGAAAAAAAAACCCTCCTAATATATAATCCTCCAGTGTATGGAGGCAGATCCTGTGAGAACTCCTTCCTCCATGCATCTTTGCAAATCACAGAGAGTCCTAGCAACTTGCAAAGGTGCAGCTGGGTGCTTCTCAGAGGACATGAAGAAATAGCACAGAAGCAACATGGAAGTGAGAAGGCTCTTCTATCTCCTGCTGTTTGATGGCCTCCAACTTCATAATTCAGCTTGGGGAAAGGTCCCACAAAATAATGGGACTGGAGGTTGATCTTTTCTGAAAGTCCCATACCTGTCAAAGATTTCCAGGGAGGGGCAGGAAAGAAACCTGGAGAGTAAGTCCTAGTCAGAGATGGCAACACTGGCTTATAGCGTCTATGTTCTCTTTATCTACTTCCTCAGTGCCTTGCATAGTTTTATAACCCACTATTTTCTGACACATTCTCATCTGAAAATGCCCCATGAGGTTTAGTTATCCTTCACAAAGGACACAATTTAGCCCTATGGTCATTTTGGTTACTCATTTCTACAATAGCAAGGACATGTGTAGATATGCTGTTAAGAGCTATAATGTGTATGCTCTGTGTTCATGAAAAGGCAGGTTTATTGAATGCAAGATGCAAATGATTATTTTTGTTCCTTAAGTGCTCTGAAATACAGTCAATAGAGCTTACAAAATTAGGCGTGTGTCTTAAAATACTTCCAGACCCGAGAGGAGACTATGCCACAAGTGACAGGAATAAGGCTTATGTTCACCAACATGAAATTAATGTGACAAAGGTATAGTACTCAACAGGCAGTGCAAATAAAAGCATTTTTGTCATCTCATAAAGTTTGACTTAAACAAGTATTTGGCTGCCAGCACATGAAACAGACAACTCTGCCTCTGCTGGTCAGAACACCAGAAATACAAATGCCAGCTCCCCCTCCCCCCTTTCAATTACATTCTGAGCATCCTTCATTTGATTTCTATTATGCCTTTGCAGCACGTTTTTTGTGATCGTGCTAGAAGGGTGATACAATTTTGCCTGGAGTAATTCTGTTTAACTTTTTTCACTGATGTGATGTGGGGGATGTTTTCTTGCCTTTTTAAAGCATTGTTTTAACACGGGTTAGAAAAAAGACGCAGTTCTATATTTTATACGCTGTGAATTTCTGTACTCTTTTTGTGAACACAGATTATTCATAATGGAAACATATCCATTTTTCTCTTCTCTCCTGTCCACATGGGCATTTGTCCCCCTATAGGGACCGGGTTCTGTTGAATACATATAGTTCTGTGCATCTTTAGGATTCTTCTGCTCAGCCTGGCGTAGCTATTAATATGGTGGTTGTGATGCATTTTGGGCTACATTATATCAATATTTTATGGGGTGGTCAAAAGGATCAGTGGTTTCCATGTGTTCTATTGCAATTCATGATTTCATCTGCAAAAGATAGCTTCAGGGTGCAAGTCTCTTGTTTTTTGTTTTGCTTTGTTTTGATGAGCAGGATGTCAGCACTATAATACAAAGCTTTGAATCACAATGCTTGGCAGGAAAGGCTTAATCTTATTTGGATAGCAAATACTCTGAACCGGAAGAACCAAGGAAACGCTCATTGGGGGAGGGGAAAAGTGATGATTACTGGATTTTTGTTTAGTTTGATTTTTGGGGAAAGGATATATTGGAGATTCCTGTCTTAAATTATAAGGTCAAATAGAAATCAACTGTCTGCAAAATGGTGTTGTTTTAAAAATTGAAGATTGATATAAAGAAACGTGGGAACTTGCTTTAAATTATTAGCTAACATGGGAACTAAATATTAAAAAAGGCATAGTTCAAGAAAATAGATTTTGGAAAATATGGAATCTACATTGAGTAGAATCGGAGGAATAAAGCCAGCATCATATCAAATGAGTTTTTTGAAACAATGAAAATGGCTCCCAGTGCAGAACCAGGAAGAAACCAACTGCCATGTTCTAGCTGCCAAAATGCAGCAGAGAAGCAGTGAAAAAATCCCAAAATAGAGTGAACAAAAGAATCCAGAAAAACAGCATGATTCACACTGCCACCAATGACACTGAAAATGTAAGCCCTGGGGACAACCAAGCCTCTGGCCCCCACAGGTGTTTTGCCATTACCGGTATATTGGTTTTCTTGATGTTGAGTCTCAAGCCAGCTTTTGCACTCTCTTCTTTCAACCCAAGCATCAGCTTCTTTGGGTCTTCTTCACTTTCTGCCATTAGGGTGGTATCATCTGCATATCTCAAGTTGTTGATGTTTCTCCCAGCAATTTTGATCCTAACTTATGATTTGTCCAACCCTGCATTGTGCATTATGTGCTCTGTATATAAGTTGAATAAGCAGGGTGAGAAAATGCAGGTTTATCTTACTCCTTTTCCTATTCCAAACCACTCTGTCCTTCCATATTCCATATTCTGTCCTAACTGATGCTTTTGACTCTTGTACAGATTTGTCATGAGGCATATAATGTGTTCTGGTATTCCCATCTCTTTAATTACTTGCCACAGTCAAAGGCCTTGGTGTAGTCAATGAAACAGAAGTAGACTTGTTTCTGATATTCCTTTGTTTTCTCCATGATCCAACGTATGTTGGTAATGTTCTGAACCCTGCCTGCACTTCTGATAATTCCCTCTCCATGTGCTGCTGCAGTCTATCCTGTATTATCTTGAGCATCACCTTGCTAGCATGTGGGATGAGCGCAATTGTTCGATAATTCGAACATTCTTTGGCATTACCCATTTTTGGGATTGCAACATATACTGATCTTTTCCAATCCTGTGGCCATTATTGTGTTTTCCAAATCTGCTGGCATATAGAATGCAATAATTTGATTCCATCATCTTTTAGGGCTTTGAAAAATTCAACTGGAATACTATCATTTCCACTGGCTTTATTGTTTGCAGTGCTTTTTAGGGCCTTTCTGACTTCACTCTCTAGGATGTCTGGCTCATATTCAATGTTCTCATCATTGTTATTATCAAGGGTGTTGAGGTCTTTTTGCAGAGTTCCTTTGTGTACAGTTGTACCTCACTTAAAGAGCATAATGCGTTCCACAGAATTGCTCTTTAAGCGAGTTTGCTCTTTAAGCGAAACACCATTGTAAATGACCAGTTGTGGGGTGGATTGCGAACCCTGATTTATTTGTTAAGCGAGTTTTTGGTTGGTTTTATTTGTTAAGCGAAGCGAACATTCAGAGAAAATTCTGCTCTTTAAGCGAGTTACTCTTTAAGCGAAACACTCTTTATGCAAGGTTTGACTGTATTTGTATATATTTATAGAAACCATTGCCTTTATTTAAAGCCTGTGCAGAATGTACTGAACTTCCTAATGTATTCCTGTTAATCAAATTCTCTTTATAATCTATCCTTGTTATTTCACTGTTCAAGGACTACAACTCTGAGATCAGGATGTCTTGATTCCCATTTTCTGCCCATTTACTCGTTTATGTAGATGAAATTTGTCTGACGTAAAATATAGTGGGGCATTGCTGACAAAAGATGGCATAAATCACAAAAATTACATTCTTCCCATGCAAGAAGTTCTGGTCACTTAAGCATTTCTGTTTGGGGTGAATTGACCAGACCCATTGTGGATTTTTTTAAAAAAATATTTAAGATTTGGTACATCGTTCTTCAAATCAAAGGTTCACCTCTTGTTTAGGAGGGAAGTAGAAGGTGAAAATAGGGGACACAGAAGGACAGGTGAAGATGTCTGAGAAGTGATCAGATGTGATGGGAACTTGCTGGTATGATGAAACAACATTGCTCTTGGCTTCCCTAGTGAAAATGGAGCACAAGAAAAAGATACATTTTGGACGAAGATTTGGGAAATGGTCTTTTGCATTCATAACTCTTAACAGCAGGCATAAGAGCAAAACAACATGCTTCATTCCACTTATCTGAACAAACTCTCATTAATTCAGCATGCATATTTTATAAATGTATGGTCTATAAAAGGATTTATAGGAACATTTTTCCTACCAGATTTTTTAGACCTCAACTCCCAGAAGCCCCAGATAGCATGTATAATACTACAAATTATGGGCACTGCCATTCCAAACCTGTGGAAGGCCTGAGATTTTCCTGTCATGCCATAACAGCACAAAAGGTACAGCAGAATCGATCCCTTTACAAAGTGGCTTGCAGAATAATTGCAGTTCTAACACTGCCACTCAGACATAATGGACAGGAGTTGTTAGGATGGTGCACAACTGGTTTTCAAGTGGCCTACGCTGTGGCCAGGATTGAGCGTTCTGATAGTGTTGTAATGCATGGAGGAGTTTTCTTAGTGTCAAAATCTATTCCATTTACTCACATGGGTCTAATCCAAGCCTGTCAGTCACACCAGTCCTGGACTATTTAGACAAGGGGTGCACAAACTTTTTGGGCTGTGGGCCGATCATGTGGTTCAGGGACCCAGTCATTAATGCCCAGGGGCCGGGTGTAGTCCCCAACACCAATTCACCCAGCCCATGAAGCCCTCGTTGGTCCTAGAAGCGGAAGTAAAACGCGCCCGTACGGGCACGTTTTACTTCCGCTTCCAGGAGTGACTAGGGCTTCATAGGCCGGGGGAATTGGCATCGCAGGCTACACTCGGGCCCTGGGCCTTAGTATGGGCACCACTGACTTAGACTTTTAAAAATGTCAAGCATCTGATTACAGTAAAACCCCGACTTACATATGCCTCAAGTTACATAAAATTCAACTTACATGATTTTGTGCTAAAACCATATCCTGATTCACAAGATTTCCTATGGGTTTGCTTTGAGTTATGTAAAAATTCATTTCCCTATGGGTTTGCTTCAATTTACATAAAAATTTCATTTTTCCTATGGGATTGCTTTGAGTTACATAAAAATTTCATTTTTCCTATGGGATTGCTTTGAGTTATGTAAAAAAATAATTTTTCATATGGGTTTGCTTCGAGTTACATAAAAAACCAATTTAAGCAAAAGTCTACAGACCTGACATTTGTAAGTAGGGGTTTTACTGTATTTGTTTTCATTGCTTTTAACAATCAGCCATTCTGTCTGTCCCTAAAGGCGAGAATTATCATGTGAGTCAATTATTTCACAATAGGCTGCTTTGCAGGAATGAACATTTTTAATCCATTGTGCCATAGTGTGCTTTCTATGTTTATATTTGTGTGTGCATGATTGCAACAAATTGCACGTTTAAAAGTCTAGTTAGACCAACCCTTATACACATTATTATTAGTTTATCCTTTCAGTACCTTCCCATATGTAGATAATATCACTTATTGTTAGATAGTCCTAGCTTATCTCCAAACCAATTTGTCTCTAACTCCCTGAGATTGCTATTATAAGGAGTGGTAATAAATTTCAGGTGTTTATTTTGTATCCATTCGCTTATCAATTAGCTTTTAATCCAATTGTACAATTTGCTTTTAATTCAACTGAGTTAACACTGCAATTTCTTTAACTGTTATTTCATATTACATATCACATTTTTCCTGTTCATCTTGTTGTAAGTGACTTAGAGTCCCAGTGTCGGGAAGATAAAAAGATAAATGAAAAAAAGAAGAAGAAACTATTCTTAAAATGGGAGTTGAATTTTTTAAAAATGGTACTTTAAAATGCCAAAACATTTCTGTTTGTAAATGTATGACCTGCTCACTTTATTGCTTAATGTTTTCAAGGAAAAATCTTTACAATCAGTTCCCTATTTTAAGAACCTATATATACTGTCAAATGTTTTGAAGAAGAGATGTTTATCTAGAGATTGGGAAACTGGAGAGAAATAGGATTTAGTGCTCTTTTGGAAAATCAGACTATGCAGTCAGGGTCTGGGAACATCTGGTTGGGAAAGGAAAGGTTGAAAAAGAATTTCAAAGTCACTTCATTTTCTGATACTAAATTTATTAGGAAGATTATTTAAGCTGTGAGAGGGGAGGAGGTAGAAACTGCAGTTGTCTTCATGATGGTTCAATAGAGATTGATGCCTGATTGGAAGACCCTTTGGAAAAGTCCAGAAACTGAAGTTTAAGGTATAAGAATGGAGTCATAAGTTATACTGTTTGGGTTTATTATCTCATAGGAGATGTTATGCTGACGTTGCCAGGCTATAAGAGATGTACTTCATGTATTTTCTGAGACTATGCTGAAGTTATGCTGGAATGTAAGTAGTGCTTTGTGTCGACTCCTTCCTTCCCTTAGTGCCTCCTTGGCTGTCAGACCTCTGGCCCAATTGCATTATGTCTTGTCTACTGGACTAGCCTTGTCCATCTTTCTGCTCTTGGCTTTGACCTTGAACTTGGATTAGGGCTTGAATAAGGTTTGCTTTTGACCTTTAGCTTGGTTGCCCTGGGTCCTGATACCTGAATTTCTACCCAACCACCTACATCTCAAACTCTCAGAAAACAAAACAAAACAAAACAAAACAAAATAAAAAACACAGTAGCACTTTCAAACTATGATAGGAAAAAACAAGGGTAGCACTGACACATTGTATTAATATATTAGAACAGCACTAGCCAGTTCTACATTAAGAAAAAAAGAGTCAAGGTGAAGGGAAGGGATAGAATAGCAGTCTTGTTTCAACTTGTTCAGCCAACAAGTTTAAACAACCCTAGCATCCCTTTCCTTCTCCTTGCCTTGACTCTCATTTTTTCTTAATGCAGAACGGGCTAGCACTATTCTGATATATTAATACAATGTATAAGCACAAGCCTGGTTAAGTGTAAGGTGAGAGAGCATGAGTCTGTTTCTTGCTAGCTTGGAGCCAGATGAAACTACAGTAAAACCTCAGATAACACTAAAACCTGGTTCCACAAGTCTTGGTGTTATACGATTTTTAGTGTTATCTGATGCATGTTAAAATCCTATGGGATCCATAGAGATACATTGTAACCACACAGGCTTTAGCGGTTGTTATCTGATGCATCCCATAGGATCTTAATGTTATCCGATGCAATTCTTCCCCCCAGATTGCTTAATGTTATGCGATTTTAGTGTTATTCGATACTAATGTTATCTGAGGTATTACTGTATATCATTTGTGTCTGTAGAGAGGAGTGGAGTTTCAGTCCACCAGTGTCTGCTCAGTTTATGGCAGCTAAATCTGGTGAGGAAGATAAGTGGCAGTTAAAGGTAAAGGAAAGAAGGAAAAGAAAGGAAGATGGGGCTGTGGGTTTGATTAACTTTGCAAGATCGTAGTCCTAATCGGTCACAAATGCTGAAGTTTGGCTAAGCTGACACTAGAATAGCTGGATGTAGATGTTGAATCCACATCCTTCCCAGAATAGTCCTTAGGAAATTCCTTCTAATTAAAACTTTACTAGCTTAGAGGATGTATTTATGAGATGGCAGAGATTTATCTGTACTGTAAAATTTTCATGTATTCAACCAGTTCTTCTCCTTCTCTTTTAGGGTGTTTTTTTTTTTTGCTAGTTTATCAAAAGAAGACCAGCTGTTGTGCTAACAGATATCTGTGCCAGCAGATCCCTGAGATCAGCCAACACATCACAAACCTAGCATATCTTTGAGTTAGGATCATCCTATACATATGTTGCTTCTGATTCCACCCTCCTCAATGCATTCCTGAAGGGACCAAGATCTTGTGCTGATTTGCTATACTGTATACATATTTTTAAAACTTTTAGGCTATGTATCTTTTTATACACTTTGAAAAAAGATTCAGAGGTTATGTACAAATTCAGGTAAGCTTTCCCACATAATTTCATACAATAAAATATTCATGCATCAGGCTCATTGTAGAGCACAAACCAATACTTACTCTTGAAAGGCATATTAATTACAGTCAGATGTTTACGCAGAAAATTGTAAGCTATTGAGATAGACCCGTGGGTGAAATACACTGGGCAAACAGAAACTGGCAGGGATATGTGCTAAGATTTGTGACTCAGGAAAATGTAGCATACTAAGAGTAGCAAAGGCCTCCAGTGCTGTGATCAGTCCCCAAATGTCTGAAAAAACAATAGGAATTGAAGCAAAGCAGAGAAGACAGATTGTACATGATAGAATTTCCTCAGTGAAGAGAGGAGTTCTCTCTGCCAAAGAGAGAAAGAATGATATTGCATGTGCCTGGAGTATTTTCATTTTTTAAAATGTTTTAATTATCTATGCATTAAAGAGTCTCTCTTCGGCCAATAGCTGTCAACATAAATGTCAATTAATGGATTGCTCATCTGGCCAGGAAAGTAGTATAATAAATGTACTTGAAACACTGACATTCCTATCATAACAAAGGCTCTCAGTGACCTCTTGAGAGTTTATTTGAAAAGGGCATTTTCCAGGGATCAAATATGCTCTTTGGTAAGATGCCTCTGAATCCCCCACTGCTCTAAAACAGCTAACATTGTCTTTTTCCCCTACATTCAAATCTGTAGGATTATTTTGTTTCTCTCCCAGGGCTTAAAGAACTATGTGCTCAACATTTCTCCCAATTTTGAAGTTGGATGTTGCTCATAGCTTCTTGGGTATGGTGCCAAACATTTGCTTAAATAAAAGGGAAGGGGGCACCTACCATGACCTGGGGAAACTGGACTTTGTAATGCTTGACCTGATGGTTTAAAAAAGAAAAAAAATCTAAGGAACTCAGTGGTATTTTCTGGCCCCGTGAAAATTATTGAGGAAAAATTATAAAAGACCAGATGATCTTTACATAATATGAATGTAAAGTCAGGTGATACCTTTATTAGACCACTAAAAATACCCAAACAAACAGGTAGCTTTTGGAACCCACTAGAATCAATTCCACCCCACAAGTGAGACCAGCTTGCTGAGAACCAGATCACATATTTTCTGCTTCTGGATACCATGGGTTGACCCCCACCCTCTTCCCAAAGACTTGGAACTTGTTGGTTTGAACACAAGTAATACCCTAAAACAAAACCCAGTACATTTGATGGAACAGTTTTCCCCAACCTTTTTTAATCTTAAAACAATGAAACTAAACTAAACCTATCCACAGCAAATGGCTGAACTCAGGAGCATTGCCAATTCAAAAACATGTCTATAGATGGCAATATCAGTACAATGCCTACTTTATGTTCAAATGTCGATTCTGCAAGGAAACAGGACTCCTTTGGGGTGAAAATGATTCATCTATTGGATTTTGAAATATGGCAGCTGTTGATTGGCTGGATCTAGTGCAACACTTGGGTTAATACTGGCTAAGAAATGCAAAATGAAGAAACTATTTGATTACTAGGCATGTACGCAAAACTATGCGTTCTAACTTTTGGAATAGCTTCCATACCTGGCAGTGTTTTACTTCAGTTTCTCCTCCTAATTTCTCCACATTTCATAAAAGACATTATTGTGATTGGTGCATTTGATGTTGCCTTTGAAAGATATGCTTTCTGTGTCTCAGAAATAAATTTAGTGACCTTAGTTGTTCTAAAGCAGTTCTCAACCTTTTTAAGCCAGAGGGGGGCAGATCATGCTCTTCCAGACAGCTTCGGGGGTCAGACAGCCATTTTGCCTTCCTTCACCACATGGCACTTCCGGGTGAGGTGGAAGCAATGGGGGGGGGCACATGAGATGGTGCCGCGGCCTGCAGGTTGAGAATCCCTGCTCTAAAGTATTGTTTAATGCATGAATTACTATAATGCCCATAAATATTATGGACTCTGTATGTTACCATACATATGATTTTGTAATGGATTTATGAATTTGAATGTTACCTTTTCAAGAAAACAAGCAGATTTCTAGGAGCAGTATTAGTTTTGACTCAATCATGAAATCGTCACAAATGAGATGGTTTTGGAATACCACCATCAGAATAGGATTATCTTCTATGTGGTTTCATTCTAAATCGTTCTGGGAATGTATGCACTAACAACTTGAACACTGACACTTTTTCTTTGAATGGGCATGTTTCCACCCCATGAGAGACTGTATTATGAGCACAAGATATAAAGAAGCCTATCACTGCCTGCACCCATGTGGTCATTTCATGCACATATGTCCATGGAGGTGGCATGTGGCTTCCATGTTGAAAGTGGTCATTGTTTACTTTGCTAATGATTTAATGATTATATCGTTTTTAATGTTATGCTGTTTTCATACTTGTTTTAAGAGATCAATAAGGCACAGCCGGGTTGGGGGGGAGCATTGCTATGTTGGAAGGGCTTTTAACTGTTTTTTATATTGTTGTTTAATTGTTGCTGAGTGGCCAGTGACATGTTCACTGGACTGTGTACACCACCCAGAGTCTATTGATTGGGGCGGTATATAAATCTACTGTAAATAAATAAATAAACCTTCTCAAGCTTTCTAAGTGGCATATATCTTTTTTAAAAGATCTTCTTGGAATAGAAATTTAGTGTCAAGCCCTAAGATACAATTGAGTATATATGTGCAGGATTCTCTAATTCTTTATTTGTTGACTAGAGTTATATTGCTGCTGTGAACACAAAAGGAATGTTATTAACCATTGTAAGATTTTAAATTTGTTGGATGTATTCTAAGTAGGTATTATAAACAGCTGAAAGATCGAAGACATTGAATCAAGTTAGGACAGTTTAGGATTTATCTTCTTCCATAACACAATTTGAGAGAGAGGAACAAGATTTTTCTTTTCTTTCCCTATAGAAGGGTCATTAGGAAAAAAAAGCTGCCATGATAACATTAAATGGCATGATGATTAATGTGAACTACAAAAGGAAAGTCAGAAGGACTTTTAATAAGCTAAGAGAAGAAACAGGTTTTAAAGTCTGGCGAGAAGACAGAAGTGAAAGTTGTGTCCTTTAGGAGCGCACATTTGATGTAAGCAAGAAAGGGCTTTTAAAAAGGGAAAGCTAAATAAATTCTTCAGCAACCAGAAGAGGAGCATGTATTAAAAACAGATTTGTGGGTGTGCATGTGAATGCTGTAGGAGTGTATCATCAAGGTGGATTATATATAATTCTTCCATTATCAGATGGATAATAATCCATGATTTATAGAATATTTGAAGGACAATCAAAATGGTGAACAGTAGAATCTGAGAAACACCTGTGTTATAATATTAATGCTGCTTCTCTGCAGAGACAATACTGTACCTATTATTGCTATGGCCCATAGAAATATATGTTTTACAGTTATAAAATAACTTTCTCATTTTTGAGCATTCATTTTGAATAACCACTGCCATTTCACAGAGCAAATATTTGTTTATGGTGTTATTAACAATCACTCTTTTCTATAATATCAGAATAACAACGCACACAGTGATGATACCCTCAGGTAGCTTGGAAATAAAGAGCATTATTCCACAGAGAATCATAGATTTTATGTTTGACCTATTTTTATGTGCATTTTGAATTACCTAATGTGTGGAGGGTATTCTTGTGAATATTACGAATATGAACCAGCTTGAGAAAATGTGGATTTTTCAGCCATTTTCTTCTAATGTCACAGTTTACATTAGAATCAAGTGGGAGTACCCGTACTATTATGTTTCCTTTTCAAGTAAATTGACTTGATCTGATTTGTAACTGCATAATTCTTTTTGAAGGGAAATAAAATCATTTAAGCATGGTTTTGCTTCAATATATTATATTATATTATATTATATTATATTATATTATATTATATTATATTATATTATATTATATTATATTATATTATATTATATTATATTATACAGTAAAACCTCACATAAAGAGCGCCTCGCTTAGACACTAACTCACTTAAAGAGCAGAATTTTTTCTGAATGGTCGCCCTCACTTAACAGCTAAAAACAACCAAAAACTCGCTTAACAACTAAATTGGGGTTTACAATCCCCCACCAGCAGTCACAGTCGGTCACTTACAATGGCAGCAGTGGCCCTTTTTCTAAGTGTTTCACTTAAAGAGCAACTCACTTAAAGAACAATCCTGTGGAATGAATTATGCTCTTTAAGCGAGGTACCACTGTATTATATTATATTAATGTGAAGTGGTTAAAATGCTGTACTGCAGCCAAAACATTGTGATTTTGATCATGATCAGGGCTCAAGGTTGACTCAGCTTTCCATATTTCCAAAGTTGGTAAACTGAATAACCAGAATGCTGGGATCTTAATGCTAATTAACTTGTGAACCACCCAGAAACTGAACTAAGTGCTATGGGACAGTATATAATATAATATAATATAATATAATATAATATAATATAATATAATATAATATAATATAATATAATATAATATAATATAATATAATATAATATAATATACTTACTTGGTTGATCTGTACTTCACACTTGTTTGATGTGACGGATTGAAGCATTATCTCCCATGAGATTTTAGCAGCATCTCACCATCTGGAGGTCCTACTGCTACCGTAGCAGGGTCTGATGGCACACGGGGAACTAATGCCCATGTTTTCAATGCTCCTTTAGCCATTTTAGTTATGATGACACAGCTGGCTGGGGTCATGTTGAAGTTGGCCATGTTAGAGCAATGCACTGGCCAGGTGCATTGCCTGAGTACCCACCCCCACTTAGCTGACCTGCAGTTCCAGAATGGAAGACCGTTCCAGACCACTAGCCAACACCTTCATGGCATGGTTAAACCTGCCAGGTGAATACACCCCCACCACCATAGTTGTTGGATATAACATAATAGAGCCAAAGTCCTATCAATTGTGCTCATATACAGATGACATCAGTAATGGAGGAAATTGTCAGCAATTAAAGAATTCTTGCTATAATCTCAGGTTTGCACAACTTTTGCATATTCACTCTCATTTCATGCGAGTTTTGTAACCCCCAAGTTGGAAGCAGGAAATCTTCAATGTCATAATCCTTGTGCCATCATAATTTATGTAGCAGGATTTTGCTCATTATAACTATTTCACATTAATGTGATATGGCAGTTATGTAGGGCACTAGAATAAGTGCATTGGTACTGCCCTAGTTGGAGAAACTGGTCAGTTAAATGACAGACTTGTGGCAGAACTCTGACTCTTTGTGCATTTGACATTAAAAATGGACTGGACTTGAAACGTCCACAATACTAGGACTTCAAACAATAACATTATGTAGTATTTGAATTATTGCTCCTTCTGAAAAGTAAGTATAGCCATGCTCCATTTTACAGAATCACACCACATGTTCCTATAGTTGAATACTGTACAGACACTCTTTACAAGGCAATTAAAGGAATACAAATCATAAGAAGGGAGATCCCCCAGGGCCGTTGAAGTTGCTCATCATAAATTGACATTTGAACAGTAAACTGAGCAGATAGGTCATCTGAAATTGATATGTGAGATCAATTTTTGTCTAAATCATAGAAATATATATTTCTAAACATGTGTGCATATACAACTTTTCTATAAATCTTGTGTTCCCTTCCCCCTCCTTTTGACCAGTGCCCATCATATTCTAAGCCACTGCACTTTGAGTCACACAGCTGAATTGGAAATGCGGATCATTCTGGAATCTCCTATATTAATCCATACATTTTCCTCTCCAACAGGTGTCTGATTGCTTGAACTAATGCAGAAAGGGAAGTTGAGGTGCTCTCATGCTACATTCCTCTGCTTGCCTCTTATCTCTTGATATACAGTCAAACCTCGTATAAAGAGCGCCTCGCTTAAAAAGTAACTCGCTTAAAGAGCAGAATTTTCTCTGAATGTTCACTTCGCTTAACAAATAAAACCAACCAAAAACTTGCTTAACAAATAAATCAGGGTTCGCAGTCCCCCCCCCCCCCAATTGGGTACTTACAATGGTGTTTTGCTTAAATAGCAAACTCTCTTAAAGAGCAATCCTGTGGAACACATTATGCTCTTTTAGTGAGGTACAACTGTATTAACAGCTTAAGAATGGAAAGCAAAGCCCTGCATCAGAAGCTGACAACTGAGCATAGTGAGGCAGGGAGAAGCCTGGTCATGATTTGAAAAAGCACCACCTGCAGGACTGCAAGTAGAGCTGCAAAACGTTTAACCGAGTGTGACCACTGAAATCGAACAAGCCCAAGTTCCAGAGTGTGACTTCACAGTGAGTGAATGTGACTAGATGCTTATTTCCCTTGCTGTCTAGTCATCTTGTGAGTGTGAACTACCTGCCTACTATTATCAGTTGTGTGAATGAAATGTGGCAGTTCTGGAAAACAACTATGAGTCACCAGTTTGATGTACAAAAGAAAGGACAAAAAAAGAAGACCCTTTATAAGGGTGCAGGGAAAGATTAATGGGTTCCCAGGACTGGTTACACAATGGAGTGTATCTTATATCTATAGGTAAAGGTCACCCTTGCTTGACAGCCAGTCATATCCAACTGTAAGTTGCAGTGCTCATCTTCATTTACAGCCAAAGAGCCATCACTGATTACTTCAGCAGACATTTCTGTGGTGATGTGGAGGCATGTGGAGCACACAGAACACTGTTGCCTTCCCACAGACGTACTTATTTATCTACTTGCAATTTCTTGCTTTCAAAATGCTGGGGTGGGGGGCAGGAGCTGGAACAGAGATGGAAACTCACTCTCTCATGCAGCACTCATGTTTCGAACTGCTAAACTGCTAAGCTTCCAGTCATCACGTTCAGTGTATTGACCACTAAGCCACCGCAGTCCCATTTTATAAATAAATCCACTTGTAAAACTTGCCCTCCTCTCCCTTTCAACATTGTGTGTTAGTTTCTTTCTTAGGTTTTTTGGCTTAGGAAAATCACTCTGGATTAAATATTTTTGGGATTCCAGCAGAAATATTATTGGAGAGTACATTTCTTTGTCTTCAGTGAGGCTGACTCTTTTGTAAGCATGTACAGGATCAGAGCTTACATTTGCATTTAGAGAACCAGGTATCTCTAGGCTATACTACTTTGTTTTCCTGGTTTAATTTGAATCAGTTTTACTTAACAGAAACAGCTGGAGGTGATGATAAGCAATGTCAGAGATACACTCATTTTTACCTTTTGCGGCAGTATAAGATAACTTGGTGACTTATGCCAACATGGCAACAGTTCCTAATGAATAGGTATTGCTTCCACCTTTGCATCTGAATCCTGTCATATTTACCTATTATTTCTCTTAGTTTGGTTTGCAAATACAGTATGTCCTTACAGTTTTTAAAACTCTAGGTCCTGTAGAATATCCATTTAATATCTCTGCAAGAAAATAAACATTATTTTTGATTCAAAATCATTCTGGCTTCTTCTCTTTTATATTTGTGATTATTCTCTGAATTTTTTGTATTGTGTCAGTAGCACACAAAGGTGCTTTCTGGGTTGAAATGATTGTCCTGGAGGAACTCCACTGGGAGGGTGCCCAAATGAAGCTCCTTTCATGTCCTCAAGACCTTTTCCCACCAAAGTGGTCCCTATTTATCTACTTGCAATTTCTTGTTTTCAAACTGCTAGGTTGGCAGGAGCTGGGACAAAGAAAGGCACCCCATCATGCAGTACTCGGGTCTTGAACTGCCAACTTGCCAGGGCCGTAGCCCCCCCCCGGCTTGAAAACTCTCCTGAGCGAACAGCCTCCCCCCAACCCACCCCCTGATGCTAATGTTATATATGTGAGTGTGACATTGTTACCCCTCCCAAAAAATTTTTGCCCCTCCTGAAAAAAAATTCAGCCTCCCAAACCCAGAATCCTGGCTACGGCCCTGCAACTTGCCGACCTTCCAGCTTAACAAGGTGAGCTTCTTAACTACGGAGCCACTCTGAATGTGGAAAATAAACTGCAAGAATGAGTTTCTGGAGTAGCATGTAACATATTTGTGGGAGTATGATTCGTGGGAGTTTAGGAGTTTTGTGTCATATTAAAGAAATGCTCTCATGGGAACCTTCTGTAGCATCAATTGAAGACTAATGTGGGATTTGATGGCTGAATAAAAGATTTATGGCATGCTTAAAGGCAAGATACCGCTTTCTTACAAGACATCAATTTCTGATGTAAACTTGTAATGTTCAGTTCAGTTCATGTGATTGAAAGCTATAGCAGCCGTTGAAAGTTGTTTTAAACAACAAGGTGAGAGGGTGTCCATGATAAAAAGATACACAAAATACTGTAGTCATTTTCCCTTCTTTTGTTCTTTTTCTATTTTTCCTACCCTGTGCATGACCATAATGAACCGGGAACAGTCGCAATCCAGGGGTGGGTGAGGGGTGGGAGGCTTTACTTACTCACATATGCAGGCTGTTCTCCTTATTGTCTAGCTTTCATCATAGACGCACATTTCCTACCTTCCACCACAAGGGGTATGCAGGACACGATATGAATGTGCAGCTTTACTAACCAAACTGTACGGAGTAGTCTGGCAGTGGAGCTCTGAGTGAATCTGTGAAATTAGAGGAGAGAGCCTTGCAGCTACTCTTCGGGGATTGCTGCTGTTAAGGGGGAAAGAGCAAATCTTGCCTTGCAAGACAGAAAGACACAGAAGGAGAAGATGCAGAGTGCATTTGGCTGAGCTCTTTGGCTACTGGGAAGCACTGAAAGGCAGACAGAGCAAGCAAGAGAGAGAAAGGCAAGCAGGGGGCAGCCGGAACGAGACTGAAACACAGTGCAGCTGTGTCTGTTTCTTAATCCTTTGACACTTTGGGGTGCCTCAGTCAATGAGGACATGGATTCTTTCATGGAAATCTTCCTGAAGCTGTTGTTCCTAGTCCCTCTTCTTCAATGGAATATATTAGCAGCCGGAGAGAAATGTAAGTATTTCAAATGGATATTAAAACTTGGATTGTTCAATGGGGTGGAGGGTTTGACCAGCAATTCCGCAAAATCGGGACTGCTGGAATCTTCATAGTAAGGTGATAGGATGAAAATGTTTCAGGGGCTGAAGTCTATCTGGTCTCCTCTTTTGCCAAAAATAGAAACTAAGCTCCGCTCCCAAATAATTGGAAATACTCATCTCACTGGCTAACTAGGCACTCCCCTGTGATTTCTTTTCCTCTTTTTCAGTGAAAGCTATATAGCAGCAGCACAGTATTTTGTGAGGAGTTAATTCTGTCATTGAGATAACTGCCATGCCAGGACTTTCTACTGCATCACCTTGGGCTTTTAGTAGTGTAAAATCTGGCAGCCCGGAGTCTGCCTTTGCCACTTGAATTAAGAATAACTCTGGTGTCTAGTGCTGTAAAGCAAAAAAAGAAAGAAAGAAAGACAAGTAATGAGGAGTAAATGTTGAGGATGAGATTTTATGGGATGTTTATTGATTTTAGGGAGAGTAATGTTCATATGTGACCAGACAGTAGAATGTAACCAGCAATACAGAAAGGTTGCTTATCTGACTCCTGTATATATCTGCTTCTGTGTGTGTGAAGGCTAGTACAGTACTTTAGAACTGGGAGGAAAAGGTTAGGGCAACTCTACAACTTAAGAGAGCCCTCATCCTGGAAAACTGATATTTGTTATAGATTTGGAGTAAACAGCCTCCAATGTTGTATTAGATCTGGCTGTTTTTTGGAATGTACCAAACATAGAGTAATGTTTGACTGTACTCATTTGGATATACTTGGGAATTAATCTCATGACCCTAACCACCCCCTAAACCCTACATAAAATTTCGTAACAAATATCTTCAGTGAGCATCCAATATGTGCCTTAAAAGGTGCACTGCTTTTTTAAAAAAATGAGATTCCACAGGGATAATGTATGAATCAATGCAAATATAAGAAAGGCTATAGAGAAATAGAGGGCTTGAAGGAGCAGGATTTCATGAATAGCATTATAGTACTGGTAAAAGGGACAGCTCCTTGAAAATGTCTGGCCACTGGAGAAATGTGAAAGTACTGTGCTTTCATCACATACTTTTGGCTCCAGAAGCATAGGGTTAAGGAAGAAAGGGAGTTACTCTACAGGACCCATGATATTTTAGTGTCATTCAGCCACACTGTCTGATGTTGACTTCCAAAGCTGTAGGATATTGCTCAACCCAGGATAACAACTTTTTCTCTATAAGGCAGTCTACTGCAATGGTCTAGATTTTAAAATAAATCCTCCAAACGTCTGCTTTCTCATGAATTCATCTACTTTCATAGAGTTATGAATCACACATTAATAATGTTTGGCACTAGGTACAACACTAAATTGGATGCTTGAGGAAAACATATTCAAGCTGTAGAAAAATAGAACTCCGGAAGATATAATGAAGCAACAAAGCACTAGAGGTCACTCTTACAATTCAGGAAGCAACACTCAGAGAAAAAAATACAGAAACCATCTCCCCAGCACAACATTATGATGAATAAAAATATCAAATACAGGCTGCGATTTCTGCTGTTACTTCCTGGCACTTGGAATCAACACAGTTCTGAGTTACACTCATCTATTAAATGCTAGAAGGATGCCCTTTTCCAGGCAGTTATTCAGAAATAATTAAAATGCCTTTGTAATTCAATGAATGAGATATCAATTTTCAAATGTGATATAGAGGAATGTAGAAATCAAAGCATTTGGTCAGCTTTATAGATGGAATGAATGCCATACTTTGCACAACAGTATATGGTCATTATATTTGTTACAGTCATACATATATCCCACCCCAACTTCCGTGCCTTGGACTAGATATCATTGTGTTGGTTATTCATGGCATCCTTATCTCTTACAAACATAGTATGGACCCATTTAGTCCTGTTTAAATTAATGAGACTTCAGCCAGTCATGAGGAATTTGTCCCAGTGATTTCTAAGGAACTTAATTTGAATCCACCCTAGCATTTTTACCATGTTTCCCCTTCAAAATTGCCATTATACATCAGTTACTTTATATTTATAATGCTATACCATTTGTTTGGTAGTAGATACACCTCCCTGACCTTAAATGAAAATTCTGCATGAAGTATAATTATGTGTATTCATTAGTACACTCTTGCATTTAGAATTTCCAAGTAATGTAGCTAATGTTCACTTTCCATTTTGGAGTAACTAAATTTTATACTAGAGTCACTAAACTTTAATCTATTATTTCACATTAAACACTGCAAGTGTCTTACATTTTTCACACATTGGACCTACTCTGCCCAATGAGATTTTCTTCAAATTAAATATGCATAGGATTGCAATCTAAAACACCAAGATAAAATTCTGATCTTGGGAAGTCAATGGATATATATGTAAATGACTAGAGCAAATTACAAAAGTTTTAAACTTCACTTGCTTGCCTTGATGTCTTCCAACATATGGTTTACAAAGGCCATTGCTACTCTATGAAAAAACGAGACTTATTCTCTCACTGCAAATGTGTATACGAAGTGATATTCTAATGCTATATCTTGAAGTTCACCATAACCTACTTACATGGAAATAATAAGCCTTTTTTGTTGGAAATTGTCTTTAACACAACTGCACCAATGCATTTTTTTTATTCCCTGACTATGCTAGACAATGGCTGTTGGGCAATTTTACTGGGCATAAAAAGTAATGATGTCAACACGTGGTAGCATTAGTCTTTTATTTACTTCAATTGAAAATTTCCTATCGGTTCTGGGACTCTCTGGGGATAGGAAGAAACTTTTATATTGGAAAATTGTCAGCAGGAGCATTGGAAACTGAAGTCTGGGGATAGTAACTTTTGAATAAATGTTTCAATTACCAGGTGATGACATCACCATTTACACCATCATGGCAACTGGATTTCTCCCAATGCTCTGAGTCACAGGGAGTGTCCAAGAACTTCTTAACACATAGCTTGGCTCTGAAACTTCCTAGAAAATACTATGAATTAAGACAGCTCATGAATGATTTTCTAAGAAATGCTTTTTTAAACAATCAGAAATTGGTTAGCCTTCTCATCTGAAGCCCTGGTAGAGGTGTTTTACCTGAATGCTATTACCAGCCAGTTTGCCTATCGTAGGAATGGTCATGTTTGGGAACATGTGCAGTTGGAAAAGATTATGCATTTCAAGTTCAAAACTCATCTCTTCCTGAACAAGGATGTCTTCCAAACAATGGGGTGCTTGCAGAGATAAACATAATTGTTGTGCAAGGCCACATTTAAGAACACCTCTAGTCAACCAACTGGCTGGTATATCTAATGTTTGCTGCAGTTGCGATATCTGTGCTGCTGGCTTGTAAACTCTTGAGACAGGAATGTTACATGAAACTTATTTAAATTTTATATGTGTTTCAGCTTGGCTGAAGTGATTGCAACTAATGGTTGCAATGGTTAGAAAAAGAACAAAGTGTGTATGAACTTTTCTTTTTACACAAAATGGCTCACTTCAACAAAATTGCCTGTATATCTCAACTTAATGTTTTGAACCAATCAAGGCAGCAGACATTAAGAAGTTAAAGATCATTATTATCATGTCTGGAGGATTAGCTGCATTAGTCTGTTCTAGTAAGAATAAGAAAAATATCTTCTCATAACTTAAAATAAAAAAATTAAACAGATGTTCATGACAGTAGCTTTCATGGAGCCCACCTATAGCTGTCTATAAATGTTTGGGCACAATAGACAAGTTTCAGTACAGTATTATAAATGTTTTGTTGTTGGGGACGATGACACCCATACCGTATTCAATGGAAGTCTTTTCTTCATGTCCCAATCAAACCCTGGACTGCCAAAATGAAGCCCCTTTTTTGGTTTTGTTGTTGGCCAAAAGTAAATCCTTATTGGTGCATGTTTCCAGCAATAATTAGCAGATCAGTAAATGAGCCAGATCCTAAAAGAAATCAACCCTGACTGCTCATTACAAGGTCAAATAGTAAAGATGAAACTAAAGTACTTTGTACATCAAACGAGAAGAGAGGATTCACTTGAGAAACCCTTGATGCTGGGAAAGGTGGAGGGCAAAAGAAGAAGGGAGCAGCCAAAAATGAGATGGCTAGATGGTATTGTAGATGCAATGGGCACAGAGCTGGGTGGGCTGAGGAAGATGGTGGAGGACAGAAGTGCCTGGTGGGGAATGGTCCATAGGGTCGCAAAGGGTTGGAATCAACTGTGTGACTAAACAACAACCACATTCACACAGCATGTAGTTATCCACCAGCAGCCCCCACTTGAGCATGTTGGTCTTACGTTTAGGCACTCCATCCCTCAGCCTATTCAGACTCCTCCAAGTGACATAAGGGAGTTTGAGTTCCTCAGCTACTGAATTGAAGTAACTTTCAGGTTACTGGGTGCTGTGTTGGTAACCTTCTTTCTTGTGAGGTGTTCCAAGGCTGTTTCTCAGCCCATAGTCTTGGGGGATTCTGTGAAGGAGACACATATTGTACTATTACTACCGGTATAGGTATGCATATTTACCAAGTTAAATCCCATTCAGTCAAATAATTTTATTCCTGATATATATTTACATCTGAGTAGACATGGTTGGATTGCAGTTTTGTGTGTCTAATATGTAGATCAAATCTACACATGCCTACATAGAAGTAACACCATTATATTTAAAGGGGCTTGCTCTCTAGTAAGCAAGTTTAGGATGGCATCTGTCAGTACATCATCATGTCTAAGTTCCCAATTAGTAAGTCCTCATGAAGGGACCATTTTCTGGAAGATAACTCTTTTGGTGGTGGGGTGAAATATATAATTTGTGCTAGGTAATCATCATCTGATCATCTGTATTTTTAGTAAAAATGTTTATAATGGTTAAGTAGAAATGTATTGATTGCTTCCATTACTGCAGCCTAATTCGATCTATGAGCAATATGCTTTTTATACATGAACCTATTATAATTTATTTCTGATTAAGAAAGCTCTTATTATAGTAAGCAATTAATGTTATAGCATTTCAAATTACAGATTATCATAAAGAATTGAATGATGGGTCTCTGCCTTAAAAGAGCTGGCATTCTACATTTTCACTAACTTTTATTTCCAAGTCTGGGTCTTATAGTATGAAGAAGTAACTTCTGCAATATTGTGTTAAATGTTCTTATCAAAACTTTCACTTAAAGGTGGTTGGAAAACAGAAGGAGAAAACTAATAGGAAATTTGGCCATTCTTAATAGAGCAGTTCTATCTATGCAACTTTTAAGCATACCTCTGTAGTCTGACCATGTTATATAGTATGGCAAAACCTTGCTATTCCTTTTCTTTTCTTTCTGGTTCTTTCCTTTTATTTCCCTGGCTATGCTATTTATTCTCACAGTAAATTTAGATTTATATATAATATGGGTTTCTTTTTCAATGAAATAATTGATCTGAATCAAAATAGACCATTATCTCAAGAAACATTTTCTTCATGTTTATAATTGGACAACTCTTAGGAATACAGAACAAATGTTTTTCACTCATTGTAATCCAGTAGACAGACAGATAATTTAAACAGCTTTTCTCTATCCTTTTGGACCAAGACTCAAACAATACTTGGAGAATTTCCTAATAACAGACAATTCCACGAAGAGTTGGACTCAACTGTGTGACTGAACAACAACATCATAAATTTGTACAATACAGTAATACCTCCGATAACATTTACCTCGGATAACGCTAAAATCGCATAACGTTAAGTAATCTGGGGAGGAGAATTGGAACAAATAACGTTAAGGTCCTATGGGATGGATCAGATAACAATCGCTAAAGCTTGTGTGGTTACAATGCATCTCTATGGAGCTTTAACGTTATCCGATCCATCCCATAGAATTTTAACATGGATCGGATAACACTAAAAATCGGATAACACCAAGACTTGTGGAACCAAGTCTTGGCGTTATCCGAGGTATTACTGTATATGTTTTCCACTTGTTAGAATGTCCTAATAATGTAGCCTCCTACACTGAAAGAGCCTCTTAGAATATTGTGGTATTTTTGAATCACAATCAGGTGTACCCTGGTAATGGTAACTGCAGAATGAACTCACCAAATAGTGCCTTCATTTTGGCAGTTTCATGTCTGGCCTAAACACAGAAGAAACCTGAAAAGCCATGCTGGCTTGAGCGGCAGAAGATGGTCCCATCTTGAGGCTGAGGATGACTGCCGCCCACCCCTGGATTCCCACCTGGCCAGGGGTTAGAAAAGCTGCACTGGCTCAAGTGGCAGAAGACGGTCCTGTCCTGAGGATGCCTGTCGCCCCACCCCTGGACTTTGTTGTTTGTTTGGGAACTTTTTATGTGGTTGTGACTTTATTATATTTGATGTCTGTGTGATACTTTGTTAGTCATCCAGAGTCACGCTGCAAGTAGGGCGGCATATAAGTGTAAACATTAAATTCATTTAAATTAAACCTCTTACTTGGAAAATATGTACAAGATGGTAAGAATCACAGGTGAGTGCGTGAGAGGGAGAGGGAGAAGGGAAAGGGAGAAGGGAAAGGGAGAGGGAGTTTCCATGGATTTCTCATAAGCCAAACCTATGACACAACAAGACAGTTTGGCCATAGTACTGTCAACAGTGTGCAGTACTATGGCCAAACTATCTTGTTGTTTCAATTATCATGCCCCACCCATACCAGCCAATTGCTCCACATATTTTTATCAGAGTGTTTGTAAGTCAACCTCTATTCCTCTGTAGGTTTCACTGGAACTGAGAATAGTAAGAAGGTTGAGAGAGTCAAAATTAGTAAATAATGATGTCACACCATAAATGGTTTTGTTTTTTGTTTTGTTTTTTGCTTTGTTATGCATGCAACCGGCATAATATCCAGTTGCTTCTAGCTGCCAATTAATGAGCTGCCACTGGCATTGGTTGAGGATGTGCTCAGTCACTGATCAAGAACTCCAACAGGGACTCATTAGTAGCCAGCTGGGAGGTACTGCAAATTACGCCATTTGCCTTCCTCAGGCATAATAAAGCAAACAGCATTTCAACCAACATCCTCTATATACCAGCTATATGAAGCATATTTATATTCTCCTTGGCTATCTTTAACCAAGAACCTACAATTTTTCTAATTATTCACACCTTCCATTCGGGTGTGGCGTGTTTTTCATTTCCTGGTCATTCTCTCAATGTATCAATATGGTCTCCTGTAGTACTGAATAATCTTTCATGAGTAGGTTGCATTGATTCTTGCCTCTCTCAACCACAAGGGCCCCCAAAGGAATTCAGCCTTTCAAAACTTTCAAGTTCTAATGTGCAACAATAAGCAGCAATAGCAACAATAATATTTCAAGAGTCCTGGTGGCACAGTGGGTAAACTGCTGGACTGTAGCCAGAATATTGTGAGTTCAATCCAAGGATGACTCAGATTTCCGTCTTTTGGAGATTGGTAAAATGAGTACCCAGCATGTTGATGGTAAAATGCTAATTAACTTGTGAACTGCCCAGTATATACTAAGTATATAAGACTAATTGCTATTTCTTAGGCAGCCAAAAGTGGGAATTTAGTGTCCCAATCCATGTTTCTTGGACTAATGCTCAGAATGCAACTTGTTTATCCACTGGCTTTTGCACTTCCCAAAGTTGCCAATTAATAAACATGCACACTTATACTCATTTAAAAATGTATCCCAAAAGAAATTTTTTTTAGAAATGTACATTTGCAGAGAAAAGGGTTTGGAAAAATGCATATTTAAATACATGGACCAGAATCAGAGATCCCTCCTACAAGAATTTTTTATGTCACAGAAATCAACAATTAAAGGGAAAGAGGAGGAAATGTTGAATTCTGATGGCATAGGATATATATATATAAACTGCAGGATTGTGGTTGCATTTAACAGCAACATTTTGTACAAATTTAAAAAATAGAAATACATTTTAAATTCAGGAATGATGTGGAATACATGTGGATGTGAAATGGAAAAATGCTTAGGTAACTTTCCCGAATTTGACCTTGCACAGTCCAATGTCTGGGTAAGAATGGGACATCACCAGAAGGCTGTGATTGAGAAAAGGATGTTGGCTATGCTGTACTCCAGTTTGGCAATCTTGCTTGGGAAGAAGCTTGTGGTGGAGTGGCACATTTAGAGTGGCACATCATGGAAAGTCCCCATGCAGACTACAATTATGAAGGCAACTGATGTCCATATCAATAAATGACAGATACTCATATTGATAAATGAGAAGCAGATCTTTTGTAAAGTTAATGACTCTTAATAGCTCATTGTAGACCAAGCTACTGTCAAATGCTTTGCATTGTACCTTCTTCTGAAAAAAAAAAGTATATATTTTGCCTGTGAACTATTGTGAGGAGTAGTGAGCTCAAGGTGGTTGGTGTGTGGTAGAACAGTCCCTGCTACTCATATAGTCCTAGGGCAGTGATGGCAAACCTTGGCACTCAGGTGTTCTTGAACTTCAATTCCCAGAAGCCCTGATCAGCAGTCCAAGAACACCTGGAGTGCCAAGGTTCACCACCATGGTCCTAGGGCTTTGATCCTCTGAGCCCTGGCTCCATCAGACCACTGCTCTTTACACTGGACATGTGAAAATCAGGCTTTTAAAGTACAACATCTCGTGTCTGCCTCCTCTTTCTGGATGGTCAGTGAAAGCTAAATTGGAAAGGTGTGTCTTAGTTAGGAAAATACAAAAAGACAGTGAAGTGAGGTTGTGTTTTACCGTGAACATCCAGTTTTATAAAGAACAATTCTACAGACTCTATTCTGATGGGAAGGAGTAGGTTTAATAGACTATTTACTACCTACAATGAGTTTTGATAGTAGTTCAGTAGCAAAAGAAGAACACAGATTGGTAGTTTAAAAAAAGGATACTGTTTATATTCCAGTTAATGAATACCATCAGTAGAATAATTTGAAATATGACTGAAGTGCAGATCCTTTTGACATTTTAAGTAGTTTTAAATTAGCAACTACAGAATTCTAAATTAAACACTATACCTACCAACCAACCAAGGATGGAAGCAACTCTGAAGGTTTTAACTGTAAGGGATAGAAAAAATAGTAAGCAGTCTATACAGCTGAGAAGCAAGTCTACTAATTACCTTTTTAAAAATTATTATTGCATAGTTAGTGCTCAGGAATAAGTGATATATTTCTAACTGCTAGAATGCCTATTTGTTTCCATAACAATTTTTCTCAGTTAAGTAAACTTGCACATGTGCAGGTGAGAAAGAATTAAATTATATACAATATTTGTGCCAATACTAAATGTTAGCATCAGCATGAATTGAGTAAAATATGGCACCCCTTTTTTTGACAGTTCATTAATAGTTGCAGTGCAATGCTAAGACATTGTTAAAAATTGTGGCGGGAACCTTATTGTTTGCATGCAAGAGTATAATTTCAATGACATAATTCACAGCAGTAACTTGTACTGAGATTTCACCATTGAAGTTACATATGCTATCATATGTAAGCACCAAAAATCTCTCCTATGCCTGTTATAATATCACTGTGGATCATATTGCTGCCTTGTGATTGTTTTTGGCATGGTCCAGTGATGAGTACTAAGCCATTATCATGCTAAAAAGGGTGCCTGTATGACATCATTAAGTTATTTTAAGAAATATATTATTTTACTCAAAAGACAAAAATAAATCCCAAAACATAACTAATTTTCAGAAAAACTGAAGTCAGGCAGCAGCTATATACCAAGGTCAGTAAAAAGATGCTGGCAGGAAGGCAGAAGGTTAGCAGTTTGATTCTCGAGTACTGCAGGATGGAATAAGTTCCCGTCTTTGTCCCAGCTCCTACTAACCTAGCAGTTCAAAAGCAAGAAATTGCAAGTAGATAAATAGGGACCACTTTGGTGGGAAGGTAAATAGCATTCCATGTGCTCCGGTGTCTAGTCATGCCTGCCACATGACCACAGAAATGTCTGCAGAAGCAGACAGTGCGGGGTGTTCGGCTTTGAAACAGATGAGCACTGAACCCTAGAGTCAGATACAACTGGTTTTTGAGCAAGGGAAACCTTTACCTTTACATCTAGCATTTTGGGGGCAAAATGCTAATTAACTTGTGAACCACCCAGAGAGTGCACCAAGCGCTATGGGCGGTATATAAGTGTAATTGCTATTACGATAAGAACATGCTAATGGCACCCATTTAGGCACAGTCAAATGTACCTGAGGCCACCAACTTGTAAGCATAATCTCATCATGCCCTTCATCTCTGTCTTGATGGGCACTGCTAGTTACTGTGCTAACTGAGGAATTGTTCTCTTAGACATATTAACTTGTACACAGAGAATAGCCTAGAGCAGTGTTTCCCAAATGCTGGTTTTTGGACTTCAATTCCTAGTAGCCTAAGTCATTTCCCCAAAGCACTGATCAGCCAGTGTACTGACTGAGGCTTCTGGGAATTGAAGTCCACTAGTGGGCTGTGTACCCTTTGTTGGGAACCACTGGCCTAGAGGCCTGAATATGACTGCTACTTCCAAGTAGACCGATTGAATCAAGTGAGATTTAGATATGCTTGGACTTATCATTGAGCAACTGGTTCAGTGGGGCTCCTCTAACTTGCATTAACAATGCTATTTTGGCCTGGCTTTAGAAGTTATAGAGATACAGTAAAACCTCATATAACACTAAAACCTGGTTCCACAAGTCTTGGTGTTATATGATTTTTAGTGTTATCTGATCCTCTATGGGATCCATAGAGATACATTGTAACCACACAGGCTTTAGCGGTTGTTATCTGAAGCATCCCATAGGATCTTAATGTTATCTGATGCAATTCTTCCCCCCAGATTCCTTGATGTTATGCGATTTTAGTGTTATTCGATACTAATGTTATATGAGGTATTACTGTACTGCTAAAGTAGTTCTTTGTGCATGAAGGGTATTTTGGAGTTTGAATGCTCACCATGATAAGTGCCATAGCCTCAAGAAGAATACTCAGAAGTTCTATACTGCGACCAGAAATGAACCCCTTCTAGCAGTATTCATCTGCACCAGGAATAAGCCCTTCGTAAAACCCAACAATAAACATGAAAGTAAGTGTAAATATGTTTGCTGGGAAAAATATTTCCCCTAAGCTATTGTGAAGATTGCAGCTAAACTTGGAGGGAACAGAAACCTGAGGGGGCGATGTTTTCATTAAGTCTGCTAACCGTAAAGTCCCAATGCTCCAGTGCTGTCAGCCCTGACTCTACTGCACCATTCCTTTCACGTCTGCACTATGCAGAGGCAGGAAAAGCTGACTTTCGTTTTGAATGGGAACTCCAAAAATAATTTAGCCACCTTGGACAGTGGCTCTGGGATATTCTTGCAGCTATAATTTGGGGGGGGGGGGAAATGTTTCTTCTCTCTGGTGCTGCGACTTTATATCACTGTAGGGAGCTCATTGTTCAATATGTTATAGCACCTGCTTCCCAATCTTTCTCTCTCTCTCTTTTTTACAAAGAACAAAGAGGCAGGCTGATAAAAGAACACAAACAAACTTAAGTAAGATGGCCAAAATAGTGTGTAAGAAATGATGAGTAGATATTTCAATCTCTTAGGTTATTTAACAGCTAATGTTGAAGGCGGTAGAGGTTTTCTGAGCAGACTGTGGCTCAGATCAAAACCTACTGATCGCAAAATTCAGGCTTAGACTAAAGAAAATAGGGAAAACAATTAGGCCAGACAGGTATGACCTAGACAACATCCCTAAGGAATACACGGTGGAGGTGTGGAACAGATTCAATGGCTTGGACCTGATAGACAGAGTGCCAGAAGAATTATGGACAGAGATGTGGGACATCATGCAGGAGGCAGCAAGGAAAACCATACCAAAAGAAAAGAAGTGCAAGAAAGCTATGTGGTTGTCCGATGAGGCTCTTAAAATAGCAGAGGAAAGAAGGGACGCAAAAGGCAAAGGAGAAAGGAAAAAAATACAATCACTTGAATACAGAATTTCAAAGAAAAGCAAGGAGAGATAAGGAAACCTACCTAAATGAACAGTGCAAAGAAATAGAGGAAAACAACACAAGAGGCAGGACTAGAGATCTTTTCAAAAAAAAAAAAAACCTGGGGAAATCAAGGGAACATTCAAAGCAAAAATGACCATGATAAGGGACAAATAAGGCAAGGAGTTATCTGAGGCAGAAGAGATTAAGAAAAGATGGAAAGAGTACACAGAGGAACTCTACAAAAAGGACCTCAACACTCCTGATAATAACAATGATGAGGAAATTGAACTTGAGCCAGACATCCTAGAGAGTGAAGTCAGAAAGGCCCTAAAAAGCACTGCAAACAACAAAGCCAGTGGATATGATGGTATCCTAGTTGAATTTTTCAAAGCCCTAAAAGATGATGGAATCAAATTATTACATTCCATATGCCAGCAGATTTGGAAAACACAACAATGGCCACAGGATTGGAAAATATCAATATAAGTTCCAATCCAAAAAAAACGGTAATGCCAAAGAATGTTCAAATTATCGAAAAATTGCACTCATCCCACATGCTAGCAAGGCAATATTCAAGATAATATAGGATAGCCTGCAGCAGCATGTGGAGACAGAATTACCAGAAGTGCAGGCGGGGTTCAGAAGGGGCAAGGGAGTTAGAGTCCACGTTGCCAACATACGTTGGATTATGGAAAAAACAAAGGAATACCAGAAACAAGTCTACAGTAATACCTCGGATAATGCTAAAATCGCATAATGCTAAAATCGCATAATGTTAAGTAATCGGGGGGGGGGGGGGAGAATTGCATCGAATAACGTTAAGATCCTATGGGATGCATCAGATAAGAACCGCTAATGCCTGAGCAGTTACAATGTATCTCTATGGAGATTTAACGTTATCCGATCCATCCCATAGGATTTTAACAGGCATCGAATAACACTAAAAATCAGATAACACCAAGACTTATGGAACCATGTCTTAGCCTTATCCGAGGTTTTACTGTACTTCTGTTTTATTGATTACACCAAGGCCTTTGACTGTGTGGACGACAACAAAATGTGGCAAGTAATTAAAGAGATGGGAACACCTTATATGTCTCATGAGAAATATGTACATGAGTCAAGAAACAACAGTTAGGACAGAATATGGAATGACTGAGAGGTTTGGAATAGGAAAAGGAGTAAGACAAGGCTGCATTTTATTACCCTGCTTTTTCAACTTATACACTGAGCACATAATGCACAATGGAGGAATCACAAGTTAGGATCAAAATTGCTGGGAGAAACATCAATAATTTGAGATATGCAGATGGTACTACCCTAATGGCAGAAAGTGAGGAAGACCTAAAGAAGCTCCTGATTAGGTTGAAAGAAGAGAGTGCAAAAGCTGGCTTGAGACTCAACATCAAGAAAACCAAGATAATGGCAACAGGCCCTATCAGTCCCTGGAAAATAGATGGGGAAGAAGTAGAAGCAGTGACAGATTTTACTTTCTTACGATCAAAGCTCACTGCAGATGGGGATTGCAGCCATGAAATAAAAATGTGACTCATTCTTGGGAGACAAGCTATGATAAACCTGGGGAACATAGTGAAAATTAGAGACATCACATTGAAAACAAAAATTTGTATAGTCAAAGCAGTGGTATTCCAGGTGGTAATGTATGGTTGTGAGAGCTGGACCATTAGGAAATCTGAGCGCAGAAAAATAGATACCTTTGAGACGTGGTATTGGAGGAGAGTTTTGAGAGTCCCCTGGACAGTGAGGAGAACAAATAGGTCAATCTTAGAAGAAATCAACCCTGACTGCTCCTTAGAAGGTCAAATAGTAAAGATGAAGCTGAAGTACTTTGGACATCAAATGAGAAGAGAGGATTCATTTGAGAAAGCCTTGATGCTGGGAAAGGTGGAGGGCAAAAGAAGAAGAGGACGCCCAAAGATGAGATGGCTAGATAGTATTGTAGACACAATGCACACAGAGCTGGGTGGATTGAGGAGGATGGTGGAGGACAGAGGTGCCTGGAGGACAATGCTCCATGGGGTTGCAAAGGGTTGGAATCGACTGTGTGACTCAACAAAAACAAAAATCACCATTGTTCATACACAGGTAAGAATTCATACAAAGAACATCTCAAATTAATGATCTTAGTGAGGCTGTTGTCTTATCAGCAACACTGGAGGCTTCCAGAAATGATTGAGGAGGATGTATTGAGCCAACCCTAAGTGCCAAAATGCTGGTGTCAGGTGATTACATCAACCGTTGCACCTTTGAAACACATTTCTTTTAATCTCTCTTCTAAAACTGACCCCATACAACATTTTCCTGCCACAGGCCTGACCCACCCCAACCCACACCTGTGGGGGCCAGAGGCTTGGTTGTCCCCAATGCTTACATTTTCAGTGTGATCGGTGGCAGTGTTGGTGTCAATGGGAATCATGCTGTTTTTCTGGATTATTTTGTTCACTCTATTTTGGGAATTTTTCACTGCTTCTCTGCTGCATTTTGACAGCTAGAACATGGCAGTTGGTTTCTTCCTGGTTCTGCACTGGGAGCCCAGATACTGATGTAAGCTCTGCCCGGCACTGGAAGTGCCCAACCACCATGTTCGAGCTGAAATGTTCTATGTGAAATGCAACAGAAAAGCAGTGAAAAATTCCCAAAACAGCAAAATTGCTCCGAAAAGCTTTCCACCTCTTTGGGGAGTGATGGAGGCTGTGCAAGAAGCCAGAAAAATGGTGCAATTCCCCCTGCTGCCATGGTAAGTGATGTTGTCAGACTTCCAGTAGTGGTGGGGCTTCTGGAGGTGCCAGGTTGGCCACCATGGGCCGGATTAATGAGATGTATGGGCCAGATGAGGCCCCCGGGCTGGGGGTTGCGAATGCCTGCCATACATATTTATACTTCAGGCACCTGAATATGTGTGTCTGCTAATTAATTAATAGCTCTGAAAACATCTGAAAACCATAGTATACAGTTAACCCTGGATCCTTAATCAGGTGGAGAGCCATGGAGATTGAATCGTATAATAACTTCCAATCACATGTGTAGGTAAAGGTAAAGGTTTCCCTTCTTGAAAGCCAGTTGTATCCGACTCTAGGGGTCAGTGCTCATCTCTGTTTCTAAGCCGAAGAGCCAGCGCTGTCTGCTTCTGCAGATGTTTCTATGGTCATGTGGCAGGCATGACTAGACACCGGAGCGCACAGAACACTGCTACCTTCCCACCGAAGTGGTCCCTATTTATCTACTTGCAATTTCTTGCTTTTGAACTGCTAGGTTGGCAGGAGCTGGGACAGAGACGGGAGCTCATTCCATCCTCCAATACTCGGGAATTGAACTGCTGACCTCCCGCCTCCCAGACAGCGTCTTAGTGACTTGAGCCAATTTTCTTTATTGTCTGCCATGCTCTTGACAAATTGTTTAGTAACTCATTGAATCTGTGCATCTGTTAATTAGCCAGCCTTTAGAATGCTACAGATCTGTGCTTTATTGCACAGAAGACTTCTAGCCACAGACTTCTAAAGAGAATGATACTGATACATTTTCACATTTGAACTCCCTGGTAGCATTCTTTGTATGGATACTCAATCTGGTGTAATAGACAGATACCCCAGAATACAGGAGATCTGGGTTTGGATCCCTGCTTAGCCATGGAAATTCACTGAGAGAAAGAGAATTAGTAAAACCATTCGTTAAGTTTCTCACTTACGTTGAAAGCCTATTAGGGTCACTACAAGTTGATCTGACTCAATAACACATACATAAATATAAATTATATATATTCACCCTACTGACCTTCTAGCGCTTGTTATTCTCTCCTCCATTTCATATGTTATGCCTGTGCTTTTAAAGTATGTGTTAACTTCCCAATGTGGCAGTATTTAATGGCATCTTCTCTTCATATTGATGGCTTTCAGAAGTCAGGTGTTTGAAATAAAGGGGTTTAAATGGTCAATTGACTGTGAATTAAACCATTCTATTATGAATTTCTGATAAGGCAGAGAAGATTATATTGATGCCATTATAGATTTTTTCAAAAATACCCAATATTCAATGTTTAATGGTTGTGTTAATAGCCAGATTGTTATATAGCATGAAGTCCTGACACTTTCTGAGCTGGCAAACTGCTAGAATTACCAGAGATACCTTGAGTGATCAATGGAGGGTTTCCTATCTAATTTTGAAGAACAAATCTTTTTTAAAAAAGATACAAGATCCTCTTTCATTTTGAGAAGAGCTGCTGCCTTCTATGGACTATGTAAATAGCTGAGTCTTAAACCAAAATATGTGCTCTTTTTGTCACTGTGGATGCATCTGTGTGTGCATGTATGCTGTCAAATCAGAACTGACTTACAGCAATCCTAATAGAGATTTCAAGATAAGTGAGATATTTAAGGAGTATCTTTACCAGTTCCAAGCCCCCAGTGAATTCCATGGCTGAGTGGGGATTTGAAGCCAGGTCTTTTGGATCCTAGTCTGTCACTTTATCCATGTGGGGTATACCATGAACATATAAAATGTCCAGTTTGCTAAAAGCCTAGTTAGCCGTTGGAAGTGAACATGACAATCTTGCAATATTGTTGAGGAAGTGTTGGGAAAGTGTCAAGCTTCAACTCTTATACATGGAAAGAGAATGAAAATAAATTCCTTTCTAGGAATGGAGAAGAATTTCAATCTAGTTCATTTTTGTTATGAATTTCAGAAAATTCACTTTCTCCCTGTTTAGTGTGGAAAGAACTTGAGGACATTCCCCCTCAAAACCTTCAATCTAATGTTAATTTCAATTTAATGGTTCTTTCATAAATCAAATTTACCAAGTTTGTCATTTAAATGGCTCTACCCTAGATGGAGTGAACAACTGGATTTAGACCAGGGGCACCCAAACTATGGTCCATGGGCCCAATTAGGCCCATGTATCTCATTAATGCAGCCCGTGGTGAGCACCCCGCCTGATGTCAGCCGTGGTGGTGGCAGAGGCAGTGACCACGCTTTATCCCCGCTGCTCCAAGCAGCCTCTGTCTTGATCACCTCACTTCAGCAGCTTTTGGGGAGTGGAACGCTGCCTTGGGGAGATTTTCGGAGCCTTCCCCACTTCAAAATACACCATGGTAGGTGAGGCCCTTGGTGTGCCTGGGATGGTCAACAGTGGGAGCAGCCTGCCTCTGGCCCCAGCAGCTGTGTGTTGGGGGCAGGACTAGCCCGTAGCAGGAAAAGTTTGGGCACCACTGAGTTAAACCATCAAATGTGGTAGAAAATGAAATTGATAAAGCCCTTGAGTGGTAGACTATTAAAATGTGTAGGGATAAAGTCTGTGGTGCTGATAGGGTTTGCCGCCTCATTTTCCTGTGAGGTTCTTCACATTAATATATATGGGGCAAGGGAGTACAATACGGCTGTCTCTGGTCTACAAAGTAAACTAGTGATTACCATTTTCTGGTTACAGATAGGAGAGCATTTGTTTCAATTAGCTTTTGGAGAATATTCATGAATTGTCTCATATATACAACAAGAACAGCACTTATAAAATTGAAATGCAGGGGAAAGAAAAATGACAGGTGTCCATATCCCTGAAAAGTTCTCACTACATTTGCTTCCTTTTGTCAAAGCAGTCTGTTTTGACATGTTGGGACAGCATACCAAGAAATCCATCTTGCAAATGAGAAAATGCTCATCAAGGGGCAGAGAGAAAACATCTTGGTGATAAGGAGGGGGATTTTTAACCTTCTTCTAGTGGGGAAGAATAAAACAAACAGAGATAGTCACTCTAATGTTGACTCCTTGTTTTTGACATTCTTCTTCTGCCGTATCCAAATCGAAATATTGGTGATCATCATGGCAAAACCGCCATGAAGACTGTCCTGAGAATATAATGCATTGGTCTTTTATCTGCCTTCTGCATCACAGCATGACACCCATATCACTGATCCAGTTCCATGTGTCGCTTTCAGGTCCTGAGCCGTTTTGGCATGCAAAGACCTCATCAACCCCAGCCAAGTATTGATGAGGTTGCTTTCCTCTATCAAGATGGATTCAAGTGAGATTTAATCCACTTGGGACCATCACCTTTCCCTGGGGACTTCAGCACCCAAAACCATTATTCCTCAGGGTGGCCAGGTTAGTTATCTGCCACCTCACACTCAGCATTAAGTCGCTGGCAGTATGGTCTACTATATTGCCATAGCAGGATACTCTGGCCAGAATTCCTGTGATGCAGCTGGCATGGCTAGCCACTTTTGACATAGCTGCATAGAATGTAGGTAACTTGAATTTTTAAGGTCTTATCTTTTTAAAAGAAAACAGTGAACATATGTAGATGTTTAGTTCACATTCACATAGATGTTCCAACTGCAAGCCACTTAAGGATGTTGACATCATATTCATACAGTATTATCCATTAAAACAACAACAACACTAAAATGTGTGTTTTCACAGCCTTTAGTTTTTTTACATGGATGTACCTGTATGAAACATCAGGATTATGCCAGTTACCTATGGATTCTGGAATGGAAACTCTTCTTGCAAATATAAAAATGAAATGAGTAAACCTACACTGAGAAAGCACAAATTCTCTCCCACTTCAGATTATGATTTGGTGATTGGAGGGGTTGGGAATCCCATGTGCTGGCACACCTAGCAGGAACCACTGTTGTGATTAAGTTCAGCCCAGGTTCCAGAAGTCATTCTTTGAGTTTGCAGAAGTCTGCATTCTCTTAGCAAGCAAAGTTTTAAAAAAGTCATAGTGTACAATCCTTCAAAAAGAAACAGAAGTACTGTATAAGCAAAATCTGGATACAATTAATGTACAGTAAAACCCCTACTTACAAAAAAAAAAGTCCGTTCCGTAGGCTTTTGCTTAAATTGGTTTTTTATGTAACTCAAAGCAAACTCATAGGAAAAACAATTCATAACTCAAAGCAAACTCATAGGAAAAATGAATTCTTATGTAAATCGAAGCAAACCCATAGGGAAATGAATTTTTACATAACTCAAAGCAAACCCATGAGAAAAAGAATCTTTATGTAACTTGAAGCAAACCCATAGGAAATCATGTAAATCGGGACATGGTTGTAACACAAAATTATTATGTAAGTCGAATTTTATGTAACTCAAGGCATATGTACCGTAAGTTGGGGTTTTTACTGTACATGTTTTTGCCATATGACTAGTAGTAGTGGGAAACTCTGAAAAAACTTCCAAGTAGGGAGGTGAAAGAAGAACTCTAACTCTTTCTCTCACTATGACAGTTCTGGCAAAAACTGCGTTTTCAAAGCTGCTAGTTTGCATTTCAAAGAAAGTTCCAGTGACATCGAGTATGCCTATACTTTCCATTCCTTCCCCCCAAAAAATAGAAGCATGCATGTTCACTCCACATATGACATTCTCATCATACACAATTCAGTTCATACACAATTCAGTTCTTTTTGCATTTCTGCTTTGTGACTCAAATGTCTTGAAACATTTGTGCAGGAATAGACTGAGTCACAGATTATTAGTGAATGACAATGATGTACAAGATATGGTCACAGAACATCATGTTACAGTAAAGTTAATGAAAAAAATATGTTGGCTTTTGGCAGCTCTTTGTCTTCAGTGATGGAAAACAATTAAATCTGTATCTTTTTAATGAAATTTAAGATCTGGAGCATATTCTACAGGTTTGCTGTCTCCATTTTGAAACTTCGCTTTAAATTATAATGCCTGTTTAAGATGATTTGGGAATTTTCTAATCCCCACTCCAAGTTCAACAAAATCCAGACTGATAAAGCATCTTGCTGCAAGTGATGGGATGTAACAGGTTCTCACCAGTTCGCCAGAACCGGTAGTAACTTTTCCCAGTGTCCCAGAGAACCAGTAGCAGCTTTTGGGAGGGAATCCACCTTCGGGGCTTACCTTTTCACTGGTTCCCTCACTGCGCATGCATGCCAAGCACTTGGTGTGCATACACGCCTACAGTGCTTGGTGCCTATGCACAGCCTCCTCGCTGTCCTCCCAAGCGGGGAGGCGGAAGAGAAGCTGGTAGCCTGAAGCTCCCTATAGCCTACTCCCCAGGGTGACTCACCTTTGGATGTGGTGTGTCTGTGTATTTTAATGTGCATTTAATACCTTTAGCTATATTGATGTACTACCACAGTTCTTTAAAAAGGCCTGGCGGCCTGCAGGCCTATCGGCCTGGCTTGGGGTTTTTAAGCAAAGTCTTGGAGTTACCTCATCAATAAGCTACACCTGTGCTGTTCCAATTGTTGTTCCAATTGGAGAACCCATAAGGAGGTACAGCTGTTTTAAATTTACATTAAGGCATATTATCCTAGAGAACCGGTACGATTACCATATCCATCTTGCAACATGGTGCTGCCCAGACACTTATACTAACAGGTAAGTGACGGGTTTGTGTTTGGGGTGGGGGTTAATTTATGTTTGGGGTGGGTGGGTGTATTTTAATGTAATTTTTATTTTATTTAATTTATTTACTTTATTTATGGGTTTGTGTTGTGAGTGGATGGGTGGGTTGAGGAGTGTATGTGTGCTTATTTTTATTTTATTATATATTTTTAATTTTTTTTCTTTGGCCCCACCCACATCATGACATCATCTCTGCCCACACTGTGATGACATAACAGTGGGATAGTAAAATGTTTGACATCCCACCACTGATCTTGCAAGACTTGAAAGCTAGCCTACTTTGAGAATTTGAGGCTAATATCCACCCTTATTTTAGGATTTTTTTACAGCTTGTCTCTTTTTTCATGGCGATGTAGTGAGTAGAGATCTTCTCCAAATTACTATATAAAAATACTGCTGATATAACCAAAGATGGGACAAAAATCTGAATTCTGTATACATAGATTGCACCTTAGATGGCATTTTCATGTTTCCCTTTATGTGCATTTATTTTCTTGCATATCTTTACTTTGAATAATATTTAGGAGATAAAGTTTGGGTTTTACTGGAGAAGTAATTACAATTGTGTATATAATCATAGCATGCTGAATGAAGACAGGGAAAAAGGAAATCTACTCTTAACTGCCTTCAAATAACAGATGTGCCATTCACTTGTTAGTCTAGTTCATTTTCTATGGCTAGCAGGTGTCCAGATGGAAACATTTTCAG
This sequence comes from Furcifer pardalis, assembly GCA_030440675.1. Taxonomy (NCBI): domain Eukaryota; kingdom Metazoa; phylum Chordata; class Lepidosauria; order Squamata; family Chamaeleonidae; genus Furcifer; species Furcifer pardalis. The sequence continues at coordinate 48,360,906 of CP126896.1, read as the reverse complement.
ATTGCTCTGTAGGGTTTTGTAAATGAAATCTTTTTGCCACGTCACCAGACATGTTGGCATTGCTAAATCTGTGACTTAGAAACTACACCCAGGAGTAGAATATGACAGTGAAATAGCTGTAGAAGTAACAATCAGCTCTGGCTGGTTATAGTATCTATGGGAACTTTGGATACTGCTACTGGTTTAATTATCCTTTCAATACAGATGGGCCTACTAGATGCTATTGTAGTGGAAATTTGATTTCTTTTTAAGATCCCCTTTGTTAGAGGAGAGAGCATCAAACTATAACATTACACCTGACTCAGTAAGATTGGCTGGATTCAAGTCTTAATTGGCAAGGATGTGGGGAATCAATAAAAGTGCATTTTTCAAGCATCCATGGCAGAATATGTAGCCAGGGAACTATGCATTCTATGGATTTGTAGTCTTATTTCCAAAAGTTGCCACAATGGATTGTGGTATGTGTAAAGGCATTTTTGCTTACAACATCAGATCATCAGGGATTGGCACGCCTTGTGCTCCTCATAATACAATGTTTATACAGAAAGCATCTATGTCATATACTGTATTTTATTACAAAGGCCATCTGTAGGCACATATGCCATTTGATAGTGTGACATCTCCACCAAACATTAGGTGAATATGATTACATGTAAATTTGAACGTTGGAGTATGCATAGGAGTAAATAGGGAAAAGGTTAAATGAAAAACTCTGTCATTGTTTATTTATTTATTTGCTTTGTTTTGATCCTCTTGATCATTTCAGTGCAGATATGTTCAGCTGCTACATTGTGCTTTTGATGTTAGGGGCTATAGGATTTTTCAAGTGCTTGATGCTCTGCTGACACATGTAAAACAGCTTTGCAAAGTGTGTAATTAATTCCAATAACATGCAGACAAAATGCCACTGAAATTGAGCTCATACTGTTCTTTTGGTTACTTGAGTCAAATCCCTAAGGACTTTTCTCACAGGACAATTATTCCGCCTCCCTTCTTCTGTGATACATAAGGAGGGGACAGACTAGTCCTTTTCTAATCATTGCTACATTCACTCATGTTTTATCATCTGCCCCAATTCTACATTAATCCTCAATTTTGCCTTTCAGAAACTATACAGCAATTAGCATTCATATGCATACCTTTATATGCATTTTTCAATGCATATTCTGACAAATCTACATTTACAAACATTTCCTCTTAATATTTGCATTCTGAACACTTTTTATTTTAAAATATACTCTCTTAGATGCCATTTGTGTCAATCTTTTTGCTAGCAACTGCATCACAAAATTCAGAGAAGTGTAAAATCTAAACGATTACTACATTCTGATCTGCACTTTAATTTGGCAGTTTGGGTCAAGTAGTTAATTCACTTCAAAATGCATAGTAAATGAAATCTTCAAGCATTCCTACTCTTACATCTTGCAAAGTTCAGAAAACGTATTGTAGAAGATACCTTGGCAATGTAAATGTTCATTCTACTGACATGGCAGGCATCCATAGGGCTCATTGCAACTCTGTAGCTCTAAGATTCTAATAAATTACAGGGTGGATCTAGCCACTGTTCAGTAATAGTTCTTAAGAAAATGCAGAAGTGAGATGATACCTCTTCTAGTTCACTTTAAAAATTCCAAACTTTGCAAGCTTTCATAACTCATAGTTACTTCATTGGCTATGTAGTTCCAGCCAGGCTTTAGTCTTAGATGTTGACTGAGGAAACAGACAACAGCTACTTCCTTTTACAATTGAAAGGCAGGAAGCAAGGAGTTTGTATATTCCCGTCCTCCAAGAGTGGCCCTCTCTGAAGCTGTAGCTGTTCATGTGGCCAGAGTGTGTGTGTGTGTGTGGGAGGCAGTGCAATTCAAACCAGGACCTCCTGAATTGGTCAACAAATTTACCCACTAGGGATGTCAAGTTAGTCATATGATTTTCTTGTTCCTGGCTTGGTGTTCAAAATCCTTGCTGTATGACATGGTCATTTGGAGTAGCTTCAAAGTTTCACTAAACAAAATCCAGCTGAGTGACCCATCCATAAATTCAAACAAATGCAAGCTTTTGTAATGCATAGTTACTTCTTCAGGCTATCTCATTGCATGGGCTATGTAGTTCCAGCCAGGCTTTAGTCTTAGATGTCGAATGGGGAAATAGACAAGAGCTACATCCTTTTACAATCTAAAGGCAGGAAGCAAGGAGTTTGTATATTCCCATACATCTCATTAATCCGGCCAGGGCTGAGAACCCAGGCTCTCTCTGGACCGCCATCCACCCACCCCAACCGGCTGACATAAGCAGTGTCGTCCCGAGCGCACCAAAAGGCTCTCCTAGCGCTGTGGATTTTGAAGTGGGGAAGGCTCTGAAAATTTCCCCAAGGCAGTGATCTACATGCCCAAAGACTGCTGAAGCAAGGGGACCGAGCCAGAGGCTGCTCAGAGTAGCGGAGACAAAATATGAACCCCGCTGCCATTGATGTCAAGCAGTGGGGGTGGGTGGGTGGCGGTCTGGAGAGGGCCCAGGTTCTCAGCCTGGGCTGGATTAATGAGATGCATCACCCTAATTGGGCCTGCAGGCCATCGTTTGGGCACTGCTGCCTTATGTGAACACCAGTAGGATTTCAAGTAATGTGTTTGTATATGTTGTAAAGCTAGATTATTCCCAAAGGAGAAGGGTAAAAAAGCCCTTCATTTAAAATCATGTCTTTCAAATTTATGACAGGAATAAGTGATCGATAGTTACATCAAATGGTATAGATTTTGAGTAACGTTGAACAGATCAGAGAAAAATAATTGATAGTTCCTTGAAGCTAAAATGACATTGGTGCTAAATTGCAGCTTGTTTTGTCCAATTGTCCTTTTATACATGATTCAAATTTCAATTGCTCCCTAGCAGCTAGAGTCTCAGAGTTCAGGTTTGTGCTTTGGTGAATTCAGAAAGCAGCACATCAGAAATAATAAAGCCCACATTACATTAAATTGTAATCACAATTGCAATTGTGTATTCAGTCCATATTCCATTGTCACATCCAATTTGGATTACTACAAAGTATGGGAATGTTGGTTGTCTTTCAAAAATGTTCAAAACTTTCAGCTATGTCCAAATTTTTTAAAACGCCATTGAGGGAGTACCCAGCTCCCTTGTAACAACAGTTTCACTGACTACTTGTTTGTTTTTAGCATAAGCAGAAGTGTAGATTATAAATATGAATCCCAATTTGCAAGGGGCAACAAGCTTTCTGTGCTAGCAAAACAATTGGCTTAAAAACATCTATGTAGGGCAATAGCCAGAGGAGGGCCCCCAAAAACCCTCCTCAGCTAACAGCCTGCCCCCCACCCACCCTGGGATGCCAATGTTATATATGTGTTTGTGACATTGTTGCCCCTCCTGAAAATTGTTTTGCCTCACAAAATCTAGAATCCTGTCTATGGCCCTGCATCTATGGTTCTACTTCCCTCCCACCCCAACAGTATGTGTCAAACTAGTTTTAATTCAATAGTGTTTCAATATTCCAGTTCGTTTAATTATAGTTAACACAATGGCCAAAAATCCTATTAGGCACAGTCCACCTTCACAAAAGGAATAATGTCAATATCAGCAGCAGACCGTAGTTGGTGAAAGGCTTCTTTCTTCAATTTTAGGGGCACATTGCTCTCTCATGGCTTGCAAACAACACCTGCTCCAAAATAAAAATAGAAAACCTTTAACCAGTTAAAATCTGCTACTAGTGATGCTGAACCCTTTAGAGACTGAGTGCCCAAGGAGGCCGGGGGAGATTTCAGCAGGCATCACGCGTTCTGGTGACATCACGTGGGTGCATGCACACCCATGTGATGTCACTGGTGTGCTTCAACTATGCATGCATATGCGCATGCGCACCACCCACCCACACCCACGTTTTGCATCCCCACTGCTGCCACACCAGACGCCACCACCATCCTCTGAAAATGTGCCACACAGCTGTCCCAGGTGCAAGAAAGGCCTCCTGGGCTCTGGAGATGCCCCACGTGGCCGCCGGAAAGGCCTCCAGGGCTCCAAAGAAGACCTCCATAGGTTCCTCACCCCCAGACTAACATCCCCATGCCTGATGGGCCTCCCCACTCCTGCCACACCTTCCCACCCCCTGATGGGCCACCCCATTCCCAACAGGCCTTCCCACCCTAAATGGACCTCCCCACCCACCAACGGGCCTTCCCACATCCCAATGGCCTCCTCACCCCTGATGTGCCTTCCTACACACACACACACCTGGTTGGACCTCCCCCACATTACCTCTCACAGCCACAGCCTCTTGACTAGAATTTCAGCCTACCCTCTCACCTCTCCTTTGGCAGAGAGAGAGAGAGAGAGAGAGAGGGTGGTGGTGGGGAAGTTGTGCAGGCTGGGCTGCATGGGGAAGGGCTTCTCCTCGATGGTGTGCATGCCAGGAGAAAGGCTTCTGTGTGCCACTTCTGGCATGCATACCATAGGTTCACCACCACTGGCATAGAGGATTTACTTAACAGGATTTTGGCAAATAGGTTTTGCATGAAATTATCTGTACATTTAAAAATCTATGTTTCTTGTGAACTACTTTGGAACCCAGTTTGGGTGAAAGCTGGGTTTTTTTTAGTCCTCAGTCAGATATGGTTTCCCTCAAACCCAAATCAGTGCCCTGTATCTTTCTTGAATGTTTTAAAAAAAGGGGGGGGTGGGACTCACACAGAGGTGTAGCTACCGCCGTATCTGCCGTATCAATTATACGGAGCCCCCGGACCACGGGGGGCCCCAATGTGCGTAAGCAAAACAAATCTTTACCCTTCCTAAGGGCCCCCAAACAAATTTTTATATGGGGCCCCGCCAAGGCACGCTACTCTTCTGGACTCACACAAGGTTGTGTTGAATATTTGATACTCCTGAATAAAGACAGATGCATCTATATTAAACATAGCAAGAAGCTAGCTTCCGCAGTGAATACTAAGCCAAGAGGCTTGAATGCTTTCCAGTCCAAATTGGGCTGACAGTGCCGGATAAGAGTCATCTGCAATTGTGCATTCAGTCCTTTGATTTTGTGCCATCAGACCCATTGTTAAGGCATCATTAATTACAATGCATGATAGTCTGTTTAGAAATAAAAGCCTTCATCAAGTTAGATGCAACACAATGGGACATAAAAATCCTGGAGTTAAATTTTGGACAACTTCATTGTACTTTCTTTCAATTGCACCCCGAATAATTTCTCATAAGAGTACTTTCCCATCATGCTTTATTCAGCACATTACAGCCAGTCCTCCATTTATGTGCTTTTGAATATTCAGCTATTATTATGCATCTAACCTGCCTGGACATGTTTGTTTAAGAGTCCCTTTAGGTATACTTAGAAGGAAATTTATACGTAAAACAATAATTACAGATTTTTTTAAAAAAAAATGTGCAGCATATTATCAATAATCCAGGGTGTGTGTGTGTAGAAGCTTGAAATTTTGATCTAGAATTTTTGTGATCAATAGGTGGTAAAAAATTTGCTTCTGCTATTTTACCCCAAAACACAATTGTCAGGGTGCATTATAAATGTTTAAATAACATTATCGGTTGTTTTTTTTAATGTGTCAAGCATTTCAGGAAACTACATTGATGTATATTGAATGGCATGGTTTCCTTTTTCTTCTATAATAGAAGAGTTACTGTACATAATGATGTGGTCTCTCTTGATTTACTTTGATATTAGTAGATGCCTGCTATCCTTCATGAGAGTTATATAAATAAAAAATTCTGATGTGATGGATAATGATTTATAGTAGAGTCAAACTACTTAATGAAAATGTAGATGTCAAACTTTACTACCGCAAGTGGCCCAGATATCTGGCATGTCCTTTTAAATTTGCATTCTTTATGAGTAATGGTGCTCAAGTCATCCATCAAGCACTGTTTTTCTCCTATGAGTAGAGGCAATGGAGATACTATCCCACAACAGCAGAGAAGGGTAGGTGCCTCAACACCGAGTGTTGGGCAGCAGTAAATAAACTGACTCCCTAAAAGGGCCAATGGCTATGGGTGGATGAGCCCCTTTAGGTGGGATTATGGTCCCCTCAGTAGAGGAAATGCCACTGGGAACCATCATATTGGGCCCAACAGCAAAATGAGTGGAGGAGGAACTCTGATTCCCAACAGTCATGGAGGCAGAAGAGGCCATGCCAGTTGGACTGGCTGTGAAGACACACCTTGATAATATCCTCAAGGCTGTGGCAGTCCATTGCAGTCCCAGTGTTAAATCTTACATGTCTCATATGTGCCACAGGAGATGGTTCCATGATCATCGTTTGTGGGTTACTTCATGGCAAGCAGGGATCCACCTTAAACAAAGTTATGGTATTTTTCCTGCTTCAGGAAAAAAGTGCATTCTTGGATATGAGTTGCAGCCAACAACATTCAGGCAAACACATACAAGTTTCCCAACTACAGACCTTCCACTCTGTTCAGAGAATTTTAACGTTGATGTCATGACAAAGTAGAAATGGAGGTAAGAATAGTGGGCATGCATGCTGAAAACATGTGCTACTAAATGCTTGACAAGAGGTTTATGTACAGATCTCCAGTCTTCCCTGCTCAGATATCCATCAGTAGGGTTGGGTCACAGTTCAGAGGTGTAGATAGGGTTGGGATCAGCAGTGAAACCTCACTATGTCATGTACAACTAGAGCCCTCTTCCCATGTGCAGTGCACAAAGAAGGTTATGTCATTAAATATATCTCTTGCTGGACAGAATGCCAAAACACAGCAGGTCTAACATATGCTGGATATTTTCTTTTTTAAAAGAAAGCCTGCATTCACTCCAACTTCTATTCTCTTAACAACTCCCCTTCAGATTTGCCTTTGGCAAACAACAACATAATGTTTAAGGCTACTTTTGAGCAAAGCTAGTCCACATACATGTTTAGACTTTCTTCAGGAACTATGTGTCCTGAATCAAAATGACAAATCTCTCTGGTGATGGATATGTACCAAGGCAGGCACAATGCATGACTTCCTCCAACCACTTGCTCCCCTCCTGCTGACTCCTTTTATATAAGAGATGTGAGATTTCTTAATCTTTATTACCTTTCTCTACATATTTCCTGCCTTTAATTCCTGCCCTGTTTGCACTGGGTTGTGAGACTTTGTGTTTTTCTCCCATATAGAACTTAAGGTACATTGTAAATGCAGTAATCCTAATTTGTGTATTTAGCTACATATTTCACCTATTTGGCTGCTATATGCTTATGTGCATAATTCTTTCAATTGTGTACATTCTACCAGTTCACCTTGCAACATGTGCAGTGATGGGATGACAAAATTTTTACTACCACACCCTGACATCACAGACGTCGTGGGTGTGGCCAACGTCATGATGTCATGATGTTGTGGCTGGGGCCTAAAAATAAAATAATAATAATAAAAGTAAAATAAACACACACACACACACCTCAACCCACCCACCCACCCAAACAACCACAACACAAACCTGTAAATAAATAAATAAATTAATTAATTAATAAATTAAATAAAGATTAAATAAAAATACACCCACCCACCCAAACACATACCTACCCACCCACCACAAAAACAAATAAAACCCCCAACCAACCCCAAACACAAACCCTGGTTTACTTACCCTCATCTGGGAGTAGAAGAGGCTGCAGCGCAGTGGTGCGGCCAGTGCAGAGGCTTGCGCTGCGCTGCGCCGCACCAAAATGGCTGCCCATAACGGCGTGGCGGTGCACTGGCACAGCAGCCTGGTGCTGCACCGCGCCAAGGAAAGGCCGCCGCCACCACTTTAATTTTTTTCCAGGCAGCCATAATGGCTGCCCATAACTGTGCATGCGTCAAACCTCTATTTGACGCATGCACAGTTCTATTTCTTACTGCTCATGCATCAAATAGAGGTTTGACGCATGCGCAGTAACAGGCAGCCATTTTTGCTGTCCAGGAAAAAAAAATCCGAACCGAGTCGCCCGGGGTTCTAAGACACCCCCCCCCCCAGCAAACCAGTCGTGATGGGAGCTACCGGGTTGGGCGACCTGGACCGACCCAGTAACACCCCATCACTGAACATGTGTATATGGAAAGAAGCCCCAGTGTGACCCTGAAGCTGCAACTTTTTGGTCCAGTTGTTGGCCTTTTAATTTTAGGGGCTGGGTGGAGCAATCCCTGTAGATGGAACAGTTGCTACATGAGAGGTTGTTCTTGTTAGAGAAACCCTTTCTGGTGCGATCAGGCACAGGCCTGTCTTTGTCTTTCTTGGCAACAGTTTTGGTAGGCTGTAGAGCAGTGGTTCCAAACCTTTTCAGGTCATGGGCCCATCACGTGGTTGAACAGGCTGGTCACGTGATTCCTCCTACCAAGAAGTGGAAGTAAAAGACACACACAAAAGGCTGCCATAAAAGCACCTATGACTGTTGTAAATGTTTACAACAGCCACAGTAATTTATGGCAGCATTTTGCGCATGTGTGGGTGTGTTTTATTTCCACTTCCGGGAGTGGTGAGGGTGGTGTGGGCTGGATGAATTGGCTTTGGGTGCCAGATCTGGCCTGTGGGCCATGAGTTGGGAATCCCTGCTGTAGAGTCCTGGTGGCACAGTGCTGAAGCTTCTGTAATGCAACCAAAACTGCTGTTGTGAGTTCAGTCCTAATGTGATTCAAGATTGACTCAGCCTTCCATCTTTCTGAGGTTGGTAAAATGAGTACCCAGCATGTTGGCAGCACAATGCTAAGTACCTTGTGAACCATCCAGAGAGTACACTATGGGGTGGTATCTAAGTGTAATTGTTTTGTTTTGCTTTGCTTCCCTTTAATCTACTCCTTCAAAATCTTGATTCTTATTCTTATTCTTATTCTGATGGAGCAGTTTACCAATGAAGGATGTAGGACTGAGCAGACTGCTTTGGCATGCAGCATATAGTAAGTGCACAAAAGCCTTGTATAATGGAAGGTGGTCTCAGCTGCAGATCTTTGGTGTGGGATTAACTTTTTTCACATTTAAGTGCTGCTGCTTTGTCTATAAACTGCTGAGAGATGAAGCTGACATTATGCAAAAATTTGGTAAACCTGGAGCACATGTCTGAATATCAAGTGGAAAGAAAATGGGGCACACTCATTTTAATAGCTAATATTCCCTGCCATCACCTCCAACATGTCATGAACCACTTCAATTGGTGTTCTGGTGGCTATTCTGATGGCAAGCCACCTGCTGCCCCCAAATAGTCAGACTTACATAGGTTTAACAGGAATATTGAAATGATTCATCTTATACAAAATCAAGTTCTATAATAATTCTGCATCTAAACAGAGATATACGAAAGTGAGATTGAATATGGGATGTGATCAAAGGAAGGAAATTTTGTTTATCTCATCTCTGTTTTGAATGATCGCAAAATAATATATTCTGAAATTGTGTCTCGCATTGAACAAAAGCAACTTCTCAAAGGTGGTATCAACAAATGATGTGGCTGCAAATGATTAGTAGATTTACTGCCTTTCTAACAATATAGATAAGACACACAATTTCTGGATAGCAAACGATATGTAGGAAATGCAAGTTCCACTTGTCCTTGTGTTGAGCAGAGCTGATTTGGAACGTGATTGGTTATTTTAATACAATGTAGTGGAGGAGATGTTGAATGCACTTACTTCAACTCTGAGCCTACTGCAGGTAATTTTTCATAAGAATTTCATCAAATTTCAAATTGTGAATACCATTGTGTCATTGGTATATATTGTGAGTTCTCAACCTTTATAAGCCTGGGGCTGGGTCACACTCCCTCAGACAGCTCCAGGGGCCAGACAGCCATTTTGCCCTTCCTCTACCACATGACACTTCCTGGTGAGGTGGAGGCTGGTGTGTGTGTGTGTGTGTGAACACCTCAGCTAGGTGGAATTATTCAGCTAGTTGACATTCATTTACTGTATTTACTGAAAGACATGTGAAAACCTTGCTATACTTTGATGCTGTTCAATTTTTGCATTTCCCTTCATACATATAAACCTCCTTGAAGTGATGAAATTTTACAGAATTGTAACAATAATGGCCTATAATTTTGAATAAACATGAGCAATTAAGTGAGATGATTGTTTTATTTAAATTTCTTTGGCTCATTACCAACTTTTGAAGTCATCTTGTTACTTAAATTAAGCAACTTTTAGCTAACCATTAAATTAAATAACATAATACTGACATTGGATTTCCTCAAATTAAACTGGAAAGAGGCAGAGAATGACTCTTTTCAAAACTGAGTTTCATCTCCTGTGGGATAACACTATCCTGAACCTACTTTTCTATACCAAATCTTGTACATGGTTTAGATCAGAAACTTTGGACTATTCCCAAATGGTTTTTGATGCTTTCAGGAATCCCAAGTAATGTCCAGGTATGGGGTGGGATTTAGTCCCAATTTGAAACATTGCTTCTTTTCCCACAGTGACAGAACAGTCCCTTATCCCAAACACATTACCTCATGCAACTGTGGCAAAAAACACAAACACTTCCTATTAAAGAGTGTAGGTATAAATAGCCACCACTGGCCACAATAGAAGTGTCTATTTATGTAACTGGGAATGAACTAAGAATAAGTGCAGGACAAAGTGAAAGATTTGAAATAGTGTTGCTAGCTAGGATTCACATTATAATATTTCCTTTATCTAGCTTAGTTAGCTTACTAAATTGTTACTAATAGGACTGATTGCAAACTGTTAATAAAAGTCTGTATTCCTCTCACATGGCTAGGTCAGAATATGTTCATCTTTCCTTCCCTGTGCCTGTAGCTTTTTCTCCTCTCTGTAGTCAAACAATCCTCTTTCCTGTTCACTTTCACACATTTGCTAGAAGGATGCTACAGGCAGAAAAAAAAATCCTCCAGTCTACTGCATCTGTGGAATGAATGGCCCTGAGTAGCCTCCATCTACCCCAAGCAGGTCATTTGTGTTTTTCCTTTGACAAGAATTGATTTTCAGGAAGATCCAAAAACACACAAATACCTTCACTAACCCAGACAGGGATTGGATCAGAGTGTTCCCCAAGGGTGCAAAGTGGGTTGTATGCCCTTTTGTCCGGTATGGTGTGGCTCATTAAAGCTATTTTGTTTTTTCATGTCAGATCATGACATAGTACATTGCAATATTTCTGGTTCAGAAGGGTTGGCTAGCTCAGTTCCTTTGCCCAAGGGACAATGCTTTACATTCTTTGGAGAGACTTTTTTCCTATGTTCTTTAAGCACAATCCCTATATAGTACAGCTGATTTAAAAGCATGTGGAAAGTATATATGATGGGGGAGGAGCTTGCTAGCTGTCCTCTTCCACCTCACTCAAAGCATTTTTCCAAATAGGGAAAACTCCTCAAACTCCATGCGAACCAGAAACTAATTTTTACAGAGGCTCTTTTGTTCCATTTCATGGTGTGTTGTTCACATGCTTCAATAATGATTAAGGATTCTGTTTCATATTCAGTGGAACCTCAGTTAACAAATGGCTCTGTTGATATAAAAATTACATAACAAAAGGAAATCCATAGAAAATAATGGCTCGATTTATGGATTTTTTTCCTGGAACAAATTAATTGGTTTTCAGTACATTCCTATGTGAATTTACTTTCAATGCATTCCTTTGGGAAATTGAGTTAAAGTAATTTTTGCTGTAAGAAACATCCTGGAGAACGCAGGTTCCTTCCGGTGTGTGTGTGTGTGTGTGTGTGTGTGTGTGTGTGTGTGTGTGTGTGTGTGTGTGTGTGTGTGTGTGTGTGTGTGTGTGTGTGTGTGTGTGTGTGCGCGCGCGTGTGTGTGTGTGTGTGTGTGCGCGCGCGCGTGCGTGCGCGTGCGCGCGTGCGTGTGTGCGTGTGTGCTTGTGCGCAAACCTGTTGCTGCCCACCACTGTGCAAGGCCTATCGTCACTGCAGAACACCTTCCTGGAGAACATTGTCAACAGGTTCAGTGGGTCACATAAGTCACTTTAGGAATCACTATTTTGGCACCAAAACCTGTCAGCAGATGACTCACTGGTCCCTCCCCCCCACACACACACACACTGTTCTGGAGTGCTGAACTGTCAAATTGCCTGCAAATGATCGCGCGCCGGCAGGAGCTTCCTGTCGGCGCGCGCCTTGCCCCGGCGGCAGAAGAGGAGGAAGCCGGATGGTGAGCTCCGTGGGCGGAGATGCGCAGCCCTTAAAAGGGGTGCGCGTTCACGGAGCGGCGCCATTTTTTGAAATCGCCGAGCGTCGGCGAACAGCGTTTTTCAAAGCGGCGACTCTTCTTCCTTAAAGCGGCAAGTCGGGGGAGTTTTGGGCGGGCAATTTTAAATCAGGACTGCCCGACTCTGCTTTCCCCCGACTTTCGGCGGCTACATAGCCTGCCTGCTTCCGGCGTCTACAAAAGATTTTGCTCCGGCATTGCCTGCGGAGCAACGGAGGACCAGCTCCACGTGGCCGGAGGACTCGATCCACCAGACCTGCGACCCACCAGCGCCGTTCGCACTCCCCTTCAGGTCATCGAGCACCACCACGGCATGGCTCCCAAGAGGGCGAAATCCAAGAAGGCAGCCGCGCCGATGACCCGCAGGACCACGCGGAGGAGCCTCACAGCTGCTGCCCCGCACTCCACCACAGCAGGGACACTGCTCAACGCGGACGGCCTGGCCGCCCGCGTTGTGGCCCTAGAAGGAGCTGCGGGCCGGCACCCTCCAACGGCTACGCGCACCTCGGCCCGCCGGGCGGCCTGCGTGGCCCCAGATGCCAGCGATGCTGACCTGAGGAGCCTCGTCACGTCCCTCATTCAGCGCCTGGACCGGATGGAGGTGGCCCAGCAGACTGCACAACCTTCCGGCGCAGACCTACCGACCCAGAACGAGGGGCAAGCGGCGGATGACTCTGGACCTGCGGCGGTGCCCGTGATGGCGGAGGACGGACCAATGGAGGCCCCGACTACCTAAGCCCCGACCCTTGGTGAGTGTCCGGCGCCACTGAGCGGGAATCCGGGGCCCCCTGCTGCGACCACTGGACCGCCGGTCCAGTGGCCCTGGACACAGCAATTGCCCAACTTGGTGTCGCCACCGACCGTGGGGACGGCTGCGGCCGCACTCCCATACCCGGCCCCTGGCTGGCCTGCGGCCCCCGGTCAGCAGGCCACTGCGGGGCCGACACAACATCCTTCACCATGGCCAGCTAACACCGCGCCACTTGCCCCTCCCGTCCTGCCGGCGGGGACCACATGGCCCCCACCGGCCGGACAACAGGCCACACCATGGCGAGCGCCATATCCACCCCCCCCCCGACTGAGGCCGCTTTTGGCCATCCATCACTCCCGCCTTCGGGTTGGCCATACGGCACGGTGGGTAATACTGGCTACAACTCGGTCCCCAGGGCGGCCCTACCGTTCGGGGATCAGTCGTTACCACTCGGTGACCATTTGCTCCCGGCGACCAGGGACAAGATATGGCGCCGAGAGTATGTGGACATCTTTAGTCTCTTAAACAGGGACTCCACTAAAGAGGAGCGGGAGAGGGAGGACGATCACGATAAGGAACTGCTGCGGCGTAAGAAGCCGCCACGCACATGGGACAATTGGCTCCCTGGCTTCATTATCTATGCGGGGGTCCTCACCAAGGCATACCCCGACATGGCCATCCCCCTGTTCCAGTACCTAGACATTGTTTACCGGGCGTACGTTGACTTCCCCGGCCAGGCATTGATGGTTTATGATGAGACATTCAGGATGCGTGCCGCCATCTGGCCCACCATGCGCTGGGATGAGCTGCACTCGCAGCTCTGGCTGCAGCTGATGACCCCATCTCGCCCTGCCCTCAGTGACCGCTACGATTGCGGGCACTTGGTGCAGCGCCCCGGCCCGACACAGTCTCCCTGCCAATCGGCGGGGCAGGGGGTTCAAAACCGCCTGCTGTGCTGGGACTTCTCATCGGGACGTTGTAACCGAAAGCCGTGTCGCTTCCGGCACGAGTGCGCAGTCTGCGCCGGCCCGCATCCTGCCTCGTCCTGCTTTAAAGCGGGCGCGTCCCGGGGATGGAGCAGGGATCACACTGGTGGTAGGCGCCAAGCATCCGACGCAGCCGCTGCCAAAGGGCCCCAGCCCAATTCGGCTTGAGGTCCTCGACAGGTGGCTGCGGGACTACCCAAAACGGGCGGATGCGGCGTACCTGGCAGACGGCTTTGCCCACGGTTTTAGGATCCCCTTTGCCGGCCACAGGTCACCTCAGGACGCACGCAACTTGCGCTCACTCACGGGTCTCGAACACGTGGCCAGGGAGCAAATTTTCAAGGAGGTGGGCATGGGTAGGGTGGCTGGACCTTTTGACCAGCCACCATACCCCAACCTTAAGGTCTCCCCCTTGGGGCTGGTGCCCAAGAAGGCCCCCGGTGAGTATCGCTTGATACATCACCTCTCTTACCCCGAGGGGTCGTCGGTCAACGACGCTATACCGGACGCACTCTGTTCGGTCCGGTATACTTCGTTTGACGAGGCAGTGACTATGGTCCGTTCCTGTGGGCCGGGAGCGTTGTTGGCAAAATGCGACATTAAGTCAGCATTCCGGCTGCTCCCGGTCCACCCGGATGACTTCGAACGACTGGGCTTCCGTTTCGAGGGCCAGTATTTCGTTGACCGGGCCATGCCATTCAGCTGCTCCATATCATGTGCCGCGTTTGAGCGCTTTAGTACCTTCCTGCAGTGGGCGTTAAGCCGCAGGGCGCGCTCAAACAAGGTCGCACACTACCTCGATGATTTCCTGTTGGTGGGACCAGCGAGATCCGGTGAGTGTGCGCATCTGCTCCACTCGTTCCAGGAGCTAGCGGCCGAATTGGCTCTGCCCCTAGCCCCCGAGAAGACCGAGGGCCCGGCCACCACCCTCACGTTCCTAGGGATAGAGCTCGATACTGTCGCCCAAACTTCACGGCTACCACAGGAGAAGGTTGACAAGGTCACCTCCCTAATACGGCAGCTCCTTCGCAAGCATAAGGTTACGCTCAAGGAACTGCAGGAGTTACATGGCCACCTCAATTTTGCCTGTAGGGTGGTGGCCCCGGGCAGGGCTTTCGCGAGACGTATCTGTGACGCCACAATTGGTCTGACAAAACCCCTTCACCGCACGCGGGTGGCGCGGGGAATGTGGGCCGACTTAACGGTATGGCTCGACTTCCTGCGCGAATTCAACGGGGTTTCTTTTTGGCGCGCCGATTTGCCATTGAACTCACGGTTCCAGGTACACTCGGACGCATCGGGCTCTTTCGGGTATGGTATCTTTTGCGAGGGCCAGTGGTGCTGTGGCGAGTGGCCACCACACTGGCGGGACACTGAGATCAGCCGGGACCTCACATTCCTGGAATTTTTCCCAATACTCGGCGCCATTACCCTGTGGGGGGCATTGTGGGCCGATTCTGTCGTCACATTTTGGTGCGACAACGCGGCAGTAGTCCAGATTGTTAACACACAGACCTCGCGTTCCACCAGGGTCATGGCACTGGTACGGCAGTTTGTATTGGCAGCGCTCCGGCACAACATTGTCTTCAGGGCACGCCATATACCGGGGGTGGACAACTCTATTGCTGACGCCCTGTCCCGCTTACAGATCTCGAGGTTCAGGGCGTTGGCACCAGGGGCACACTCACGCCCCCTGCAACTTCCGGATGCACTGTGGAACCTTGGCGAGCTGAGGTGATCAGGGCCATGGGCCTCTCTCTTTCCACCCGAACCAGACGGGCCTATGAGCAGGCCTGCCATTCCTTTTTGGAGTTCAGGACCCATGCACAAATCCCAGACGTATGGCCCTTGCCGGTCGACCATGTATTGCGATACATGGTCCACCTACACGACAGTGGCCTGGCGCCCCGGACCATCGGGGGGCGACTCTTGGCACTCTCGTTTGCCGCCAAGGCCAACGGGTACCATGATACATTGGGGGATTTTCGCATACGTAGAGTCTTGGAGGGGTGGAGCAGGGAAAGGGGCCCCAAGCAGGATGCCCGGCATCCTATTTCACCACAGGTATTGCGGCGGTTGGCTGCAGCCTGGCAGCACATCTGTAGGGACCCCTATGAGGCCTGCCTCTTCCATGCAGCGGCCTCCGTGGCATTTTTTGGTGCCCTAAGGGTCGGGGAGCTAGTGGTCACTTCCAAGAACGACAGGTCGGGGAGAGCTTTGGACTTTGCTGATGTCGAGCTCCTAGGGGAGGCGGTCCGACTTACCATCCGATTCTCTAAGACAGACCAGCAGGGCCGGGGTGCGACGCTGATATTACGAGCCTGTAGCTATGCGGACATCTGCCCAGTAGGGGCGGTGTCCCGCTACCTGACGGTGCGCCCCCCCGGTGCGGGCCCCTTTTTTATTCACGCAGACCGCTCTCCCCTTACTCGCTTTCAATTCTGGAAGGTAACGGGAACCGCGCTGTCAGTGGTAGGGATCCCAGGGGTGCGATATGGGGCACACTCCTTCCGGATTGGTGCCGCCTCTACGGCAGCAGCGCTCGGCTATGGGGACGCGGACATTATGCGGATGGGGAGGTGGGGGTCCTCCAGGTTTAGGACCTACGTGCGACCGCTTTCACCTTAACTGTCGAGCTGGCACAGTGTTTTTTTCCTCCCCAGACCACTCACCACCGACGGTTCCTGCCCGGGTGTGGATCGTTGGGCACAGTTATATCTACTGGGCCGCCCACCAAGCGGCCGCCTCCAAATGCGGCACACAATTGGGCTTGAGAGGCCGCGCCGACCTGCTGTGGCGAGGGACCAGGGGCTTGGAATGGAACGGGCTGTTGCACTTCATGGAGGCCGCTAGCGGGTCCATGCCACCTGATGTCCTCGTCATCCATCTGGGGGGCAACGACTTGGGACAGCGCAGGGGCATTGATCTATCCAGGTCGATCTGCCACGATCTGGCACATATCAATGCCAGGTGGCCTGCTACCAGACTGGTCTGGTCAGCCATCATACCACGCTTGGTCTACCGGGGCGCCGGTGACCCGCGACGCGTAGATCGTGCCCGGCGGGGCGTCAATCGAGTCGTGGCCCGCTTCTTCCGGCGGGAAGGTTTGGGCACAGTAGTCGAGCACCCGTGTATAAGGGTCGAGGACCCGCGTTTATACCGCCGAGATGGGGTGCACCTCTCGGCGGAGGCCCTGGCGGCGTTCCTTGCAGCCCTGCACCTGGACCTGCGGGCGGAATTGCCGCCCTTGGTGGGGTGGGGCGGTGTGTAGTTCGCACTCCCCCCGTGTGGCGGGTAGCACTGGTAAGATAACAAGCCGATCCCTGTTAATCCGGTTGGGACGCAACTCATCAGTCAGCTCGGGGGGAAGCATAGAGAGACCAGCAGCACTGGCTGATGAGAGGCGGCCCGGGAACAGGGGAATGCCAGTCTGGACAGACTGCATCCCCACGCAACTGTTCACCCGATTGGGAGGTCCGAGGGCCTACGGAGCACTCGGACAAGGGATCTTGAATTTGGCAACTTAGGGAAATTAACAAGCCAAACGAGGTTGTTAACCCAAATCATCTCACCAGTGCTACTTCGGCCCGGTGCGGGCATGTTAAAGTTTAAGTGTTGTATGTGTTCAGTTCAGTTAAGTAAATAAAGTGGCCCAATTTTTCAACCAACAAACGTTGTGCGACTCCTCATTCCGCCTTATGGGGGCAATGCAGTGGTTTGAAATCCCATGTACTCCCCTGCAACAATATGCTGCACAGTTTTTGATCAAATCATAACTCATCCCATTAGGACGTGCACCCTGATGCAAAGAAGATGTGATGTGAAATTGACAGTCAATCAATTTCAAAGGGAAAAAAAACCCTGAGTCAACTGATTTATTTCAACAATGTAGGGGAGCCCTTAGAAGTGAATGGCTTTGCCCTTCCTCCTCCCCTGTTGCTTTCTCTATGTGGAAAATGGCAGGTCTCCAGGGGAAATGTTCCTGTTAAGGCTCAACGCATGAGCAAGAACCGTGGAAAATCAGGATTCTTGTGTGCATGCAGAATGTACAAGCCAGTAGGAACATTTCCCCTGACTTGTCATATCTCAAGTGTTTAAAATGATGATGCCAACCTCTCTCCTCTGAATGTGATTAGCTTATCCAACTAGGGAATGAATGAAAGGAGATTACAGAATACATTCTCTCCCTAATGACACAGTGTACTTGGAATTATAGATGCATATTTTATAGATATAAATATATATGCTTTTCTTACCGCCCTGCTTCTGGTTTTATGTCAAATCACTAAATAAATATGTTTCTTTCTTTTCTGTTTTGAGTGATGTGGAAAATATGTTCCTATTCATAACAATTAAACTAATGGAACTATAGAACCAGTCATCATTTCTATTGAAATTGTTCTGTAAAGTTGTGTACAGTTTTTGTAAGTTCATTTCATATATAGACAAATATACAACAAAGCACTTTTGCATTGCTGCTTTGTGGACATTTAGAGCACATTATTCTAATCTAAACCAATTATTTGCTGCTGTTTTGGCCAATTAATCATAGTGGAGAATTTCAATATACTGGAGACAGGGAGCATGTTAATCTGTGCTTTACACATGCATGCTTATAAACAGGAAGGAGGGTCCCCCACCACCAATTTTCTGGATATGATTGAGCCTCTGACTGAAAGTAAGAGTAAAGTTTTGTCACAATCTCACTACTGATACTTCCATTGCCATGCTATGTGTGTTGCTTGGCAAATTTAACCTATTCTGTAATTCTTCCATTTTCATCCTCCCATGGCTACATGACATGTAGCATAAGTCTCCGCTCTTGGTCAACACGTGCACATTATTTCTTTTCAGCCCAATGCCAGCAAAGGAATATCTGGATGAATGTCAGCACCCAAATCCATAACACTGTTGAACCCTGCATATAAAATAAGCATCATGAAAATGTTTATATTTTTCATTGTGGAGATCTTTCAAGGAATGGTTCTTCTAATTTTTCTATTTTTTTTTAATGTGCCATTTCAGTCAATTTATACATAAGGGAAGCATATTTTGGATTTTCTAACGGGATTTCCTGCTTTTGTTCGCTGTTACTTCCATAAAGAACTCCTGAAAAATACTCTTTTAAAAAGTACAGGTAAGGCAACAGTGAATCGATCTATTCCAAAAGTTGGAAGCAGTACATAGGAAAGAAAAAGAATAATCAGACCTATGCAGAGCCTAGTTCATATTATCACATTCCTCCTCCATAATTAATTATAATCAATTATGTTGCCTTGCTTGATACACATTAACAGCTCGACTCCTGCCTCCTCCATATTTTAGTCTTCTGTCCACGATACTGCCAGTGCCTACCATCGATGCTGCCACTGACAGTGACAAGTTCTCAGATCATACAGTTTCAAAGACAGAGAAGACGACCTTGTCTGAATGATCAAAATTTGTGGGCAAGAGAGGATGACAGCCAGTTCATGATATTGACAAAATTAAACATTTCTGCAGAAGGCCAAAGGAATGAAAAATTTCTGTGCTGCTCTAATACAGTCCCCCCCCCAAAAAAAAAGACATTTTGTGTGTGCGCGTGCACGTGTGTAATAAATTTCTTAAACACCTTACAAGTTGTAGAATAGATTTTACAAGCACAAAAATTAAAAGCATGCTGTTTGATGCATCTCTGGAGCAAATAAACATGAATTCCATTATAAATCAGAAATAAACAACCACCGAGCTACTAGTATAAGAAGTGTTTAAGGTATATCTGCCCATATTCTCTACTCAAGTAACACACAGGCAAGGTTTCTAGAAAAAAGAATAAAAGTTACTCTAGTCCCACCCATCCCCCTAGGCCAGTGGTGGTGAACCTTTGGCATGTAGGCACAGTGTGTGCGCACACAGCCATGTGACATCACCAGTGTGCATCAAGCCTCACATGTGCAGTGTTTGCTCACAAGCTGCCTCTACTTCCTTGGGCACTCGGTCTCTAAAAGGTTTGCCATCAATGGGTTAAAAGGCTATGGGTTAAAAGCCTACAAGGTCAGGAGGAATTATTATGGAAAGTAGATTAGCTGCATCATGAAATGACAGAAGATGGTGTAGAGCAGCGGTTCTCATCCTATTGCCTGTAGGCCAGCCCCATTTCATGTGGTCCGCCACCACTGCCACACCCAGAAGTGGAAGCAGACGTGTTTACATCAGGCATAAACACACCCATGCATGCATAAATGCGCCTGTGGCTGTCGTAAATGTGGAAATGGGCACATTTATGACAGCTGGAAAAGTGCCCGTTTCTGGGGGCATGATTCAGTCTGCTCAGCTGTCCAGGAGGCATGGTCAGGCCCACGGCACAAAAAGTTTGACCACCCCTAGTGTAGAGGATGGAATGATCACCATCCAGCATGAGTTCAAAGAAAGACAAATATTCACAAGCATCTCAAGCATACCTCTTAGGAATCTCATCCCTCTGGCATGGTCCTCAACAATGAACAATGACTACAGCCCACTCACCTCTGTTCCAGTGACAAATTTTTGCCTCACAGAAATATTTCCCATTTGTATCCAAACTAGCATAGGATGTCAACCCAGTGAAGTCTGCAGTAGAGGAAATTTCACAGTTATCAACACTACATTTCAGAAGTCTTTTATTTATTTATTTATTTATTTATTTATTTATTTATTTAATCACACTTCTATGCCGCCCTCCTCACGAATGACTCAGGGTGGCGAACAGAAGTTAAAAACACAATCAACAATAAAATCGACAATAAAATACCCACCCATTATAATTTAAAGGTTAAAAAATTACAAAGAGATTAAAAATTAACTTCACCAATTAAAATTATGAGGGAGAGGGGGAATAATTAGATTAGCTGGCAGGCTGGGGCAGCCGACCGGCCCAAGCCCCACACCTGCCCCGCCATCCAGGTCTTCACACCCTTTCTAAAGGCCAGCAACTCTGTCTGGAGGCACAATTCTGTTGACAGGAGGTTCCATAGGGCCAGAGCAGACACAGAGAAGGCCCTCCTTCTGGTGCTAGACAGATGAGCCTCTGTAGCCCGATGGCACGACCAGAGAGCCTCTCCGGTCCGCTCTGGTGGGACGGATGTTCTTGGGGTGACACGGTCTCTTAAATATACCTTTTCAGTATACATTTTCAGGTAATAATACACTGTAATTAACCCAATATTTTTTCTGGAACTGGCACAAATAAATGTGATTATTTTCTAACAACTATATGATATATAAGCTAATCAGAAATAAGCCCAGTGGTTTTTCATAGTCTTTTCTTTTTTGTACTGGTGAGAGGGCCAAATCTACTTGCACCATTTTTGCCAGTTTTACGGAAGTGGTCTTTCAAAAGGACCCCAAGCTGTTTAAGGCTTTATAAATGTAAACTAGTATGGTAGATTGAGTTCAGAAGCAAACTGAAAGCCAGTGCCCTCACTTGAAGACCAAAGTTCTAAGTCTAAAGAGTGCATTCGGCAGTAGATTGGCCAATACATTTTGCAATAGCTGTTACTTGAAACTTTTTTCCAAGGGCAACCACAGGTTGGATGTGTTGCAGTGATATAATCTAATAGATGCATTGATTAAATTTTGCAGTCCCCTAAGTTTCCATATATTCAGAATATACAACCAAGACATATGTGGATGTGAGACGTAAAACTGTACGAAGAATGAAACTAGCAGCATCAAACCAAAGCAACTTTAACTGGAAATGGCTTTTGAAAGATGAAATTTTGAAATCATTCAAGGGCTTATCCTTGGCCAAGGGCTAAATTGGAGAAGGCTCATCATATTTTGAACAAATCTAATTTGTGCAATTAATTGCAGTTACTTTTCGAGGCTATTTCAGTTCATGCTTACTTAACATTATCTGTGATTCCTAAAATCAGTGAAATCTTTATATGTGATGGAAAAGGAATGAAATACATAATTGTCATGTTTTCTAGTGTGTCTGGGTATGCACATCTATCTGCCTTGACATAAACTCCTTGTATTTATGAGGTGTTAGTGGACCTTGATAATACCCTCTTATTCTTTCCTTTGTAAAGCCTAAGAAAGATACAGTACATGGTTTCTGGTAAATAATAGATATATTCTTGAAAACTCTTCAGATCCATTATCAGTGAGTTTTCTACTAGATATTCTGTAATTACTTTTTGGATTTATTGTGCAGTGTTTTACAGATGCTAGCCCAACAGTATAGCGTATCATGCATAAATCATAAACAATTGTGAATTCTCCAGTATTTATTTAAACATATCATGATGAGTCACAGCTCTGCTTTCTCAGTTTAGAAGACTATAATTATTTAGAGAGGTGAGAGTTGCAGGTTATATAATGTTGATAAATCTAATCTTTAAGTGCAACATTGAATCATATGTTGTCCTTAAAATGAAAATCCATGGAGGAGTAATTAGTGTGGACAATCAAATCAAGAAGATTTTAAAAAATCTGTTTTATTTAGTTAGTTGACTGGACTTGACTTTCTTCATGCAGCCCAAGCTTCATTTGTCTGGAGGTAATTTTTATTCCCCTAGCAGAGCTAATTCTAATGGCAGTGCATCTTTCTCACCAGATTCATATGTTGAAATGTCTTTAGGTAATTCTTATTACCTTGAACAATTTTAAACTTTAATCTTTAATTTGCCTCAAGTGCCAAAGTATGAAAAAGTTCAGGGCAGCTTTACATTACATTATGCCAGCTGAAGTGAAATATAATTTGACAAAATTGTTGGAGCATATTCATATCAAGAAATAAATGTTCAATATTGGTTCCAACCCTGTTGCCCTGGGATACAAAGAGAGAAATCCTTTTGATGGATTGGACTCAGTTTGGATTCATAACCACAGAAGATTAAAATCCATTTCCATAAGGATACTGCAAATGATTCTCCTTCCTTCCTTCCTTCCTTCCTTCCTTCCTAAGTTTTGGGCCATATTATATTAATTTTAGTATCTGCTAATATGTTTCTTTTACTATCCAGTGACTCAAAGCTGTATCTTTGTACTGCAGGGTGGATTGACTCTTATAGATGTTTAAAAAAACCTCAACTCTCCTTGTTTAGGAAAAGAAAAAATAAATAAAAAGCACTGTTCATTAATTCTTACAATATTTGTGGAATGGAAAACTGGTTGCGATTACTGGGCCTTCCCCCAGTTTTCATGAGTACCTCGTGTCATTTGACAGAGGACCAATGACTCTTTAGATATGTTTTGTTAAATTTGAAAATTGATGGTATTTGACTGAGAACTCCCTACTTGCTTTTGCATCCCCCACTGCACTCCCGTTGCTGCTAAATTTGCTACCAGAAAATCCACTTTTAAATGTGACATTGCCTATTTTAATGGTTCCCTTTTACTAATTAAGGGACTGCAGTGGCTCAAGTGGCTAAGACGCTGACTGGGAGGTGGAAGGTCAGCAGTTCGATTCCTGAGTACTGCAGGATGAAATGAGCTTCCGCCTTTGTCCCAGCTCCTGCCAACCTAGCAGTTTGAGAGCAAGAAATTGCAAGTAGATAAATAGGGACCACTTTGGTGGGAAGGTAACAGCATTCCGTGTGCTCTGGTGTCTAGTCATGCCTGCCACATGACCATGGAAACGTCTGCTTAGAAACAGAGATGAGCACTGACCCCTAGAGTCGGATACGACTGGCTTTCGAGATAGGAAAACCTTTACCTTTACTTTACTAATTAAAACAAGATGTGTAGAGAATATGCAACCTGCTTTCAAGATCAATCACCTTCTTGGAAGCCTTTTCAAAGTGACATTAGATTAATAAACCCGTGTGCGTTTTGTTTATGTGTTTCCTTTTTTCCTAACCCCCCCCCCCAACAAAGGAATGTTTTTTTAAGAGCTACATCAAAGAAATTTAATGTGGTAGATTCAAGCAGGGTAGTTAAGCTCCTTACTGCCAGTAGTTGTTCATGTTTGCTATGCATGGATATCTTTTTATAAATATATAGATTGATATGGGGGAGGGGAATTGGACATCTGGTGGCTGGAGGTAAAGAAAATCAATACAGTCCCAGCTTATTGTCCACAGACTTGTTCTGAATTCCCAAGAAGAACTAATGTTATATGGACATCATGTGACCAAACTGTAGTGCTGGAGAAGACTCTTGAGAGTCCCTGGACTGCAAGGAGATCAAATCAGTCCATCATAAAGGAAATCAACCCTGACTGCTCCTTGGAAGGACAAATACTGAAGGAAAACCTCGAGTACTTTGGTCATCAAATGAGAAGAGAAGGCTCACTGGAGAAGGCCCTGATGCTGGGAAAGATTAAAGGCAAAAGGAGAATGAGGCAGCAGAGGATGAGATGGCTAGATGGCATTGTTGATGCAGTGAGTATAGATCAGGGCAGACTATGGATGATGAAAGATGACAGAGGAGCTTGGTGTGCTGTGGTCCATGGGGTCGCAGAGGGCTGGAGTTGACCATGTGAGTGAACAACAACAACATGGCCGAATATGGCACACAGGAGGACCTGCCGATGTGACCAATGTGGGCAGTCCAATTCCACATGTTCTCTGCTTTGATACCCAATTACTCCTTACTTGCCTTGTTATCTATGCAGCTCCATTTTATCAGATTATTTTTAATCTTCCCATTAATGTCAAAAATTATTAAGTGACTTTCAGGTGGTCCAGCCAAAATCTTGTCCTAGTGAGGGATACACTTCAGCATCCATCCATCCATCCATCAAGGTGTGTTTATTTTGCTCTCCTGGCTCTACTAATTAAAGATTTAGAGTTTCAAAGATGTGCAGAAAACTTTTCCTTGATTTTAGTCATCATCTAGGGGACTGGTGTCATTAAAATGGATGGATTTCGTGTTGTATTACCTTATTTCATTCATTATTTGCTAGCACATCTTAACATTCTTCCACATGGGGATGCCAGCTAAATAATAGACTTCTTTAGTGGCAGTACATTTCAGGTAGCAGGTAATAATCTTGCATGATTTATTCGTTAAGCACTATATCTACTTCATTAAGAGCTACATACATTTGTTTCAGTGCAGCAAGAAGGATTTCCTAGAATCCATATTTCCTGTTTATGAATACATTCTTGAACATGTGTTGAATTATACCATCTGGTATTAGCATATTCTCCATGGGGACAAAGCTCTTATTCTTATTGTTTGTGGATGTGCATCCCAGTCTGAACCAGTCAGTTTCTTAAGTATGTCATTTCTAGCAGTAACTTTATGTTATGCTGTTTAGAAATGTTTTCTGTAGGTCAGAATCCTACAGAACCCATTGATTTACTACACTGGGGGGGGGGGCTACACAGAAAGAGCCTCCTTGAAGAGTGTGGTATTTTTGAACCACAATCAGTGTATCCTGGTAATGACAACCTTGTATTGCTGACTAATCTTTCTCACACTAGGTCAGGGAAAAGGAACTGTAGAATGAACTCCCAAAGGGTAGCTTCATTTTGGCAGTTTCATGTCTGGCCTAGACACAGAAGAAAAGTTACACCAGGAATGTCAGCCTCAGCAGTATTGTAAGTCCTGATTAACTCACCTGGTCCTGGAGTATTGACTATCAGGATTGTGGTCCTGGGACTAACTCCTGATAATATCGAACATGCCTCATCCTGCCACAGGCCCAGAGGAAACAGTATTGGAAATCTCAGCACTTGCTTCGAGGACATCCAGGGAAGACAAAAATCTCATTAGAAACATCTTGCAACTTGTCAGTCTTAAACTGCCAGATCCCCTTCTGAGGATGCCCAGAGCAAATCTCTGAAGCTTATGTTCCTATTCATGACAATGCTCAGGGTGCCAAAGGGCACAAAATGCATTTCAAATTGAGCCTCCTTTTATCAGATGATGATGGTATGATAATATTAGGGGAGGGGGAGTTCTGGTAATCCTGCTAACTGGATGCTTGATATCAGGAACACCCAAACTCGTTTTATTTTATTTTGTACCCTTGCTAGAACTACAAAGTGAAAAGAGAGGAACAGATCTGTACAAGAACAAGATACCCGCAAATTGTCCCATGCATAATATTACCGCCTCTACAAAGAGATGCAATAAGGTATAAAATTCCCAACCTCTGGCTCCACATATCTATCCACTTAAAATTGTAATGTATTAACTTACACAATTTGCAAATTAAATTAGCTTGTAATTATTATGACTAGTGCTATTGATCTTTTTTACATATCCATTTATTTTTTTTAACCATTTCTTTATATTTATTTATTGTAATGAATTTACTAATTAATTCAGAACTTCCCTGATTAAAAATTAACTAAAGTAATAATTCAATATATATAAAGCTTCAACATGTTACTACTAATTAATAATACATGTCCTAAAAGTAAACATAATGGCCAAAGACAAAATGGTGGCTGGTTCCTCTTGGACAGGGATTCTAAACCTGTGGCCCATGACACCATTTCATGTGGCCCACCACCACCTCCACCACATCAGGAAGTGCCATGTGGCGGAGGAAGGGCAAAATAGCCATCCGGCCCACGAAGCTGTCTGAGGGAGTGTGACCCGTCCCTGGCTTTAAAAGGTTGAGAACTCCTGCTCTTGGGTGTCAGAACCCCCACTACCACCACCATTCAGAAGCTGCTACCATAAGTGGGAATAGGAAAGGTTGGGGCGAGATAGGATATAATGAAGGTTGGGGCTACCACAGCAATATCCCATCTCCCAGTGATGAAAGAAAGCTATGACTGTGGCCACTGGAGACCTAAAAGCTGAGCCTGCCCCCTTCAAAAAATACCTTGTAACAGAATCAGAATTAATGTGGTAATAAAATGAGACCACAGCAAGATGCATCCTGCAGTTTTAAGTCAGCCAAATGTCTCAGTGTGTGCCCTGTTCTTTGACCACAGAGCAAGAGGCTGACTTGGGCCAGGGCCAGCCTAAATGCCAGTTGACAATCCCTGCCCACCCCCACTCCTAGCCAGCAAGTGGTAACATTGAATTGTCTCCTGCTCCATTCCTTGCTTCCCTCTCACTGGAAGGAGGGAAATTCCCCTCCTTCTAAGCCATTTTGTAAGTGGAATCCAGAGGAGGCATTTCCAGTGTTGCTTTGCTAAAACATGCTCTGTATGTTTGGAAAAGGAACTGCTTTGGGGTATTTGTACTTTAAGATGGAAACCTTCCATCAATTAGAATGATTTCACCATTTTCAGCTTGATAAGTGGCTCAGAATCTCTTAAAAGCTTCCTCAGTTTTTCAGTTTATTCTTTAAAAATAAACCACATTTTCTAATCTTCAAGTGCATTTCCAATGCCCAGTGGAAGAGCAGAGAAATGTTCATCATAATGATTATGATTGATTATTTCACAGAATGTACGACTAGGCCCAAATTGCATGGGACATCTCCTGTATTGGGAAGATTTCAATGAATGGTGACAGATGAAAATTCTTGAATTAGTTCTATTCATTTCGTTAGGAAATCCTGGTGAACTGCTCCAACTGACTTCCCCAGTTCTTGTTTAAATGCAGTGTTGATGTTGATGTTTTTAATAGCAACTATGCTTAAATACCACCCAATAGTGCTTAGTGTACTTTCTGGGCAGTTTGCAGGTTAATTAGCATTGTGCCTCTAACATGCTGGGAACTAATTTTACCAGCCTCAGAAGGATGGAAGGTTGAATCAATCTTGATCCCTGTCATAACTGAACTCACAACTTTTGGGCTGCAGTATATCAGTTCAACCACTGTGCCACCAGGGCTCTTCAAAGAGTGAAAGATGATTTCTAAATTGGGTTCCAATGGCATGACCATAGTTTTCATAGTATCGGTGGATTCCGTAGTCTCTTCAGAAATCAGGTTGCATTCTTTCAAAGAATGTATGTATCGGGGAGTATTTCATGCATACTAGCCTTTTCTGCAGAATTATTGTCTTGGTTGTGCATCTGAGTATCTCTGCATTGGGCCTTTGCATATTCAGTTGAAAGTGTATTGGTTCCTGCAAACTGTTGTGAACACTGCGGGTTCAGCGATCTGGCTGTGTCAAAAATTCTCTGAATATTTAGACAAATTTACACAGATACATTCTGAAGTTACCAACCAGTATGTTGAGGTCTCAAGACGTAGTTAGCAGAAACAGTGATGCTGAGGTGGATGGAGTCTGAAACATAGATGCCACATGGATTTTCATCAATTCCAAGCTTATTCAGCTATCCAAGGTGCTGAACCTATTTTTGAATAATTCCTGTAAAGTCTGAAATAAAACAGAGAATAGATCTACTAACCCCAGGAGAATAGACTCACTTGCTTTCTCTGTGAGATGAGTACATGCAGTTCTGTTCCCTGTCCCGTGTTTTCTTTGATAATGACAAATCCCAGTGACAGTATTTATTTAGTTACTACTATGCATGTGGTTGTCTCCTCCTTACCATGTGGACTGTAATTGTTCCATTGTTGGCTCTACAGTTTTATAGTCTGACTGCTTAAACAATATTCATTAAAAATGTCTGTTTTCCCCAATGATGCTAGAATGACTGAGAATTCCCATAAATGTACAAGAATTAATGGCCTCTATGCGAGATGTGAGATTCATTGCATTTTCCTACACAAACATTTTAGAATTCAGTGCATCAGTGTGTTGGAATAGTGTTATTCACAAGTGAAGGTGGCTTTACTGCTGTAGTCAATTCTCAGCCTCCCTCTATATTATCACCTGTGGCAGCAGCACAGTGTATTTGATGGGGATGCTTTCATTTTATCACACTTCTAGATGTCTTCATGGACAACAGACCCTTTCCCCCCCTTGCAGTAGGGTGGGAAGACTATAGTTTCAAGATGGTAAAGAAGCAAAAATCTCTCTCAAATCCATGAGGTGTTTAAGACAGGTTTATGTATGGCCCTACTACTTCTGAAAAGCAGGCAAATAGGTGCAGAAGGAATCTATGGGTCAGGAATTCTCTCAGCTTACACACACACACACACCAGTATGTACTTTCCGCAGGGAGAGAATGATCATTTCTGAATTCCAAACTCATAATCATCACCACTCTCATTTTATTGGTATGGTATTATTTTTGTCTCTGGTGATGGTCAGGCCTTTCTGAGATAAATTGCACACTTACTATATTTTGAGATCTCATGAGCTTTCTTATGAGCTATCTCAACTCCTTAATACCTTCAAGCTATGAAAAACAAAATGTTACAAACTTTCAGTTTTGACTGGGCTGTAGAAAACATAATTTTAAAAATGAAAGATTTTTTTAAAAATAAAAAGGTGTAAGTCGATGGATAGTTTCAGCTTTGCCCTAGATTAATTATTGATTGCTGAGGTTTTGAGAACAAACTGCCTTCTGCTAGTTATTTTTCCCCTTTCCATGTTTGTGCTGATAGTTCCATTTAAAAAAAAAAACCACAAGGAACAAAATCCTGAATATAAATACAGGTAATTTCACTAATGTGACATTGCTGGCTTTTCAGTATTCGTTCAGGCAACCTTTTCCTTAGCATTTAACACTATGTGATCTGAAAACTGTTTACAAGGTAGACCAATTTCAGGAGGAGATAAATCAGAGTAGAGTGAGGAAGAAATTTGAGTGGAACAGTTATTAACTGCTGATTTTGTTGAAACTTGAATGGTTGTACCAGTGTGTGAAATGGAAAAGGAAAGTAGGAAGACTGCAAAAGCCACCAGTGAACAAAACACAATAAACTTTTCTGTTGTGGCACCAAGAATTAAGAGGCCCTCATCATGCATCACATATTGCAAAATCCTCATAAAACAGAAGTTGTATAATGCCTAACAACTGTTCCTAGTCAAAAAAATATATAAACATTTTGATTTTCAGCCCTTTGATTATCAGTGGATAAAACCTTCCAGTTTGCCTATACAAATACTGCAAGTTCCTATATATAGCACCTGATCTACTTATTCTAGGATGGGGAGAAGGGAAAATTATTTTACAGCACCAGTAATTATGTATTTCTGCCTGAAAACGTTAGTCAGTGTCCTACTGCTAATTTCAAACAGACTGCACCCATGAGGGTGAACCTTGGCACTCCTGATGTTCTTGGACTTCAATTCCCAGAAGCCCTAGCCCCATGAATCCACAAGAATGGATTTGCTGTGATTCATCCAGCCCACCCCGCACCACCCTCGTCATTCCTGGAAGCGGAAGTAAAACAAGCCCCTGTGGGCACGGTGTAGGCTGGATGAATCACAGCAAATCCATTCTTGTGGATTCATGGGGGCTAGGGCTTCTGGGAATTGAAGTCCAAGAACTTCTGGAGTGCCAAGGTTCTCCATGACGGGACTAGACCAAAGGAATCATTAGAATTTATCTATGTGAGGGGTTACCATTCAGTCATTGATTTAGTAAATTTTCTCCTAGGTTGGACTACCAATAATATACTGGCCACTTATCTTAATTCTAGCAACAGTTACACTGTTACACCAGCTTGTTTATCAAGTATAAAAAAGTATAATGAATGAAACACATTTCATCTCTTGCTATAATGGGAGAGGAATATAAAGAGAGAATAAAAAGTGACTGGCAATTCAATCATCTAATGAAAATGATCAAGGCAAACCTATTTCAGAGGAAAATGACATTCCAAGAACTTATCAAATTAGCTTACAGATACGGTATGTCATAATATAGGTGGAGGAAAAATAAACCTTTTTCTTTTGTATTAATTCAATATCATTCTATTAACATAATTTCATTTTTTCTTTTAAATTAACAAGCCTTTTTGCCTCTCTTAATATATTCATAAGCCCTATTGTTATCTTGCAAAGTCTTGCTTTTTTATTAGCATACTATTTTAATACATCTAGTGTTTATTTTAGGAATTTATATATTGAATTAGCCTTCCTTATCTTTTCAAAATATTTGCACATATAAAGTCAGACTAAACTTTTAACCTGTATTCTGCTTTTCCAAACTGCATTATAGCACTGATGTGATATACCTTTGGAGGTAAATGCTACTACTGTACCTGTTTTTTCCAAAATCAAACTAATATCCTGGAATATGGGAAGAGGATCATAGAATTTAGGGTTGATGATTTGTGAAAGCAGCCTTCCCCCTGTTCCAAGAATATTGCAATGTATGTGCATATTTTACATTAAAAATAAGTTATTCTAGGAAATTACTCTGGATTGGAATGGCACCACATTCTTCTCTATGAACCATAGCAATGTTAGCCATATTGCATTGCAAGCATAATTATTTTAAAATTCTACTCACTCTATAATACTCACTGGATGCTGTTCAGCTCCTTTAAAATTAACGCCAGATTGGCTACCATCTTCAATGGAAGAAGAACTACACTTTCTATATATCATTGCCAGTTGTGTCTGATGTGAAGTGGATGGGCTTAAAATGTCCCCAAGACATGGAAAATGAGTTCCTATCTGAATATTACACATACAGAGGTTATCTTATTACAAAGAATAGTTTGTTTGTATTAGAGAGCTGGCAAGAGCTACAGTCAATGTGTTTTAAGATGATAACCAATATCTGATGAACCACACTATGTATTGCTTACAAATTAGAAATTTAATCTATCATGCTATATTATCTGTTCGTGTTATATTTCTGACAACCTAGGTCCTAGGATATTGTAAATCTGCCATTTAAACAAATGCCAAATGGCTGCACAGGCCCAAACTGTCATTGAAACCAATAGTTTCCAGTGTGTTCCAGTGTGTACTCTGTATGACCATGTGAAGAATATCCAAACTTGAAATATAAGCACTGCTTTCGAAAGAAGGAAAGATCAGAATAATGGAACTGCATTTTGCAATGAGCATCTAAGAGTACAATGAAAGAACCCTTAACCTGTATCCTTCATTGTTCAGATAGCCAGATTAATTTTAGATTTGTTTGCTTTAGATTTGTTTGTTTTAGATTTGGGAGTATTGTAGTTCTGGGACCAGGTTGAAGTAGGCTAGTTTAACTAGCTCATATCAGCACTCCTGTTGATCAGGACTTCTGGGAATTGAATTTCAAAAACATCTGGAGTGCCAAGGTTTGCCATCACTGGTTTAGGGGAAAGGAGACACTGTCAGCAGGAGTGCTGACTTGGGCTTCTGGTAATTAGAGTCCAATAACACCTGGAGTGCCAAGGTTCACCATCACTGAACTAGTTTGATGTTTGTCATAGCCTGAAAGGGATGATGACTATTTGAGAAGATATCCAAAGCACTTTTCAACTTCATTTCTATAGAATGATATTTACTATTAACAGTGGACTACATAGCAAAGGTGTCATAAGCTGCATACATATCTCAACAACACCTCAGATTTGTAACAGTTTATGACAGTGAGCTATAATGCAGATTTACCATATTCTGCTGTCATAACCTGTGGTGTGGGGATAAAGACATTTGATGACAGGGTTATTTGGAGCTGTCTTTGCAGCTTTGGCCCATATAGCAGGCCATGAGGTGAAATATGCCTGGATAACATTGCAGCATGGTATTGTAAACCCCTGGGAGACTGATTTACAGTAATGGATGTGAACTATCCTACTGAGCTATCATTAGCCACTCTGACAACTATAACCCTTTCCTATGGGTAAATAAGGATTCCTTTGGTTTAGACTTTTTTTAATGTTTCACACTAAATATGGCTTATGGGCAGGAAATTTTTTCTTTGAAGCCACATTTCTGAGAAGAGAAAAGGTAATGATTTTCTGGTGCTCAATAGCTATATAAACACTGTTAGTGGAAAAACAGCAGAATCGGTGGGGAAATGTTCTGAAGGCACCTTCCACTTACTTTGCTGGAAACAATTCAAATAGCTTTTCAGTGTGTCAAAATAATGAAACAACCTATCCAGACATAAGATGGTCCTTTCACTCTTTTTCATAACTATATGCCTCTTTCTCCATGTTTTTTTGTTCTATTCATTTTTCTTCAAAGAGTTAAAGGAGAAATGAAGCAAAGGACACAAGAGACAAAGATCTGGATATAAAACTGCCCAGCTTCTTCTCTCTAACTACTTACTCTCTTTGAGTTCCTACATACAAATCATTGTCTGATCTGTCTTTGGGTTCAAAGAGGAAAAATGAAGCAGATGAAGCTAAGGTTGGAAAAAACAATAATGCCAGGAAAAGTTGAAGGCAACAGGAAAAGAAGAAGACCAAATATGAGATCTACTGGCTTCCTAAAGGCCAAAAAGAACCCACAGGATTGAGTTTACAAGAACTGATCAGGGGTGTTGTAGACAGGACTTTTTGGAGAATACTCATTGATAGGGTCATCATGTCAGAGGCAATTTGATCGCACATCAGAAAAACAACAGCTTAGAAGACAGTTGTTGTATATCACTGCAGGTAAAAAGAATACAGTAATACCTCAGATAACGTTTACCTCAGATAACGCTAATATCGCATAACGTTAAGTAATCTGGGGAGGAGAATTGGATCGAATAATGTTAAGGTCCTATGGGATGTATCGGATAACAACCGCTAAAGCCTGTGAAGTTACAATGTATCTCTATGGAGCTTTAACATTATCCAATACATCCCATAGGATTTTAACATGCATCGGATAACACTAAAAATCGGATAACACCAAGACTTGTGGAACCAAGTCTTAGCGTTATCCGAGGTAATACTGTAATTGCTAATTTACACCATCTCCTTCATTGACATGACATGCCATTTTGTTGAGAAATTTTTGAAGCTTTGTGAGATTCTTTGCCTTTAGCTAGAAGAGAAAGTAATAGTTGACTCTCTATCAAGCTCTCAATTTTTGTGAAATCTTCTAAAAAGCAAAAAATTCACAGACATAATGTATGCACATAAAGTATATATTAAGAACAAAAGGATGGTTTGATGGCCAGGAAATATGACAGTTTTTCAAATTTTAAATAAGGCTGCATCATTCTAATTTTAGGCAATTTGGCCAAACCATACCATTTGTATAGTTTATTTATTTCACAATTGTGAATAAAAAGCAATTTTGCACAAATGCATTTCTTTTCTTTTTGCACAAACTTTGTTCTTGTTAATGCCAGAACTCAGTCACAAATTCTAGGACTTGTCTTATCTCTTTTACTAGAGAAATCAATGCTCTTGAAATATTTCATTCTTTTCTAAGAGGATGGGATAGAGGGTTTTTATCCATATATAATATAGCCTGTTTATTATTATTATTATTTGATTCACTATTGAATACGGGTATAAATTTACAGTTCAAGATCTAACCAAGGACCTACGAATTATTAAGGTATCATCTAAGTATATAGGCAGTTCGTAGTAAAGTTTTTGTTGTTGTTGACTCTTTTATAGAACTTGTCATTAGACAATGCTTATAGTCTGTAAGAATGTAGGGGACTGAAGGCTAAATCCCTTATTGTACCTGCAATGATAAATAGGATTATTCTGGAATACATTAAAGTTAAGAATATTCCGATGGTAGTTGCTCACAGCATGGACCAGAATGAATCATATGGTAAAGTGTGGAATTTAGATGTAAATAAACTTCATTTGAGCTGAAGGTTGCAAATGACAAGTCTCTAAAGCACTATCATCCTTTCTGCATTCCAAAGGGGAGAGTGTTACATCAACTCCTTCATATTTTCTATAAACAGCTTTGCTGCCATTTTGCAAGGAGAAATTTCTTTCTCTTCCCTCTCTCATTAAATCTGCATTAGTATTACAGTATATCATGTAATCGCATGATTTTAGAAAAGTTGAATTAGCCTTAATGTGGTTATTTGGCTAATATTTAGCTGTATGTTGTTCCCCTATGGGGACTTGATGTATGCATTTTATTTCCCCATAGCTTCTCATTTTAATAGCAATTTGGCTCCCCACTCCCTCCCATACAATGTCTTCTCTCAATTTTCCTCTTTTGACTTGTTTTTCTCATTTTCAGACATCTGGTTTTTAAACTGCTACTATTATAAATAAAGTCAATATACAGCTCCATTAGCCCCTGGCACCACTGCTACCACAAGCAACTGTCTGCTGTCTTTTTTCTTCTCCCTTTTTCTCCCCCCCCCCGACTCTTTGACTTAACTCAAAGA
The DNA here is from genome assembly GCA_030440675.1 of Furcifer pardalis. NCBI lineage: Eukaryota > Metazoa > Chordata > Lepidosauria > Squamata > Chamaeleonidae > Furcifer > Furcifer pardalis. Next base: position 48,325,996 of record CP126896.1, on the reverse strand, counting down.
GCAACCTGCTTATTGTTAAGACCTGAAGTCTCTAAATCTAATTCAGCCTTGTCACTAAGACTTACAGTTTTGTATTCTGATGAACCAATGTGGAAGGCATGTGGCATGTTTGAATGTGCTGAAGTCAATTTTTTAATTTTAATTTTGATTTAATTTTTGCACTTGTATGCTGCCCAATCAGGAAACCCAACTCAGGGCGGCTCACATGATAATTAAACAATATACACAATAAATACACAATAATACAATATACAAAATTCAATCTAAAAAACCAGCATGTAATAATATACAACAACACAATATTATAATATAATGATAAAGTCCCAACCATATAAAAAGTTCCCAAACTAACAGCAAAGTCCGGGGGTAGGGAGGCAGGCGTCCTCAGCTTCAAGGTGGGGGCCGTCTTCTGTTCCACATAGAAAATTTCATAAGAAATGGCCAGCAAGAAAGTCCATGGCCCAAACTGGCTGGGGGGGGCTGTCCAGCCCCCCAGCCCCAATGGCCAAGTCCCAGATTTTCCACCCCAGGGAGGGGGAGCAGGCATCCTCGGCCGAACGGTGGGTTGTCTTCTGCCGCATGGAGTCAGCATGTCTCTCCTTCCCTCAGCCCGACTGGCTGAGGGAGAGTCTGGTGGTGGTCACGGCAGCCGCGGTGGCATTTTTATGGCCAGCTGGCCAGCGGGACCACACAGCTGTCTCTCCTTCCCCCAGCCCGACTGGCTAAGGGAGAGTCCAGTAGAGAGTCATGCTAGACACATGATCATTCACCTACACTATCACTATCCCTGTATTTAGCCTCACCCCCAAATACTGTTGTGGTCTTCTAATCAGTGCATGGACACCAGCCTTATCTGTCTTCCCATTTTGGCCCTTTCTCACTTCACCACCACTCAAGGCTGATCTACAAGGCTTTCTCTCTAAAGGAACTAATTAACATGTTCAGCATAGTAATAAGCATTCTGAAGTGCCAAGAGATAAACATTCTGAGGTGACAGACTGCTTTATATAGTGAAGAACAGCCCTGACAATTTATTTATGTTTTGGGTGAGAAGTGGTTAACTGATGAAGAAAGGAGTCAGGTTTCTGGGATGTTCTCCTGCTTGATGTCTTTTTCTGAATGGTAGTGAGCACAAGAAGGTATTCTGAAGACCATCTTGACTGCTGACATTGGTGTCATAAACATTCAGCTGCCTTTTGCTACATAAAATTTGATATTAGTTTTCCTGTTGACAATGTGGGCATGATATTATACAGCAATTTGGGCTGCTTCCAGGCATTTTGACTACATAGACACAATAGCCAATATTCATAAATTAGATGAGTTTTTTTTTTAAAAAAAATTGAATTACTACTAATATCACTGCTACTACATATGTTCCAGCAAGTAAAATACATACTTATATTTTCTTCTATGTAGTATTTTTTAAAATGGTTTCTGGAACATCTGAAATCTATTTATTCTCCTACGTACAGGGTATGTGTGTGTTTTCAGCTGTTCTGCTTTTTAGCTGATTTATCATACAAACTCAAAATGTGCTACCATTTTTATTAAAGATGAAAGATCAGAAAGGTATGGGTAAACTCTGAGAAAAGCCCAGGAATTAGAGGCAAGATTAAGAAAGGCTTCAGGTAGTCAAGGCTCTAATTAGCATTAATCCTTTTCAGTTCTTCTACCACAGCTGAGAAACTGAGCTTGGTGTCTGACATTTAGCTAAACGCCTGGAAGTCCCAATTCAAATGAACTTACTATATAACCTTAGGTGTCCCTCTCCTGTTCTTTAAACTTCAGTCCCCTCCCTCTTTAGTAGGAGATATAATAATACTAACTTAACCACAGTTTAAAGTCAAATTTAAAAGGTAACTTATATTGCTCATTACTTTTCTCAGGTTTCAGACTGTCATCATTAACATTGTCATAGTCAGGAAATTAAATAATTATATTGTTTATTTTGATATGTTATTATTAACACTGAGGGAGAAGAGAAATAATGTGTAGGTGCTAAGCAAGTGTCCATAACTGGATATGAGAATGGATATGGAAGACAATAATTTGAATAACTGGATCAGCTCAAGAAAAGGAGTACAAGTAGATCATTTTCTGATCATGTGTAATTCATGCAATCTAAACAACCTGTCAGAGACAAATGCATTGTTTTCTAATATAGCTTTTTCAGCAGTTATTTTATGCATTCCTGTGCATGCTCTGTTGTTTACTTTGGAAAATTTTACAACTTGTAACTTTCAGGATGCAGTATATTTTACTATGTTGTGTCCACACAGAACTAAATTGCATTCAGTAGGAGTGCGGTTTACTTTTCCAAGTGTGCATTACAAGATTCATTGTATCATCCTCATCCTCCTTCTTCCATGTCTAGGCCAGTTGTGAAACTGCTAAAATGTAGCCACCTTTTGGTGAGTTGATTGTGTAGTTCTTTTAAAAAATACAAAAAAAACCCCAAAACAAAACAAAAAATCTCTGTACTCAGTTTGGTGGTTAAGGACTGCAAATCATTTTTTTGTGACTTGCCTTGGGGTACAATTCAGAATATGTCATGGGGAAAGATAAAAATAGATGTTTGGGGGGGGGGGAAAAGAGGTGTAGCCACCCAAAAAATTTACTATCTCACTGTGGGTGGAGCCAATGTAAGGGTGGAGTCAACATCATGACATCATGAGTGGAGCCAACGTCACAATGTCATGTGCGGAGCCAACAGCATGATGTCATGGTGTCATGGGCAGAGCCAACGATGTGGGCAGAGCCAAAGTAAAAAACACATAAAAATACATTACACATAAAAATACATATTAAATACACGTAAAAAACACATAAACACATAAAACTACAAATTAAATACACATTAAATATACATAAAACACATAAAATACAAATTAAATATACATTAAATACACGCAAAAACACATAAAATATAAATTAAAATACATTTGGGCACCACCATAAAAACACACTAAAAAGCATACTGCTGCCATCATACCTCTGAGGAGGACGCTGAGGGCCTCACTGGATGCCCCACTCTGTAACCCAAAATGGCTTCTGGAGAGTGTGCATGTGTGAAAATACCAATTGACGCATGCACGCTGAATACTGAAGGTGCGCATGCCTCAATTGGTATTTTCACGTATGTGCACTCTCCAGCAGCCAATTTGGGTTGCAGAGTGAGGCAACCAGTGAGGTGACCGAACCGGTCACCTAAAAAAATGGCTACCATCCCGGGTGGTCTCTCAGGGAGGTTAGTACCCCCCAGGAGACCATCCAGGATCCATACTACTGGTTCTATAGAACCGGGACCAACCAGCCTATGCCCACCACTGGGTGGGGTCAAGATACAAAATCCTCAAAGATCCTTCTGCATTATCCTGAGTGTAAATGAAAGAAAACAAAAAGACAAAAAACATTGTGGCACTTTGTAATGTTAGCTTTTGTGGATCAAGTCCACTTCATCAGAAATAAGAATGAGACTTCATGGCATTAATTTGTACACGTCAGGTACAGAATGGTTAGAATAAGAGATATGTATACAAATCAATCTGGTTTTTCATTTGTTCAAATGGCTAAGATGCCGACTGGAAGGCGGCAGGTCAGCAGTTCAGTACCTGAATACTGCAGGATGGAATGAGCTCCTGACTTTGTCCAAGCTCCTGCCAACCTAGCAGTTCAAAAGGAAGAAATTTCAAGTAGATAAATAGGGACCACTTTGGTGGGAAGGTAAACAGTGTTCTGTATGTTCCAGTGTCTAGTCATGCCCACCACAGAAATGTCTGCAGAAGCAGACAGTGCTGGCTCTTCGGCTATGAAAACAGATATGAGCACTGAACCCTAAGGTGGATACAACTGGCTTTCAAGCAAGGGTGACCTTTACCTTTACCGAATACCTATTATTTAGATTAGTTGTGAAGCTTCACCCTGTTGAATTGAAAATGGTTAGTAGATTGTGGCATTACACATTTGCTAACAAGTTTACCCTTCAGGCCTTTCTACATACTCATTATAAATCTCTGACCAGACCATACACTTCCACTTAATTGGTTGTTAATTACCCAACTTCTTGTTCTGCTTCCTTTTTCTGGCTTGAGCCTCATTCACAGCATTTATCAACAGAGGGGCACAGGTAAAGCAATGCAAAGAGAGCAATAAAACACAAGAATATCCCCCAGTACTGTATAACAGGCAAATATTCCACTTCTGAGGCAGAGAAGTAGTGAATTATAGCTGTGGTTGCTACAGATACAATAGCTTTATTTTTGTTGTTTGCTTTGGTAAAATAACTTATTGCAAAAATAACTTGCTAGAAAATTGAGGTACTTCCCAATTCTGGACTGTTGTTCAAAGTATTAAGTACCTGAATCTTGTTGGGTATATATGTCAGAATTAGTGTAATTGCATCTATCATGACAGTTAGTTGCTACGAATTAACAAGTTGCTTCTATACAAGTGGCAATTTACAACTATTTGTGCGATTGCATTTACATTGGTGTAAATCTCCATAACAATTCTGAGCAAAACTAGATAATGCAGACAGATATAGAACCACTATGAATATTTGAAAGCACTGCTGAAGTGTTAGGATGCAGCATTTTTATCATCTGTACAGGCCATCTACATTAATCTATATTTTCTAATTTCATATTCTTTGATTTAAGAGACACATACACATCATAACCTTGCTAGAGTTTATTTGTGAACTAGTGAGTGGGAATAACTCCCAGATAGAAGTATACAAACAAATGAATGAATAAACCAGTGGTGCCCAAATTAAGGGCTAGGGGCCGGGTGTGGCCCCCTGATGCCAATTCATCCACCCCACAAAGCCCTTATCGCTCCTAGAAGTGGAAGTAAAACGTGCCTGCATGGGCACGTTTTACTTCCGCTTCTAGGAGCGACAAGGGCTTCAGTGATGGGATGTCAAAAATTCTACTACCACGCCATGACGTCATGGACGTCATGGGCGTGGCCAATGTCATGACGTCATGACATCATGGGCGGAGCCAACGTCATGACGTCATGACGTTGTGGGCAAGGCCAAAAATAAAAAAAATAATAAAAAAAATAAACATGCACACAGACCCGTAAATAACTTAAAGAAATAAAATAAATAAATAAATAAAATAAAAATTAAATAAAAGTACACCCACCCACCCAAAACACCATAAACCACCCACCCACCCCAAACACAAAACCCTCACTTACCCTTTTTGGGGCCGACGACCCCCATGGCCCGGGGCCACACGGCAAGGCACGCCCCATCGCCGCCGGAACCGAGGAGGAGGCGGGGCGCTCCATGTTGGCTCCAATTTTTAAAAAACCGGACCCGGAGCCACTGCCTGCTGCTGCTACTGTCGCCGCTGCTGCCGCCTCCCGCCATCGCCATCGCCGGGGGGGTGGAAGGAGGAGAGGGAGGGGACTGGAGTGCCGGACCCGGGAGCGTTTCTGTAATTGATCCGGGTAGATGCATTTGCTTTTTTCCCTCCTTCCTTTTCGTTCCGGAGCTGTCTTCCCCGCCTTGCCCGTTGATCGGCTCCCATCCCTTCTTCTTCGTTGCCGCCACCGCTGCTGGAACCGGAGGAGGAGGAGGCGCGCTCCGCTGGCCTGGGGCGACGGCGGCAACGGCGGCGATGGCGATGGCGGGAGGCGGCAGCAGCGGCGACAGTAGCAGCAGGCAGTGGCTCCGGGTCCGGTTTTTTAAAAATTGGAGCCAACATGGACATGGAGCGCCCCGCCTCCTCCTCGGTTCCGGCGGCGATGGGGACGGCAACGGCAGCAGTGATGGCAGGAGGTGGCAGTGGTGAGAGCACCAGGCAGCAGCAAACGGCGGCAAGCGGCTCCACAGGAGGCTCCAGTCAGGGGCGGCCGGATCCAATTTTTTTTAAATCGGAGAAAAAAATGGCTCCAATTTAGTGCGCATGTGTCAGATTGAGTTTCTGCGCATGCGCACTAAATTGGAGCCATTTTTGCTCCAAATTTTTTTTAAATTTTCCTCCCGGTGAGGCGTCCGATCCGGACGCCTCAAAAACGGTTTTACCCCCACGGAGAGCCCTCCGGAAATCCTTAAAACGGTTCCGTGGATCCGGTCAGAACCGGTGTCATCCCATCACTGAAGGGCTTCGTGGGCCAGATGAATTGGCATCGTGGGCCGCACCAAGCCTTAGTGACTGGCTCCCTGAACCACATGATCGACTCACGGTCCCAAAAGTTTGGTCACCCCTGGAATAAACTATTAATGTGCATAGTAAGTGATATTGGTCAGCAGAAGGGAAATGTTACATCAGGGGTTCCCAATCTAAGGCCCATGGGCCTGATCCAGCCTGCTGAACCATTTAATGTTACCCCCCCCCTTCAAGAGCATTTAAGAAACAAAATTGCAGCCCCTTTGAAGCTGTTGGGGAAAAATGACCACCTTGCAGGCAGATCAAGATGGCCATCCAGCCCTGGAAGCTGACTGAGAGAGCATGACCCAGCCCCTAGCTTGAAAAGGTTGGGAACCCCCATGTTACATACATAGACAACATTTTTTTAACCCATTGTGTCATGTAGATCTTTGGGTAGATTTACTCTTCCTCTTTTGTTTTTACTTCCTGTTTCCCACTCTCTTAGCGAGGTAAAGCCTAACAATCCAAACTTTTTCTTTAATGACAGCCTGAGGAGACCTGCAAGCACAGAAGCCAGGTCTAGAGACATCTGTAATTAGCATCATGATTAATTCCCCCTGTTCAAACCATAACTGGGTTTTTTGTGATACAGTAAATAGTAAGGCCTTGCCCCCTTTTTGCCTAATATCACTGTCCAGGGTAGTTATTTCCATTCGGTAGTTATTTCTATTCAGTAGGATCAACACAAAGCTGCACATTACTAGTAGAACACCAAATAAGCCTAAAACTAAAAACCCTCTAAAAGTGTCATGAGTGTCTAAACCCAATGATAAAGTTCATGTGTAAGGCAGACATCATCCAGAAAACACAGCACATAGCATTTTGTAATACTTTTCAGTCGGGGAAATTGATTCTTACAAGTCACCCAGTTCACTGAACAACATAAATGTATAAGATAATTTGGATACTGAAAAAAGTGAGCCAGTTCACCACAAAGTTGCAGGTGTTCCTAGAAGTTTGTGTCAGATAAGCACTTTTCTCAGTGTTAGTTTTCTAGTGGAGAGATCTTCAATCTGCAGTCTACTATCTTGACATATCTTAGCTACTGACCTAGAAAGGACAGATACAACAGAGACCTTATTGGATTCTAAAAATGGATGACTCTAGTTTGATATGGATGGACACCAAAAAAGTAGTTCTTAAATGCTTAATTCGAAGGATTTTGCACAGAAGGTCCCATTAGATGGAATGCCTCTAGGCAAAATGATTGATGGCAAAATGATCTTTATGTCAAAACGTTAGGCGTGAGTTAATTTGTATGAGCATAACCTCCTCAGACAAGGAGAAACAAAGACATTTGAAACCCCTGTACAGAGATTTTGTGCAAGGACCTGCACTAATAGTTCTCATCATGATTCGTTGTATGTAGATAATTGTTTTCTTATTTCTTACTCCCTAAGATATTGTAGAAGAAAGGATGCTCAATGAATTAGAATTAATTCCTCCTTTAACGCCAGATGCAATATTGTGTAAACACTTCTAGCTTCAGTGAACACATTGGAAGGATTCATCACTGATCCTCCATCTTCAGTTATGGGAATTACAGAGAGAGATTACTGCACTGTACCTGTCCAGTTCTCTTGTACCTTTTGGTCCCATTAAAAATAGTGGTGTTTTATGTTATTTCTCCTTTTATTAGACACCAACTATGAGCGCATCATAATGAGAGCAACCTTTTTTCTTCTCCTTTTCTTTGAGTGATCGTCCAAGTCTTTCTTTCCACTAAAGCCAGAATGTATTTATTTATTATGTAAATGTGGGGGGGGCATTGATCCTGTTTGACAATCGAGCTGGCAAAGGGTTTAAAGTTGCAAAATATTGATGAAAATCTGCTTGCTTATGTGTTATTGATTGTGAACCACAGCTAAATTCCATTTTTTTCTGAAACACATTGCTTCATTGTGTCAAAAGTCCAAGTCTGACAAACCAATAATTGCCCAGAAATGATTTCACATCTATTCTATATCTCATGCATGAGTATAGAGAAAAGGCAATGGAAAAAGCCCCAGTTATTAAAATACTTCAGGTTTTCTTTTTAAAAACTTTCTAGTCACACACACACACACACACACACACACACACACACACACACACACACACACACACACACACACACACACACACACACACACACACACACACACACACACACACACACATTCTCTCTCTCTCTTTCAGGGAATATCTACCTTTCTGTTACTTGTACTGGCAGGTATCAATAACTGTGGTCATAAATAGCAGTTTTTAAGGTCTGGCTATTTATCAAACCTGTCTTTAAGCTTAGGTGAGAACAAGGAGTACAAAAGGAGTAATTGAACCTAGTGAATTACACCATTCTAATCTGATGAAATATTGATCAAATAAAAAAAAAATGCTGGCTTAGTGCTGGTACTTCTAATAGACCCAAGACAAACATAGTGGAGGCGTGATCAGAGATGTACAAGGTCAATTCAGATGTTTGCTCCGTTTTGTTTCGGTTATGGTTTGCAGCAGTTCTTTAAGTGGATGAGCCTGAAGCATGCTGTTTTTCCTCCAACAGATAATTGTGACGATCAGTTGGTGTCTGCCTTGCCTCAATCATCATTCAGCAGTTCATCAGAGCTGTCCAATAGTCACAGTCCAGGATTTGCAAGACTTAATAGAAGAGATGGTAAGCATTTCCCCATGCTTTAAACCTTAATTTCTGAATATTTACCAAAGATGTTTACAATGTTTGCTGCATTGCCTAGACAAGCTGGAAAAACAAATTTAACAAGATTTTATTTTATTTCATCGTTAAAGAATTCAACAGTATAATTTATAGGAAACAGTGTTATTGATGGTGCAGTGGTTAAACTGCAGTATTGCAAGCAAAAATCTGTCACAATCTGAGTTTGATCCTGATAGGGAAGGTTGACTCATCCTTCCATCCTTCCAAGGTCAGTAAAATGAGTACCTAACATGTTGGGGATAAAAGCCCAATTACCTTATGAACTGCCCAGAGAGTGCACCAAGCATTATAGGGTGGTATATAAATGCAATTGTTGTTGCTATTCTAACATTAGTCCAAGCCCATTCAACAGAAACAAGCACCTGGTATTTGATTATTAATTATCCTGTGTATACATGGGCAAGCTGTACAAGCTATACAATCTCAGGGTGGTAAATCACTTCTAAGTACTCTGTACATTTAAAAAAAACCTGAAAAGGTTACCATAAATCAGAATAGATTTGGTGGCAAGTTGTTCTTGTTGTTTCCAATTCTAAATGATTGAGCACTGTCTGAAAATCCTTTCCTACTGTTAGGAATTTTTTAGTAACTTTTTAAAAGGAAAAGTCCTCTAAAAAGCAGGAGAAGGGAATAATTTCATCATGCATCCTTTACTTTGGCAGTCAAAAAATTGCTGCTTTCTGATGAATCACCAAACTATTGTTTGGAGTATTTTGAAGCAAGCCTGTGCTTGTCTGTTGCCATCTCTTCTGCCTTCTGCCTCTTGTATTCATATCATACTCAATTATTATTGGGGAAGGGATTTTTAGATTTGCTAAACTGCAGAACCCATAATTCTCCAATCCGAGAGTTATTTCTACCATAGAGGAACCTTGTAAATACCTGAATGTGATGCATGTGACAGAAAGGCCTCAATTGAAAAGCGTTGTTGCTTAGCTAGGCCAACTCTGGCCAAGTGTGTTGTCCTTGCCTTTGTGTTAGCTGGGAGCTTTCTTTCTGAGCAGGACAATTGGGTGGAGATTGGACTCAAATTCTTGCAAGGTGTTTGTCTGACTGTTTGGTCAGACTAGTTTGCTTCTTTTCCTGGCAATCACCTGACACAATTGCTTGACCAAACCAGCCCATCACCAGAGTGTTTGTACCTGCACTTTTCTAGGTCCCTGTAAAGAGGTTTTACTTTTTTTTTTTTGTGCTGGTAGGATCACATTGTTTGGGACATTTACAGCATGTGCAATTGCTGGAAACAAACCAAACAGAGTTTGTGGTTGTCAGTTTCAATCCTCTTTTACATAACATGAAGTGGCTTAAGAAGACAGTTACATCACAATATATGGAAAATGAACACTTCCTTTGCTCCAGGGAGACGAAATGTGGTTTTTACTGCATCACTTAATTAAAGCAAAAGAAAGCAAACTTCTTCCCGAAAGCAAGAGGAGACAGAAGGGAGGAAAAGAGAGGCATTTCTTTATAACTTTTCTTAAAGGTTGAGTTGAGAACTTGCCTACTGCTGAATCCACTGCTACTCACTTTGAAAACAAAAGCTTTTTATATGTCCATAGACCCCAGTTTAGACTCAGGAGTTTTATATGATCCACTTATTTCCACCACATTAACAGTTCTCTCATAACAAGCTGGAGTTACACTGAATGACAGATATGATCTGAAGTAGAAGCCAAATGTTTGATATAGAGGTAGGTAGGTATATATGAATCCCTCCATCCATCCAATACGTCATAGGTGGCCAAGCTTTGGCCCATGGGCCAGATCCGGTGCACAATGCCAATTCATCCAGCCTGCACCTCCTTCACTGCTCCTGGAAGTGGAAGTAAAACATGCCTGTGCATGCACAGATTGCTGCTGCAAATGCACCCACAGCTGTCATAAACACATTTATGACAGCCACAGGTGCATTTATGACAGTGTTATGTGGATGTGCAGGTGCAATTTACTTCTGTTTTGGGTGGGAAGAACCATGTGACCAGCCAGCTGAACCATGTGTCCAGCCCATGGCTCAAGAAGTTTGGGCACCTTTAAAAAACCTCCACACAAACCCTATCCATTCACTGAGGTGTGCAGGTAAAGAATTTTGTTCTATATATTATTGTAAATGAATATATACAGTACTGTGCATATTTCAAGTATACATTCTACTTAGTTTCATTTCACCGGAATGCTCCAGGAAAATCTGTGGAATGTAAAGTAATTCTGACAACAGGATAAATAATATGTTTGTAGGGACAGATGGGGGATTTAAGAATCCAGTGTGTAAAATCTCAGGAACTCAGCAATTTAGAGGTATGCTTAATTGGTCTCTAGACAGTGTGAAAAACAAAATATCTTTGCCCAGGAATCAAGCATGATCTTTAAACTGAAATCATTAATGTGGTTTTAGGGCAACAGTTTCCAGTTTTCAGTAAACCAGTTGCATACTGAAATATTTTATTTGATATTATAAGGGATGAATTAATTTAATTATCATTTGATCTTAAAACATGTAGGGAAAAGAAAAAGATATCTGATCAGAAAAGGAGGGGAGAAATTGAAAGGTTATATGCAGAAGATTTAATAAAACAAAAGTGAGCTGCAGTACAAACTCTTAGATTGTGCAGTGCTTATATTTGAAGCCACTGAAATCCAGTTCTTCTCAACATGAAAAAAAAGTTCCCACCCATCCATCAAAACCATTTATTAGGGTCATTGCTTCTTGAGGTAGTTCAGGGAGGCATTTAATTGACAAAGTGCAGAGGAGGAGAGTAAAAAGAGTGGGGTAAAATGAAGCAGTTGTATAGGGCATATTTTTATTGTACTGCAATATATTTGAAGAATGATGCAGCAGGGAAGTGAATAAGCAAGGAAATAGGGATGTGCATGGAAGAAATTTTAATAATTCTTTCATTGAAGGTTCCTTCATACTTTCATTTTTTCATGTTTTTCATGTACTGGCCTTTTAGATTTAAAGAGAGAGCCTCTTCTGGGTTTCCCAGTTGTGTTTTGTGTTTTTTGGCAGTCCAAGAATCCTAAAGAACCCTTGGAAACTACTTTGAAAAAGCAGAACCAATGCAATGTAGAACCAGTCTACTTCAAAACCAGGTATGAGAAAGGAAAAAAAAATCATCATCAGGCCGCTATAGACACAAAATTAAACAATAGTCACACAGGCAAACCACATTTCATCTAGCTAATGGCTTGCCCAATCCAGCTAGGCTCTTTCTACAGTACCACCAGGCCCATGATGACATCAAACTAAGTCCATTTTCAAATAAAATAAAATAAAATATTCATACCACAATGCAAAAACAGAGAAAGCCTCTGACAGTGACCATTTCTCAGTGCTCACTGTCAAAACAGACTGCACAGAGATGCTCCTCCTTCCAATACACCCTCAAACTGGTATTGTGCACCAAGGAAGAATATCTTGCTCGCTCCCCAACCAATTGAAAAACCTCTTCTTATCAGATTTCAGCACATTTTGGAGATTCAAAATTCCTGTTCCCCCAGCCATTCTGACTGAAAGGCTAATATGATGCTATTGGATTGCATATTTCTCAGGTAACACAAAAGAATGCATGAAAAACTATAAACTTTTGGTTTACCCATCTTTTATAAACATGCAATCATTAATTACATGGAAGGGAATTTCTTTCAGTTTTATGTCTTTCATTTAAACACAAAAGTCCATCTCTAGTGTGGATATCATTTTATAGTTTATTAAGCAAGTATTTTTAGTATAGCTATATATTCAAATATGGTCAAATAATTATTAAGGCAGATAGGCTCTTACTGACTACTGTTACGTGTAATAGCTAATTGCTGTTAATTATGAAGTCCTGAACCATATCTTAGTTACATGCTTATTCCATGCTCAGTTGTGCCACTGAAATATACTCAGGTACCTCACCAATTAGTCTCATAAGCCATAGCAAGTTATAGAAACTTTATGTGAACACTAATAGTATGTTGGCCATAATTTAGCTGAAAATGTTTACCCACATTTTCAATAGGAGATACTTTCCTCTTGGCTTGTAATTAATGCACAGTATTGTTTCAGGTTTTATTTTGTCTTAAAGACATTATTAAAAACTATTGGCCCAGCCTTATCAGTAGTAGAATATCTCCCTTGACTCAATTTAGGGAAAATATATTTGGTTCCTCTTTTATGTTTAATTAACTCTCCAGAGCACCTGTAGGCTAATTGAAGAAACAGAAGTATTTTATCCACATGAAATTCACAAATGTAAAGCTAGACCCCAATGTTTTATGTATTTTATTGTTTCCAAGTAGGAAAGAGAGAGAAATAACTGGAAGTATGTGGCTCTGAAACAGCACTACGCTATTTCTTTAAAGTGCTCTGTGTCTGACAGAAAGAGGCAACACTTTCGCTCAATTTAAAGTGCAGTTGTTGAGATAAACAGTAATGGGAGAGTAATTTTCCAGGTTTTAAAAAACAAACATCAATCAAAACAGAATCACACTTGTTTTTAGTGCCTAGGCTTGCAAGTTTCTAAGAGAACTCTTCTGAACCACAAGTAAGGTAACTTTAGGCTGCCATCTTCAGAATACTTAATTTAGTTTACATTTAATTTCCATCCCTTCTTCAGTTCAAACTGTAACAATCCTCTTACTCCCAAGTAGGACTCTTGCATCCTCACAATGGGATAGCACCTGATCCTGCTTCCTTGACCCTCTCTGGCACAGCAGTTCAGGCTTTTCCTAAAAGCTTGCCCTCTCACTCCTGACCTAAATCTAAGTAGTGAAAAAAAGGGTGCTCCTGAAATTAGTGTAGATTAAGGTAACATGAGCCAAGTAAACACCCCAGTCTCCTTCGGGTATTTTAAAAGTATATTGAAATCAAAGTAAGGTGCAGAAAAAGTTGATCAGAAGCTAATATCTGGGGAAAAGCCAGTGTGGCCCGTTCTCTGTCTAAATTAGCTACATGATTGCAGTCTCCTCTTCTGGCCCCACCTTTTGGGTTTTCATCTCCTCCCAGCTATTCCCCCAAAGGATTCCAACCAATGATCCTACAGCATGACTTGTCCATCACATTTCTCCAAACCCACAAGACAAACATGTTGACACATACCAATGCCTTTTGTATGTGAGAAAGGGGTCTCCCACATGTTGAAATCTCCATTTTGGATGGGCTAAAGCACAAGATAATTTGGTGGGCAAAATCTCAGGAAAGAGTACAGCTCAGAACTAGACTTTTGGCATGACACAAACAATCAAGTGGCTAACAATGTTGTTGTTGCTGTTGTTTTGTTGTTGCTGCTGCTGCTGCACTTATATCCCATCTCTCTAGGGAGAATGAATTACTACATGAGGTGGCTAACAACATAAAATCCCCATACAACAGACATTTTAAAATTATCCCCCATAAAATTATAATAAAAATGAGCTACAATAAAACCAACAGTAAACATGCCATAAAATTAGGTCAAAATACAGTAGACCCATGTCCTAAGCTGCTGAACTGGGAAAGTATAAGCTGGGCCCCAGTCTAAAAGCCAGGGATAAGTGAAACATTTACAAAGGCGTCCTCAAAAAGCATAGTCATCAATTGCTTTTTAAAAGACTGGAGTGAGGAAGCCTGGCACAGCTCAAGTGGAATAGTGTCCCACAACAATGGTGCCACCACTGAGAAGGCTCTTCTCGTCATCCCAGTCCTCCTAGCCAATCTCAGGGATGGCACCTGAAGCTGATCCAATGAAGAGGAGTGAGTGGATGCAGGCTATAGACCTGAGGGGAAGACGTTCCATGAGGTAAGAAGGTCCAAAGCCACACAGGGCTTTAAAAGTTAACACTAACACCTTGTACCTGATGTGGAAAGACAGGTAGCCAGTGCAGGCCTGCCAAGGCTGGGGAGATATGATCAAATTTTCTCAAACTCATGATCAGCCTGGCCACTGTATTCTGGACTCGCTGAAGTCTCTGCAGCAGAGACAGGGGAAGCCCCACGTAGAGAACATTACAGCAGTCAATATGGGAGAGTACCAGCAAGATGACTACTGTTGTGAGGGACTGCCTGTCCAAAAAGGGGTGCAGCTGGGCAATTTGGTGCAGCTGGAAAAAGGCACCATTACATACTGCAGCAACCTGTGACTCAAGGGTCAGATGGTGGTCTAATATGACCCCTAAGTTGCGCACCTGGTCCCTAGGTGAGAGAGTAATCCCCCTCATCATTGGGAGCCAGTCCCCAAATGGGCAGACATGCCCCCCACAAACAGCATTTCCGACTTGTCTGGGTTCAGTTTCAGCTTGTTAGCTCTGCTCCATGCCATGACAGCAGCCAGCCAGCCATCTAGGGACCAGGTTGCCTCTACTGTGGAGGACATGAAGGAGAGATAGAGTTGGGTGTCATCCGCATATTGGTGACACCACACTCCAAAACACCGAATAAGCCCACCCAGTGGCTTAATGTAGACATTGAACAGCAATGGGACATAATGGACTCCTGGGGAACACCCCATTGCAGTGTCCAGGAAGCTGACACAGACCTCCCAAGCTGAACTTTCTGGGGATGACCTCCCAGAAAGGAGCAGAACCACTGCAGATCAGTGTCCTAAACCCTTAACTCAGAAAGTCGACCCAGGAGAATACCGTAGTCAATGGTATCGATGAGTGATCTAGGAGCACTAGAATGGACGAGGCTCCCCTATTGGCTTCATGAAGTAGGTCATCCTGCAGCGCAACCAGGGCAGTTTCAGTGCCATGATGAGGCCTAAAGCCCGACTGGAATGGGTCCAGGCAGTTGGTTTCATCCAGACCTGCAGCTGATCTGCCACCACCATCTCTATGAACTTACCAAAGAAAGGAATGTTGGCCACAGGTCTGTAGTTGTTAAGAACATCTGAGGCAAAATTCATTTTCTTTAGTAGGTGGTGTATTACATTCTCTTTGAGACCAGAAGGCATAACACCTTCAGTTAGTGAGACATTGCTAATACTTCTCAGCCACTCCCCCAACTCCTTAGATGATTTTACTAACCATGACAGGCAAGGGTCAAAACACGAGGTGGTGGGTTTACATCAAGCAAGTGCTTTGTCTACCTCCTCCAGTGATGCAAGCCAAAACTTCTCCCAAGGGACCTGAATGGAAAACTCACTGGACGTCTCCACCTGAACCACTGTAGCAACTGTGATCAAGGATGATCACAACCTTGGACTTAAAGTGAGACACAAAAGGATCACAGCTAAGATGGTGTTGAAGTGGGCCTGGAAGTTGACTAGCTATAGTGAGACTGTGGATGATCTTATAAAGTTCCGCCTGTTGATTAGCTGCCGCCTCAATACAGCAATTGTAATACTCCTTCCAAGCCCTCCTAGAGTGTCATAAATAAATAGCTGTGGCCCGTCTCACCAGCCCAAAATTCTCATCCAATGCGACCTTCTTCCACTTGCTCCCCAGCCTTCTCCTATGTTGCTTCGATGCTCTAAGGCAGGGTTCCTCAAACTTGGCTCTCCAGGTGTTCTTGAACTTCAATTCCCAGAAGCCCAGGTCAGCACTCCTGCGGATCAGGGCTTCTGGGAACTGAAGTCCAAGAACATCTGGGGAGCCAAATTTGAGGAACCCTGCTCTAAGGCAGTGTTTCCCAAATGCTGGGTTTTGGACTTCAATTCCCAGAAGCCTAAGTCATTTCCCCAAAGCACTGATCAGCCAATGTACTGACTGAGGCTTCTGGGAATTGAAGTCCACTAGTGGGCTGTGTACCCCTTGTTGGGAACCACTGCTCTAAAGTCCTCCGTAAACAGTCTGCAAAGGAGAGGGCACTTGGGTGCGATTGTGTCTACTGCCCAGGTCACCTTGGAATACCACCTGGCAACCTGAGCTTCGACAGGTGCACCAGCCATGTCAGCTGGAAACCCACCCAAGGCTGCTTGGAAACCTTCTGGATCCAGCAGCCTCCATGGCTCTGAAACAGAACTACACTATTTCTTTAAAGTGCTCTGTGTCTGACAGAAAGAGGCAATACTTTTGCTCAATTTAAAGTGCAGTTGTTGAGAAGAGTGGCATGAGTTTCTGTGGGAAAAGGGAGGGGAATCTTGGCTCTGCAAACTTGAGTGTTCTGTTTTAATGGTAATGAATCTACAGCTGTGTTTATGCAGATGCCAATTTTGCTCAAAATTTACATATTCAGAGGACAGCTTGATTAAAAGGGCTCTGGTATCACTACTGAAAATAGTACAAAATTCCTAGGCTATCATTTATTATTATTTTTCTTATCATTACGATTTTGAAGATCTAACTGTACAATGGAAAGTGCACCATGTGATATTCATTTATCTATTTAAATTATTCATACCCTGCTTTTTTTCCTCAGCAGGACCCAAGGCAGCTTATAATGTTTAAAAAAGGAATACAACCCCCCTAAAAGAAACAATAAATTATCATATATTTGAAAGAATCAAACAGATACCATATTAAAAACTAATGGAAAATTGTTTTAAAATATTCAGAAAAACCAATCAACATCATCCTCATCAGAGCCTTCGAGCTCTAAAGGGCTCCCAAGATATTTGGAAATTTTGGATTGATTGTATTTGAACATCCTAACTCTACAAAAAATGTCTTACTAGGAACTGCCTATATACTTATTGTATTTGTTGTCATATAAAATGCATTGGAGTATAAGACACACCCCATTATTATCAAAATAGCCCATTATAGGCCACTATATACAATACACTCTATACAATATACCCTGCTCCCTTTGACCCCTGAATTTGGTGTATAAAACCATGCCTGTAAGTTTCACTCCTTGTCTGAAGAAGTGGACTTAATCCACAAAAGCTAACAATAAAAATATAGCAGTTAGTCTTTAAAGTGCTACAGTGTTTTTTATTTTATTTTGTTTATTTTGTTTTGTTTTCTGATATGCATATACAATACAAGATGCACTCCATTTTTCCAGTGTATTTTAAGGGAGGGAAATGGGTTTTATAAGCCAGCAAATACAGTAAACATTACTTTAACAGCTTTTTAGAAGACTGGAGAAGAAAATAGGGTATTTTAAGGCTGCTTGCAGTTGATGGGAAACACACAGTTGGTACATACTGCTCTGTCTTCTTCCAGCCTCTAGGCATGATCAGTCATTATCAGGAACCCATTAGTATTGTGGAGTGTAGATGAACAATAGAGTTGAGAATTCAGGCTTACAAAGCAAAAGGAAACTACAGTCAAACCTCGCATAAAGAGTGCCTCGCTTAAAGAGCAGAATTTTCTCTGAATGTTCGCTTTGCTTAACAAATAAAACCAACCAAAATTCGCTTAACAAATAAATTGGGGTTCACAATCCACCCCACAAGTGGTCACTTACAATGATGTTTCGTTTAAAGAGCAAACTCGCTTAAAGAGCAATCCTGTGGAACACATTATGCTCTTTAAGCGAGGTACAACTGTACCAAGCTTATCTGTGATCTTGACAGTTCTGTCATCTCACTGTAAATTTGCCATTTAAATCCAAGAGTGTACATCACCAAGATTAGGAAAACTGTGCATATGCTTTTGGGCATGAAGAAAAAATCCCCTTAATGATTAGTTGTCCCAGAGTGGTAGGAGAACTGAAAAGGATGCTGTAAGACTGAACCAATCTGTGTTTTGCCTGATGTGACCTGGGGGTGTGAGGCAATAGATCAATTTCAGCATCCAAGGTAGCAAAGTGGTACAAATAAAAGCCAGAATGCTGATTCTGAACATGAGTATTCAGTTACAGGGGAAAAGAGCATTCTGGAATTGGGAGAAATGAGCAGCAAGCTAGGTGAACCTTCAGCAGATCTTGGGGCCATACAGCCAAATATCTGTCTGCACCAAGTATCATATTGAATGACAAGCAGATGGCTTTGAAGTGGCAATGAGTCAAGATTGGCTTAAACAAAGACCTACTGACAAGTAGTTTGGACAACTGGTCATGAAGGGAGGAGAGATTTACACTTCACTTCTCCAATATACTTCTTCTGCTTTTTTTACAAAGATATAAAAAGAGAGAAAATTTGGTACCAATTGAGTTATTTATATTTTCTTTTTTAAAAAAATGCAAGGTAGGAGCTTTACTATTGGATAGGAGCGGATATGGGAAAGAGTAAACTTCTTGCCAGAACATGGACATCTTAGGTATTAAGATGATGTTGATAAAACAAATGAGTAAAAAAGTCACGAGGGATGAGCTTCTCTGTAACTTGTCCTTCCTCAGGATAGGGTGCGGGTGGGGTTATTTTTGTTTGTTTGTTCTTTTGTCCAGAAACTGCTCATAGAATGTTCTGCAAGTGGAATTAAATTAGTAGCAACATTTATATGCCTGTCTAAGGGCTTTGGTGATAATGAACACTGAACCCTTAATAATATCATTTTAAGCTCTAGCCTCTTTCCTCTTATGTTTTCATACCAATGACTGATCAACCTGTGATTATTCATTGTACTGCCTTGTTACAGAGCTTTAGCTGCTGCAGCTTCTGTTGCTGCTGACATTGGGCCTTAAGGAAGTATTATGTGGTGGGGTCAAATCTACAAACACAATGTCCCTGTTTGACTGGCGCGCCTGAGGCTTCTTATGGCATAATTTTGCCCCAATGTTGCTGAATATATATTTTAGCTTGACCTTGAAATAAAGAGTAGGCTTAAAATTACAAACATGTGAGAGCAATTTAGGAAGAACTGAAGAAGAAATGACACCATGAATCTCTAAATTTCACATCTCACTGCACTGTTTACTATACTTCTTAAAATGATTGACTTGCCTATTTTGGAATGAAAGATAGTTTTGCATTCAAAGGCTGAGGAAGATTTTTTACAGAGACAAGAGGGATTTATCTAAGAGAAAGAGTATATTCTCTATTGACTACATAAAACCTTTTAAATATCTAATTGTCCTTCAAAGAACATAACTGCCTCCTCTGTTGGGAAATAATGTGTGTTATCTTTATCCTTCACTTTTCAGTTTTATTGCTGGTCACAGTGCCCAGCAAGATCTAAAAGTTACCCGCTGATCAGATTTATCTGTTACTTTCAGGAGATAAGCAGGTAAATTACCTTCCACAAAGTTGACTATATCATGGTGAGCTGAAAAGTAATATGGTAACATGTGGCGACAATCAGACTACTACTTGACCATGTAACCATATGTCACGAACTCTAAACTCTCTGTATAGCTAGTACAGGTTTTAGTCTCTAAATCAGGGATTCTCAACCTATGGCCTGTGGGCCAGATGCAGCCCACGACACCATTTAATGTGGCCTCCACCACACCAGGAAGTGTCATGTGGTGTAGGAAGAGCAAAATGGCCATCTGGCCCCCAAAGCTGTCTGAGGGAGCGTGACCCTGCCCCCGTCTTAAAAAGGTTGAGAACTCCTGCTCTAAATGAAGCAGCAATAAAAGAGAGTTCAAGAATATGTTGCTGTTAACTGAGATAGCTGACATGTATGTCGATCCTATCCACCCCTCAAATTGTCCAATTTTCAAACTTGGTAGTTCACCTGTTTGACATAGAATAGCCCTTATTATTGACACCAACTGCAGCATCAAATCGTCATATTTTAAAACATTGTGAACCAGCAGTGGTATGAAACCTCTGCTGGTGTGCTGGTATATCAGGCAATCACACTTTGTCCCACCCCGCCCTTGCCTGTGGTGCCCTGGGGCACCAATATAAATGTATGGGATTCCTCCCCCCAACCCCCCCATAAGTGCCCCCACCACTCCCTGTCCAGCGCCTTCCCATGGTGCCCTGCACATCCCTGCTCCTAATTCTGGAGACAACAGGAAAAGCACTCTCTTCATTTAACTGTTTATCTCCTGAAAGTAACAGATAAATCTGAACAGAGGGTAACTCTTAGATCTTACTGGGCACTGTGACACCATCTGTGCAAAATGTCTGGCAGTGCTGGCTGTACAACTAGCCAAGCCTCAATACTTGCCTCTGTGTTAGCTGCTGTGGGCAAGGTTTTCATGCCATTGCATCATAGGCAGTCTGCAAGGGCATCCTGGCTACAGTGCTTTATCTGGCAGTTATAGAGAGTGTTAGTTGTTTCTCTATTGTCCTAATACAGTACTACAGTAGGTAGGAAAATATCTGGGGAAGGGATCAATGGCCTGCTTTATAGAGTAAAGTTATCTACCATGAACCTTGCTCTCTGAGGCAAGTACCTGTACCTTCCTTTGCCCAAGGGTTGCCTTGGCTCTTCAGTCAACCAAGTCTGGTAGAACTTTTGTTTCTTTCTTTTCAATAGTACATAGGTTCAATAATGACAAAACTGAAAAAAGTTGCAGCTGTAAATACTATGACTTTTTTCATTTTTTAACTTACAGAGTGTTTCACAGTTCAGTCCTGCTGAGTACTGTCCTTTATAATATGTCATTACTCGGGAGAAGTTATAACAATCTGTGAAAAAGGAGTTCAATATGCACACGCATTCAATTTTCAAATCTTTAAATATAGCCTGCTTAACAATTCCACTGTTATACATTAGTCAGAGTAAAATTGGACTGCATAATGCAAGTATAAGTCCTTGAAAATTTTCAGTTGACTTTTGAAGTTGTCTGACTTAGTTTCATAAACATAATGGTATTTCATGAAATCCCAGATAGGGCATACTATGATTACCCTGTACTTTGCAAAAGTACTTTCTGGGGGTAAGCAGAAAATAGTGAGGTGGTGTCAGAAAAATAATGTCATTTTAATTCCAGGGTTACATCATTGCTTGTTGTAATAAAGCTAAAAGTCAATTCTTGTTATCTTTATGAGCATATTATGTAGATGGAAATTTTAACCCTCAAAATAACAGTCTCGTTGGTTATGGAAATCAAGACAATTTGATGGTGTTTGCCAGTAGTGATCTTACATTAGTCTAGCTCAATTGCATTTTCTATTACGCTTTTAGCATGATCTATCAATACAGTGACTCTGACGAGATTCATATTATTGCTGGTGGCAATTTAAAATTGGCTACTCAGAAGTACATTCTATTTATCCCATTTCTCAGCTCCTGGACTGCTTACTTTAATGCTTTTTCCCTGCCAGAAGGGTTTCTTTATTAATACTGCTGTAATGCTATATCAACTAGAATCCATGAATTCTGATCCATGAGGCATCCAATGAAGTTGCAATTCCCTTGGGTTTGAAGGGAAATTTATGGCCCATGTTAAAACTTAGTTGTGCTAATAGTAAATATGAAATATTTCAGTGCCCATGCCCAAAATACAGGAAGAGAAGTAGAAAAGTATATTCACTTAATTCTCTACCTTCTGCTTGCTCTATATTATTAGGCAGGTTTAAAAGTAGCTGCTTTCAACTTATTCTTTTAAAAATGCAAATTAAAACTGCAGTCATCATTTAGGCAAGATGTTTTCAAGACAAATGCTGAAGATTTAGAGAACTGTGTGCTTGTCCAGACATTTTTGCCATGGCAAATCCCAGCAGCTCTAGGATGCAGCAGCTGTTTGACTTTTGTCTTTCACATGGTTTTAGAGTCATGGAAGCCATATCAGCCCATTAATAACTGAGACCAGAACTCAGTGGATGAGCATGCATGTGTCTGCATGATGCTCCAAATGAACCAGCTGTGTACATTCATTGGGTCTCTCTACTCCCTCAATTTTCTCTTGGATGTTGACACTGGGCCCATTGGACCATTTGGAGCAAGGCAGAAAGTGAAGCACCAGCATTTTGGTTCATAAGCCTTTATATTGTAATAGTCCTGGTTGCATTGCCAAAAATAATCCAGAAAATATACTGTCCCTCCCAATCCTTGCCTCCCTGACTTCTGTAGTATCACAAAGCCCCATTTACTGATTTCAAAGTATGATCTGACAGTCTCTATTAACCTGGAAACCTGAAGGAACTCATGATTTGTAAGCAGATTTGTAAGCATAATTTGTAAGCAGAAGTTTTATACCTCAGAATTTTGTATGTGATACAGTATTTCTAAATGACAATATATACAATATACAGTATTATATTCCCCACTGAAGCCCACTCCAACATTGACTGATTGTATTATTTTATTATTATTTTATTTATTGTAGTGTCTGTAAGCCGTTCTGAGTTGCCACCACATGTGGACGGCAATATAAATATGAATAAATAAATAAATAAATATACAATCTTCCAGAGACTCATCCATTAACCAGAGACACATCCATCAGCTGGGAAAATGAATTCCGGGGGGTGGGGAGTGGGTGTATGCTTGGATACAAGTAGTAGCTAATGATGACAATCTTCAAATTCATCCTTCAAATTCAAGGATGAGCAGGTGACTGGAAACCAAGCCCTATGAAGGAAAACTTGGGGGGGGGGGAGACATATTTAGCCTAGATAAAATAAGGCTGAGGGCAGATATTATAGCACTTGCCAAATTCTAGAATGATTGTAATCCAGAGAAGAGGCAATATCTGTTTCAATCATCCCTGAGTTCAGGGCATGTAATAATGGGCTTAAATTACAAGAACCTAGAGTTTGGTTGAATCAAAAAACAAACTTTCTAACTGTTAAAGCAATATGACAAAGGAACCAATTACCTTGGAAGGTGGTGGGCACTCTAAAACTGGATGCATTCAAGACAAAATTAGGCAATCATTTGTCAGATATACAGTACTGTACTTTAATTTGGATTCCTGCATTGAGTAAGGATTTGGAATCAATGTCCCCTTTCATCTCCATTATTTTATGAGTCTATAATTCAGAATTTATCATGTCAGGTTTGTGACTCAATGCTTCTTTTGGGACCCAAACCTCTCTTGAGACCCAAATTTACCAGAAGAATTCAAATTTTGAAGAAAAGTAAAATACTGTATTTTGGTAAATTTAGACAAGGGAAGACTTTAAGACAATCATGCATGTAAATTGTACACATCTATCTCAAAGCTCTGCCCTTGTGTATACAGGCAATAATAAAGGCTTGTGAATGGTAACGGGAATTTTTGCACATGGCCTCTGATACTAGTTGGGTTTGCCAGGACATCTTTCTTCTATCACTTAGTTACACATACTTCATTCAGTACCTTAATAGTGCTGCATAATTGGTGATAAAATGAAAAGTTTAAACAATTACATAAAAGGACACATCCGTGAATGACATAGTTTTGCTTTCATATAGTTGGATATAAAAGTTCAGCTCTGCCCCTGGAGAGGGTAATGACAGGAGGAAGTCTGTGGTTAAATCTGTCTGAAGGAATGGGAAAAACAGGATATGAGGGCCTGTATGTCCTACAGACATAGACTGGTAGATATCAGTTCAGGAGAGCCACTGGGAAGTTCAGAGATACCAGAGAAGGGCATACAAGGAAGCTACCATTTAGAAGGAGCTGAAGTACTTTCTCCCAATTTACCAATCCTGTCACAGGTTGCAACTGGAGAAACATGGTGCTAGGAGAAGGGAAGACATGGGGGGGGGGGGGAGGCAAGTATTGACCCCAAGTATGAGTAACATCATTCTTCTTGAACTGAAAAGCTCCCATTTGCATTCGTTCTCATTCTTGCATTCCTACTCTAATGGCTTTCATCTTCAAGCTCAGCAAAGATAAGGGTAGCACTAGGAAGCAGAACCACATAACTTCCTAATTCTAGATGGTATCTAAAATAATTCACAGAGCAACATGTAGAAGAAATATATTTTGTTTGCTGATTCATTGCTTGTTTGGTTGTGTATAAAATTATGTCTGCCTTTGTGTGTGTCAAATTTTATGGATGCCAAGATCCAGATGGAATTGGCTAATGTTCCCAGATGCTAGTTGTATAAATCTACATCTGTAATAATGGCAGCAAAATCACACTCTTTCTCTTTTTTTTTGCTTAAATATAAACTCAGAAAATGGTATTCTCTCCCCGCATCCTGCTATCCTGCTCCAGTCCTTCACGTTCCACTACTCTATGTGTTTGTTCTGCTCAACTGACTGCATTGATACTGCATGTGTGATGAAAGATTCCAAAACCACCAAATCAGCTTTTCCATTATGAAACAAATATTTCCACAAGTGTAACCATGCAAGTAAATAATTTTAATCAAAGCAAGCTATTTTTTACATATTTGGATCCAAATTAACGAGTAGCTTGATTTATGTATTCAAGTGGATAACCAAGAGAAAACAGTAATGAAAAAGTTTCATACACACACACACTCCCATTTGCTTGGTTAACAAATATAAACTTTATTGGCTATTAAGAGCTTGCATGGGCTCCAGCTGTATGTCTGGAGCCCTTTTAGTTTACCAGCCTAGAGATATGATGGGCGCCCCTGCTGCCATCAGAGCCATTATTTTTCTTTATAACGAGGCATTCTGGAAATGCTGAATGTATCCAGTTATTTACAAGCTGATAAAAATGCTGTGGGACACATTCTTTCCTCTAATGTACCACTGGCTTTACACTACAGGGACCACTGGCATGTGCCTATGTACTCCCAGTATTCTCCCTGAATGAAAGCTATAGCTACTTAAGCATTATCTCCTTGGTTAAAAGGAAAATATATCAAAGAACACCTAAGCTCAGAACCAGAGCTGTGCCCATGTGGGTTTGAAAGTATTTCCATTTATGAAAAAGTTTTTTTCCCCTATCTATTTCCTGGTGACAAACTGAGATGGCTTCACTTCTAGTATTGCTCCCTTTACATTGAATTCTCTCAAACACTTTACTGCTACCTATTGCTGTAAACAAATCTTCTGCCTGGATATTTAGGAAACCAATCTCAGACACTTATGAAGAAAGGTTGGCATTATGAAGTGGCTAGCTTCAAATAATAGGCTATATCAAGAAACTGAGAAGTGGTGGAGTATGAGGTTTGGAAGATATCTTGGGTTAGGCCTGAATTTGTGGAAAGATTAGGGTTGCCATATGTCCCGGAAAGCCAGGATTGTCCCAGATTTAAGGTTAGAAAAATAGTCCTGGCCAGTTCAATAAAATCATGTTAAAGTCCCGGATTTTTAAAACTTACTGATTGTGTATTATAACACACCATTAAAATAAATTTGAACTCTTGGCATCTAACAAGTGATTTCCTGCCACACTGGAGTTGGAGTATACATGGAGAGACAAAGCTTAACATCCTCGCCTCACACCACCACCTGCTAAGTGTGACCAGTGTGTTTCCAATACAACAGATCTTACAGTAAGAATTAATTGTTGTAAATAAATTCATTTATGTATTGATATATTTCATGTGAAAGTGTTTTATAGCTGCCATTATATTATGTTTGTTTTTAAAAAGGCTATTTTGTAGGTAACCCACCCAATTTTGTCAAGCATACTTCTGTCCTGGTTTTGTGGGAGATAATTATGGAAACTCTAGGGAAGATGGCTCATTACCGTGGGGGCTTTGGTGGCCATTTTGTCCTTCCTGCATGATGGGTGGTGAACTGTACATTAAATAGGAATCACAAATGGCATTTCTGGGTGTGTCAGAGGCAGTGGGGGGCCGCATGATATGGTTCCACAGGCCATAGGTTAAGAACCTCTGCTATAGGGAAAGCTTTCCTGTTATTTGGTTTTGTAGGCAACTGTTACCTTACAACAATCAGCACCTTTGTAGAAACTACAGAGCTTGAAACATGACATTTACCATGCTGATGAAGTAACAAGACTAAAACTTTTGAAGCTGAAAGATATCCCACATCAGTTGTAACCATGATGATGATATATCTATCAAATTTTGCCAGCTTTGGATCTATACCAGAGCCTTGTTGTTTTTGGAATACGATTAGACCAGTGGTCCCCACCTTCGGGTTTCTGATGTTCTTGGACTAAAACTCTCAGAAGCCATCTTCATTGGCTGTATTGGCTATGATTTCTGGGAGCTGCTGTGCAAGAATATCTTGGTTGGGAACCACTGGATCAAACTCTCAACAACTATATGAATATAGAAATCCTCCAGTGTCTGACATCATTCCTCATACTAGTTTGGCAAGTGAAAGCAATTCTATACTTGTGTATGGCCACAGAAACCATCTCTTTACACATAGGCCTCTGAATATTCTACTGGAATATAGGTGAACAGACAATTTTCAAAATATTGGGGGATAAACTATTTGGAACTTTACGGAACAAAAAGAGTATTTTAATTATGCCTGCATGTAAGACAGGCTATGAGAAATCAGCACAGATGCCAAAGCAACTTCCCTCTGAAGCAGATGAATTGTTGGCAAGATCAGACCTACACAGAGCTAATTTCAGTAGTCTAGATTTGAGATTATGGATCACAGTTGCCAGTTTTTAATCTGATGGCGGGGGAAGGCTACAGCCTTCTCACCATATGGTCCTCACAACTGCCAAATAACTCTTTAAAGCATCCTTTCTGCAGCAGAAGCCAGATTTGGTAGTGATGTATTCATATGAGACATGAATAGGATTATTTCAATTCTATTCTGATTCTGAATATGTGACTCCCAATTCATATCATTCCAAGCTACACTGATAGAAAACCTGCCAAAAAGCACAGTAAGCTTTTAAAAAATGTTTTACCAGTGTCCTACCTATTTACTGTACTTTGCTGGCCATTGATTTCCTGTTTTGTCCATTGTAAGGTACTCACATGAAATTCTGTAGATACAAAACATATTTTAAAAGACAGAAGAGCTGTT
Organism: Furcifer pardalis; assembly: GCA_030440675.1. Taxonomy (NCBI): domain Eukaryota; kingdom Metazoa; phylum Chordata; class Lepidosauria; order Squamata; family Chamaeleonidae; genus Furcifer; species Furcifer pardalis. The sequence goes on along the minus strand of CP126896.1, from coordinate 48,298,560 downwards.
TTCTTTGTATTCTTGGTAACACACAACATACATACCCACATAGAAATCAGTGAAAGCCTTCAAGTATCTGACAAATCAGTAGTAAATTACTTAGATAAAATTATCCCAAAAGTATGGATCCAAATCTAATGGCTTTGTCTACTTTCCAAGATCATATTAAGAAATGCCTTTCCATTTATGGAACATGCCCTGAATTCAAGGAGTTTGTGGTGCAATGCTGCAGGATAAAGTGACACTGAATCAGTTGAATGTTTCTGCTCAAATGTGTTGGTTCCTAAAAAGCCTACCATTCAATCCTACTTCCTGTTCCCTCCACCCTGTTTTCTTTCTTTATATTATACTTTCATTTTCCTTATCAATATTTAGATTTCCATGTTCAAGTGCCAGGTTGGTAGGAAAGATACATTTTTAATGTATCAAGTTATTTACTTTGTGGCACAATATTATTTTACATTGACTGCGCTTTGCCTGTAATGGCCTGGACAGAGATAGGTGAGTGTCTTGTAATGGATGACACCTGGGGGTGCATGCCCACTGGTGTCCATTTGTCCCACCTCTCCCAGGAAAAGGGGGACTTGGCTTGCTTTGCAAGTTGGTGAGGAGGGGAGAAGTAGGGATTCAGCCCTTATTACAGCCAGCCCCTTACCCCCTGCCCCTTTCTAACTCACAGCAAGAAGAAAATGCCCCACCTACCCACCCCTGGTGGTAAGTGTGAGATTAGCTGGTGGCCAGTGTCAGTGCGATATTAGTTGGGAATTTTTTGCCGTTAACCCTTATTGGCCTTTGGGATAGGGTTTTTGCCCCCGCCCATTCTGTACTGATGCATGGGGGTTGTCTTCACAGGCTTCTTGTGTGACGGTGGTCATGCTTTGGTGACTAGAGGGTAGTGCAGGGAAAGGTAAAAGATGACCCCATTACATTCAGGTAAGGACTGGGGGTGGGTGGGTGCCTGGCAGTAGTAGGGATCTGAAATGTTCAGATTGTAGTAGTCAGGCTGGCCATAGTCCTTGGATCCAACAGCTCCAAAGCTGTCAGGCAGCACTCTTTCATGCCCAAAGTAGTGGCGGGGAGATTAGTGCTGTTAGCAGGCAAATCCCAGCCTAGGGTTTCATCACGGGGAGTGGATGTGGTGAGGTGAATCCTGCTCTCAGCCTTTGTTCTGTGATACGTGGCCACATCACAGCTCATTGTGGTTGGTCACTAATTGTTGTTTTGAATAAAGTAGCCCAGATGTTTAAACCCATATTCATGTGTCTGACTCTTTACATGGTGGACAATGACTTTCTCCAATTCCTGACACACTGTCACAAACTCTTCCATAACAACCAATGTATATTTTGGCTGATCTCCAGCTCAGAGTGCTTTGGAGTGAATATTGTCTTGTATTGAATAGATGTGCAGAAGAATTTATTCGAATGAAAATCAATGTGCTGCTCAATTGAAAAACAAATACTTTTTCCTACCTATAACTTGGAATGCATATACCTAATATAGCAGAAAGCAGCATATGTATTTGCACAGCAGTCTGGTTTTTAGATAAATGATAAATGAAGTTGTTAAATAACTTGATATAATAGTTGTGTCTTGTGTCCTATTATTCTAAGTTACTGCAGCTTTGTGTTAAGCTTGGGAATGCATGACAATGCACCATAGAGAAAGAAAGGTGTACTGAAAAAGAAAAAGGATAAGACATGGTGCATCTTGGGAAACTACAATACCCACAATGCTATGCAGTGCCACAGAGTTTAGCCCCACCTAACCAGTCCATCTTTGTCAGACAGCCTTAAGTCAGACAGCCTTACAGTTCAGAAATTGAGGGATTTGTTAACATTTATGTACCAGTTGTAACAAAAACCTGTGAAGATTTTTTTAAAGGGAGTGGTCTAAAGTCTTTTGAATCCTTTTGAGTCCAGCAGACTTCTAAGTGGTGTAGTCCAAAATATGCCAAAATCCCATTTTGTTCAGAAGAGGATCTCATTGTATCCATGAGCTCAAAATCCAGTATCAGTTATCCATAGCCTAAAAATATTCAGTGAAAAATCCCAGAAATATGTAATACTGTATACAGTACAATATATGAATTTCCAAGGTGCATTATCAGAACTGGGCACTAGGGTCCACTATATACAATATAACCTATAGGGTTTGCTGTTTTCTGTGATTTCAAGCTACCAAGGTAAATCTTGAAATGTATCCCCAGAAGATGAGGGGTGGCCTACTCCATTACCAGAACTGGTAGCCCATCTTTGTAGATAATACAGCTGAATATCTTACACTCACTCAGAAATGAACAAAAGAAGACCTTACCTTGAAAGGGCAGAGGAAGTTGCAAATTGTGCAGGACTACTAAAAATTCCTGCACATAACTCATAACAACACTCGTCATAGCAACACAAGAGGTGACATGACACATGGACATCACCAGATGGCCAACATCAAAACCAGATTGATTACATACTCTGCAGTCAAGGATGGAGAACCTCCATACAAGCAGCAAAAACGAGACCTGGAGCAAACTGTGGGTCAGATCATAATCTATTGATTACAAAATTCAGGCTTAGACATAAAAAAAATAGGGAAAACACTTAGGCCAGACAGGTATGACCTAGACAACATCTCTAAAGAATACACGGTCAAGGTGTGGAACAGATTTAATGGCTTATACTCGATAGACAGAGTGCCAGAAGAACTATGGACAGAGGTGCAGGACATCATACAGGAGGCACCAAGGAAAACCATACCAAAAGAAAAGAAGTGTAACAAAGCAAAGTGGTTGTCTGATGAGGCTCTTAAAATAGCAGAGGAAAAGAATGCAAAAGGCAAAGGAAAAAGGAAAACTTGAATAAAGAATTTCAAAGAAAAGCAAGGATAGATAAGGAACCCTACCTAAATGAACAGTGCAAAGAAACAGAGGGAAACAACATAAGGGGCAGGACTAGAGAGCTTTTTTAAAAAAAATTGGGGAAATCAAAGGAAAATTTAAAGCAAAGATTACCATGATAAGGGACCAAAAAGGGCAAGGAATTAGCTGATGCAGAAGAGATAAAGAAAAGATGGAAAGGGTACACAGAGGAACTATACAAAAAGGACCTCAACACCCTGGATAATCACAATGATGAGAACATTGAACTTGAACTAGACATCCTAAAGAGTGAGATCAGAAAGGCCCTAAAAAGCACTGCAAACAACAAAGCCAGTGAAGATGATGGTATCCCAGTTGAATTTTTCAAAGCCCTGAAAGATGATAGAAAACAGCAGATTTGGAAAACAAAACAATGGCCACAGGATTGGAAAAGATCAGTATATGTTCCAATCTCAAAAAAGGGTAATGCCAAAGATTGTTCAGATTATCAAACAATGACACTCATCCCACATGCTAGCAAAGTTATGCTCAAGATAATACAGGATAGACTGCAGCAACACATGGAGAGAGAATTACCAGAAGTACAGGCTGGGTTCCGAAGAGGCAGGGGGACTAGAGACCACATTGCCAACATTCGTTGGATCATGGAGAAAACAAAGGAATATCAGAAACAAGTCTACTTCTGTTTCATTGACTACACCAAGGCCTTTGACTGTGTGGACCAAAACAAAATGTGGCAAGTAATTAAAGAGATGGGAATACCGGAACACCTTATAGGCCTCATGAGAAATCTGTACAAGAGTCAAGAAGCAACAATTAAGACAAAATATGGAATGATGGAGTGGTTTGGAATAGGAAAAGGAGTCAGACAAGGCTGCATTTTATCACCCTGCTTATTCAACTTATATACAGAGTACATAACGTGCAATACAGGGATGGAAGAACCACAATTTGGGATCAAAATTGCTCAACAACTTGAGATACACAGATGATACTACCCTAATGGCAGAAAGTGAAGAAGACCTAAAGAAGCTCCTGATTAGGTTGAAAGAAGAAAGTGAAAAAGGTGGCTTGAGACTCAACATCAAGAAAAACAAGATAATGGCAACAGGCCCTATCAGTACCTGGAAAATAGATGGGGAAGAAGTAGAAGTAGTGACAGATTTTACTTTCTTTGGATCAAAGATCACTGCAAATGGGGATTGCAGCCATGAAATAAAAAGGCAACTGATGCTTGGGAGGCAAGCTATGAGAAACCTGGGGAACATAGTTAAAAGTAGAGACATCACCTTGCAAACAAAAATCCGCATAGTCAAAGCAATGGTATTTCCGGTTGTAATGTATGGTTGTGAGAGTTGGGCCATTAGGAAAGCTGAGTGCAGAAGAATAGATGCCTTTGAGATGTGGTGTTAGAGGAGAGTTTTGAGAGTCCACTGGACAGTGAGGAGAGCAAATAGGTCAATCCTAGAGGAAATCAACCCTAACTGCTCCTTAGAAGGTCAAATAGTAAGGATGAAGCTAAAGTACTTTGGACATCAAATGAGATTCACTTGAGAAATCTTTGATGCTGGGAAAGGTGGAAGCAAAAGAAGAAGGGAGTGGGCAAAAATGAGATGGCTAGATGGTATTGTTGACGCAATGGGCACAGAGCTGGGCGGGTTGAGGAGGATGGTGGAGAACAGGGGTGCCTGGAGGGCAATTGTCCATGGGGTCGCAAAGGGTCAGAATCGACTGTGCAACTAAACAACAACAAAACAGGATTCACTGTATAAGGGAGTCACATTCTGCAGAATTTGACATTTTCCTGTGAAAAAAATCAGACTTTTTCTTTAAAGAAGAAGAGAGGACCAAAATTGGGGATGGGTTGTCTTATTTTAGCAGGAATCAGAGGAAAAATACTCAAAAAAGTCATTGTATCTGATGAAATAGATGCATGCAAGGAAGCTTATGCCATAATAAATTTGTTAGTATACAGGTAAAGGCATAGTAAAGGTCACCCTTGCTCAAAAGCCAGTTGTATCCAAACCTAGGGTACGGTGCTCATCTTTGTTTACAGCCAAAGAGTCAGCTCTGTCTGTGTCTGCAGATGTTTCCATGGTCATATGGCAGGAATGACTAGATGTCAGAGCACACAGAACACTTACCTTCCCACTGAAGTAGTACCTATTTATCTACTTCCAGTTTCTTGCTTTTGAACTGCTAGGTTGGCAGGAGCTAGGGCAGACTATGTGAACTCACTCCATCATGCAGCACTGGAGTCTCAAATTGCTGACCTACCAACCTTCCAGCCATCAAGTTCAGCACCTTACTCACAAAGCAAACATAGTCCCTTTGTTAGTATATAGCACTGATGGCTAACCTTTGTAGTCCAGGTGTTTTGGACTTCAATTCCCAGAAGCCCAAGTCAACACACCTGCTGATCAGAGTTTCTGGGAAATAAAGTTCAAGAATATCTGGAGTGCAAAGACTGGCCATCAGTGGTATATAGGCATCATCAAGACCCTTTGCTGGGGTTTATTTGAAACAAATAAAATGGCAAACCCTTGACTTGTGGGATATATGTGCCATCTTGCCTGCTTTTGTACCTTCCTGCACCTTAATTCAAGTTGGCAGTGGGAACCAAATCCAATTACTGCATTTTAGGTGTACACAAGAGATGTAGGACATAGTGGCTAACATGCAGTAGTAAGTTACTTCTACTGTGTGACCATATTACCCATGGAGATATGATGAGCCAGCTCTGTAAGTTCCAGACCTACTCTCATTTGATTTACTGCTGGATTTCATTCTAAGTCCTAGAATTTACTGGATGCTATGTTTTAATGCAAAATAGACTGCAGTAGATGACTGAAAAGGTACTAAAGGTTTTAGAGTGTTGAAAGAACCATGAAGCTGGGCATGTGGAACCTGGTAAAAGAAGCTTCAGGTAAGAAAAGAAGCTAGCTATTTGTTTGCTTTTTCAATAACAGGTATCAGCTGGAGGAAAGATGGTAAAAAATGCCAAGGCCATTCAATAAGGGGGAACCCTCCAAATTATCAAGTGGTTAGTGGATGTTTTAAATATATACATAACAGTCTTGGAGAAGCTTTAACCACTTTGCAAACATGGCATGAAGTGGAGTTTAAATTTTCCCTTCCACATTCGGGTTCTGATACTAATCACCTCAATCACTGTTTACCTTGGCTTTTAAAAATTTAATTAACCAGTCCACTTGCCAAATTAGAGCCTCATTCACAAAATAATTATTTGGCTGTCAAACTCAATCATTAGAACAAAAGCCAAACATAAAACATCAACTGCCAAAATGGAAGTCCACTAACACTTTTTGCTTAGACTCATATCTATAAAGCAATTTATAGATATTGGTCGCACTGATGGATGATCTCTGGCATGAAGAGAACGGAGGTAATCCATCTGTCCTTGCTGTTCTTGACCTCTCAGCAGCATTTGATACCATCGACCATGGTATCCTTCTGGAATGGCTCTGAGGGCTGGGGATCCAGGGCACGGTGTGGTCCTGGTTTTCCTCATTTCTTAGGGGCTGGACCCAGTCGGTGTTGTGGGGAGATGAGAGGTCTAGCCCTAGGCCCCTCCAAAGGGGGGTGCCGCAGGGCTCGGTCGTCTCACCTTTCTTATTTAATATTTACATGATGCCTCTGGGAAAGAGCATCCATTCCCACAGGGAGAAGTTCCATCAGTATGCTCAATTGTACATCTCAGCCCGTGGTGATCCAAGTGTTGCAGTCAAAGTCCTATCCAGGAGCCTGGGGGCTCTGAGGGTCTGGATGGGGGACAACAGGCTACAGCTGAATCCCGGCAAGACTGAGAGGCTGTGGATAAGGGGCCCTGCGTTATCCCGAGAATTACCACCTTTGGTACTGGATAGGGCTCTTTTGCCTCACCTTTGTTGCTGGTGTGCCTGTGGGTGCAATTCAAGGTGCTGGTTATTGCCTTTAAAGCCCTACATGGTAGTGGACCAGGTTACCAAACAGACCACATCACCCCAAGGATATCAGCCGTCCCACCAGAGCGGACCGAAGGGGCTTCCTAATGGTACCAATGGCTAGAAAGGCTCGCCTCTCTATCACTAGAAGGAGAGCCTTTTTGGTATCCGCTCTGGTTCTGTGGAACCTTCTGTCAACCGAACTACACCTCCAGTCAGAGTTATTAGCCTTTAGAAAAGGCCTCAAACCTTGGCTGGTCCAGCAGGTGTGGGGTACTGCCCGTGGAGCAGCTCCACCACCACCGCTGGTTCATATGAATGCCATCTGGATTTTAGTTTTTAACTGTTGTGAATAGGTAAAGGTTTCCCTTGTTCGAAAGCCAGTCATATCCGACTCTAGGGTTCAGTGCTCATCTCTGTTTCAAAGCTGAAGAGCCAGCACTGTCTGCTTCTACAGACGTCTCTGAGGTCATGTGGCAGGCATGACTAGACACCAGAGTGCACAGAATGCTATTACCTTCCCACCAAAGTGGTCTCTATTTATCTACTTATAATTTCTTGCTTTCGAACTGCTAGGTTGGCTGGAGCTGGGACAAAGACGGGAGCTCATTTCATCCTGCAGTACTCAGGAATTGAACTGCTGACCTCCCGCTTTCTAGTCAGCATCTTAGCCACTTGATGGTTTTTAACGCTTTTATGGTTTTAATTGTTATTGTGGGGATGCTTTTATATTTTAGCATTCTCATTGGTTAGACTGTAAGCCGCCCAAAGTCGCCTTGGCGAGGGGGCAGTGATATAAGACAAACAAAATAAATAAATAAATCCCTTTTATATACATTTCAAGGACAACTCCCATTGCTTTGTCCTTAAATTGCAATAGCCACTTTTATAAGGGATTTTTGTCAAGAATGGCATGGAAAGAATGGGGTAAACTTTGCCTTCCCCATGATTTCCAGAGTGTCACACACTTCCCTGCAGGTGCTCTCTGCATGACAAAATGGCATTTAATAATTGCATTTATGCAGTGAATCTTATGTTATAATTGCTACTAAGTCTGGGCTTCGACTTACACCTTCAGGGCAGAAACAGAGAGAAGACAAGAGAAAGAAAACAAAGGGATAAAATAATAAGCTTCTTTGCTTTTCAAAGTGCAAGTGACAACAATTATATACTAGCTGTCATGACCCTTAATGAACATACCAAAAGCAGGAAGACTAACAATAATACTTTGAATGGTATTAAAGATAACTGAGACAGTTTTCTTCACAAATGTTTCTCCTTTTGGAAGGGTTCTCTTTCTCATCAGGTTTTCTGTGAATAACAATAATTTCATGTCAGAAATTATTCTCGGTTGAGAGTATTTTTTGCTGGAGAAACTCTGCTCAGGGGGTGCCCAAATGAGGCTCATTTCATGTCTCCAAGATCTTTTCCCACTGAAGTGGACCCTATTTATCTACAGTACAGTAAAACCTCATATAACACTAAAACCTGGTTCCACAAGTCTTGGTGTTATATTATTTTTAGTGTTATCTGATGCATGTTAAAATCCTATGGGATCCATAGAGATACATTGTAACCACACAGGCTTTAGCGGTTGTTATCTGAAGCATCCCATAGGATCTTAATGTTATCTGATGCAATTCTCCCCCCCAGATTCCTTAATGTTATGCGTTTTTAGTGTTATTCGATACTAATGTTATATGAGGTATTACTGTACTTGCAATTTCTTGCTTTCGAACTGCTAGGTTGGCAGGAGCTGGGACAGAGACGGGAGCTCAAACCATCATGCAGTATCCAGGTCTCGAACTGCTAACTTGCCAGTCTTCCAGCTAACAAGGTGAGCTTCTTAACCACTGAGCCACCGCAGCCCTTGTTTGCTTATTTGCTTCCTTATCATGGAGAAACAGTGTAGGCAGGATTGAACAAGATCTGTTTAGACAGAGAAACATCTTAAACCTTCAATATCACCTGGGAGTGCAAAAACATTTCGTCTAAGTACGCTGAGAGATAAGACTTTGCTCTTAGTACTTTTTCTCCCCAGTGTGATCTTCTGAAATGGTAATAAGATTAAGGCATAAACATCTTTTTATTTATTTATTTATTTATTTTGCTATCAGAGCCACTGAAGTGTTTCAAATGCCAGAAAACATCTTTCTTTATGTATTTGCCTATACAGTACTGTACAGTACATATAGCTATGTAATAATAATATTTTTGAACAAGATAAGGTTTTTAATTGGTTGTAATTATGAAATGCTCATTATATTTACAGTTAAAAATATGTTTAGCAAAAATGACTTTTAATAAAACATTTTCATTGTAATATCAGTCAGTTTTTTCTGACCCCTCTCTGTATTTTGCCGGGGCTGCTGCCAACATGACATAATCATGAATCAGTGGCTGCGCAGCATAAGACAGTGATGGGATAACCCCGGTTCCATCCGGTTCCCTGGAACCGGTAGGAACAATCCTGGAGGGTTCTCCGGGAGGGGAGTTAACTTTTGAGGCGTCCGGTTCTGGATGCCTCACCGAAAGAATTTTTTTAAAAAAATTGGAGCCATAATGGCTACAATTGACTGTGCATGCGTAGAAACTCAATCTGACGCATTGCACATGCGTCAGATTGAGTTTCTGCGCATGCGCAGTCAATTGGAGCCATTTTGGCTACAATTTTAATTTTTTTTCTTTTGGAGCCGGAGCCGCACCTTTCAGGGTGGCGGCGGCAGCAGCGGCGGCACCAGCCCTCAGAGGAGGGCACCTCTCGCGGGGCACATGGAGGCCTGCCTGGGCCGTCCGCTGCCGCCGAGCCTCCCTGAGCCGTCTGCTGCTGACAAGCCTCCATGCCCTGGGGACACCCAGCAGTGTGCACCGCCGCCGCCTGCACCCTCCTCCTCCGCCGGGCGCCTGTGGCCTCCTCCTCCTCCTTGGGCCGGTGCCTTTTTGGCCCGGCTCCGGCTGCAGCCACGGCCAGGGGCAGCCAGGGGCTACGGGCAGCAGTGGCTCTGGCGGTGGCTCTGGTCACATGGCCAGAGCCGCCACCAGAGCCACTACTTCCCACAGCCCCTGGCCACCCCTGGCCGTGGCCGCAGCTGCAGTCGGGCCAAAAAGGCACCGGCCCAGGAAGGAGGAGGAGGCCACAGGGCTGCAGGCAGCGGCAGCTCTGGCAGCCGTGGCGGCTGTGGCGGCTGTGGACGGCAGCTGCAGGCAGTGGCTCCTGTGGCCGCGGCCTTTGGAGGAGGAGAGGCCACAGTCGGGGGTGGCACACCTTGCCGGGTGGCCCCAGGCCATGGGGATTCATCAGCCCCAAGGAAGGTAAGTAAGTGAGGGTTTTTTATTTGGGGTGGGTGGGTGGTTTATTTGTGTTTTGGGTGGGTGGTTGTATTTTTACTTAAGTTTTATTTTATTTATTTATTTATTTTATTTATTTAAGTTATTTAGGGGATTGTGTTGTAGCTGTCTGGCTGGGTGCGTGGGTGGGCTGATGGGTGTGTGTGTCTGTGTGTTTATTTTTATTTTATTTATTTTTATTTTTGGCCCCGCCCACAACATCATGACGTCGGCTCCGCCCATGACGTCATGACATTGGCCATGCCCATGACGTCCGTGACGTCATGGCGTGGTAGTAGAATTTTTGTCATCCCATCACTGGCCTAATACCTCGCTACAACCAAGAAAATAAAATGAATGAATGCTAGGTCAGGCAACATTCTTATGAAGAATGTGTCACAAGTAAAAATGCAGATTCAAGTATGTTTATTCATAATCAAACATTTACTAAGAAGAAATGGGATGTCCATTTTTGAAATCCCCAAACTGAAAATATTGCTTTTATGTGTCCATCCTCACAACTGTACAAATGAATTTTAGCAGGCTTGGTTCCACCAGGAGGAGCAATTTTGTTCTTGCAGGTTTCTTGTAATTCTGCCAAGAAGTATGTATAAAAATAGCCCTATTTCTTTATTCAAGTGGTTATTTATTCCCACATAAAACAGAAGTTAATAATAACAATTGTGTGCTGTCAAGTGAGTTCTGACTTACAAGAACCTTTTCCAGGGTTTTCAAGGAAGAGACAAGGGCATCATGGAACAAGCTGGGTCTTCTGCGAAGCACAGTGGGGAATCAAACTCCCAAACCTCTGGCTCCAGAGTTAAATATCTAAGTCACTGAGCTACCTAGTTAGCTAAAAAAAACAGACTAGTCAGATTTTTAATGTGATAACAGAAGAAAAAGCTAATGGCTAAAATGTCAACTTAATGCCTTGTCTCCTTATAACTATCCATTTGCCTTGTGACATCTTGAGCCCTGCATCTGGTGTATACAAACCATGCTGGGAAGTTTTACTCCTTTGTCTGAAGAAGTGGACTTGATCCATGAAAGTTCACATTAAAAATATAGCAGTTAGTCTTTAAAGTGCTGCAGTGTTTTTGTTTTTTGATACTCCTTATGACTAAACATCATAAAATCTTGTTTCTCCTATATGACTAGGAACCAAAAAATACTGGAAAAGTATTGGGTGTTATTACTGGCTTGGGACAGATTCTACACAACTTTTCATGCAATAACAAAATGTCTCTCTACTTTATATGTGAATAAAGGAACTGTAGGTAAAAAATCTTGTTTGCTTGAAAACCAGTCATGTCCAACTCTAGGGGGCAGTGCTTATCTCCATTTTCAGCCAAGGAGCCAGTGTTGTTTGTGTCTGCAGACGTTTCTGTGGTCATGTGGCTAGCATGACTAGATGCTGGAGCAGACAGATTGCTGTTACCTTTCCTGTTGAAGCAATACTTATTTATGTACTTGCAATTTCTTGCTTTTGAACTGCTAAATTGGCAGGAGTTGGGACAGATGACAGGCACTTGCTCCATCGTGCACCACATGGGTCTTGAACTGCTGACCTGCCTACCTTCCAGTCATCAAGCTCATCGTCTTAACCACTAAGCCATCACAGCCCCAAAAGGAAGTATACAGATAAACAAATATTACCTTGACAATCCTCTTTTATTCTGGTGTTGGCTTTGAGCAGATCAAAATGCAGGAGGAGGTGGAATTGTTGCAGCACTAAGAATGCATGGGCATGATTTTCTCTCATCCACTGCTCATTTCCCATAGCTTCTTGCTATGGGGATGTTTGTAAATCCTTCTGAGAGAAACATGAGAAACTGTGGTGGGATCCATCCAACTTTTGTACATAAAATGTATATGTCAGAAATTATTCTGGGTTGAAAGGATTTTTGAGGAAGAAACTCTGCTCAGTGAACATCCAAATGAGGCTGCTTTCATGTCCCCAAGAGCTTGTACAGATGTCATGAAAAAACATCTTTTCTAACGTTCTCAAAGCTTGGAGAGGACCTACTTTAACTAGGTCTCAAAAAAATTTTCCTCTCTGTCACTGCGTGTCACGAGACAGCTTGTTTTCAGTTCAGTGTTCCCAGTACTCTTATCTCTAGGCTAGCTGTTTTGACTATTAGAGAGCACTCTTCCTTCACGTGTGTAAACATCTTCTCTTGTTATGAGAAAGTTTTCTCTGTTCCCTGATTCCAGAATCCCCATCTTGGGGAGAGCAGAAGGAGTTCGCTTTTGGATGTCTATGGATTAACATCTTGGCCTGTGGGACTATGCCTTTTTGCTTCTTCAAAATGATCGCCTAGAGTGATTGGATTGTTTCTTTGGACTGACTAATTGTTTACTGAACTTACTCATGCCTTTCTGGATTATCCTTTAAGAAACCTTTAAGAAACCTACTACTACAATAAAGCTACTGTTTTTGCTTGAAGATCGTCTCTTTCCTTAACAGATGCTGACACCACACACACAAGGCCTAGCTACCAGACCTCCTTTGTTTGCTTCATTGTCTGAGCATCGTAAGAGTTCTGTTAATGCAGACCGGCTCTCCCATAGAGCTAACAAAGGGTAAAAGTTCCCGTAATGAGACTGGGTCTCTGGAACTAAAAGGGAGGGGCCCTTGTGTGGGACGGCCGGATTCTGACAACAGAGACAGACACTCAGTCCATCATGCAGTACCCAGGTCTTAAACTGCCAACTTGCCAGCCTTCCAGGTAGTAAGATGAGCTTCTTAACCACTGAGCCACTGCGGCCCCTATTGCTTAATAAGATGAATACATATTTTCAGGGTGAAAACTGGGGGGGGGGGTGAAAACCTTCCTGAGCTAAGAGTCCGTACCCCCCAACCTTCACCCGTGATGCCAATGTTATATATGTGAGTGTGACATTGTTGTCCCTCCAGAACCCCCCCCCCCCAATAAAAAATAAAAATAAATCTAGAATCCTGGCTATGGCCCTGCGTATTTCTAAGTTATGCAGCCTGCATTTGATTTAAGTGATCTTTATTTGAATAGAGAATAGATACTGTTGTTGTGCTGCACAATCAATTTCTGCATGAGCAAACATCTTTAATTTATGTGCTTGTGCATTGATTTTGTATTATTTACAGGTAGTCTTGGGGTCACTTTCATCTTTTAGAGAAATAAACAACAAATGACTTTGAATTACTGATTAACGGGATACTTTAGACATCAGTTAGCATGAAAATCCATACTTTGCCAGTAGGGATTTTCTTAAGAGGAATCTGGTGAAGGACAAAAGTTTGACTAAGAATCTATAGGAAGAAGCTCTAAGACTACCTAAGGCATTTTCATTTTATACCTTCTGTCTTGGAATGCAAAAGTCTTTATTATTATCAGTGCTTCTGCATTGAATCTAAAGATTGTCGTCTTCCTTAGAAAGCCAAGAAGCTGAAAATAATTATTGATTTTGCCTCCATTTCATCGTTTGGTTTTGAAGTGCTATTTCTAATTCTTCCTGCATTCCTTAACTGACCGTTCAGAGCGGGTGAAGCCTAAAAGAAATTTTACTTTAAAAAAAACCAAAAACCTCTTTTTTAATGAAAATATGTCACCCCATTTACCATAAATTCATGCATGAATATTTAGTTGTATAACTACAACTGAAGAAAAAGGAAAGAAAAAACCCTTATAGAAGGTGAGCTAAAATGAAATGAAATTCACAAGAAGTTCCTACAAGCCTTTAACAAGGCTTTCTTGACTGATCTGTGAAAGAAGCCCCTGCCCTCATTTCCACATCTACCCCATGGCTCTTAGCATCAGCATTTAGGCCAGGGCCCCAAAACTTTTTGGGCCATGAGCCAGTCACTTGGTTTTTCCCACAGAAGCAAAAGTAATACATGCCCGCAAATGTACAGACCACTGCCGCAAATGCAGGTGCATTTATGACAATGTTCTGCGCATGCATGGGGACATGACATTTTACTTCTGCTTCTGGGAGTGCCGTGGTTTGGGCTGTCCTGGGAAGTGCATGCAGCACTGGAAGATAAAGGATGCATTTCTGTGTTGTCTTGAAAATGCAAAGAAATGCCCCATTCCTCCTGGAACTCAACAATTTGTGTACTCACGTTGACAAGAGGTCCAAGAGACCTTTGAAATTACTGTTGACTTTTCTGTCAGATATTAACAACAATAGTATTTTGCATAATAATCCATAACAATAGCAACAGTAACAATGATTGTGATATTGTATAGAGCTATACACGAAATAAATAAATAAATGTATTGAGCACCTTGGGCTTGTAAGCCTGAAGAGTCTCTGTTTAGATCAAGTAGTGAAAATCCGTTTTTTCGCCTCTAAAGTGATCCTGGTAGCCATCTATCCCTGCAAAACATGGAAGGCATCAGCAAGTATTAACAAGAGACTAGACGTCTTCTATCAACAAGCAATCTCAAAAGTATAGAAAGTGCAAGAAATTAAAAGAACATGGAAGCAAGATCAGGACATACTCCTCCTCATACTAATTTCAGCAATGAGAATTGTTTGAATTGTTAAGTACCAATTTAAAACAATTACCAGGTGCTATTAATCTGTTCTTCTGAAATTCAAAAAATAAGTGGGATTGTGCAAACATGTCATTTTACCCATACATTTTTAGGACTAGATTCCTGATTTTTAGGCATGATCCTTGTTTTCTTTCACTGCACAAGCAATCTTGTGAAATAAGAAGTGTATTTGTACCATATATACTTGACTATAAGTCGTCCTGAATATAAATTGAAGTACTGTACCTAATTTAGACCTCTAAAACTAGGAAAATAGATTGACCCAAGTCGGGGGTGGAAAATGCAACAGTTGCTAGTGAGTTTCAATAATTAAAATACATGAAAATATGGTAAAATTAATTAATTTAGACATTTGTGTGGGTATGTTTTTCAGTGTTTACGCTGACCCAAGTATAAGTCGAGTCCCATTTTTTGACCTCATTTTGGGGGCTAAAACTTGTACTTGAGTATATATGGTAATAATTACAATAATAAATGTTCTGCTTAGTAAATTCTGATTTATAGCTATCATTCCAGGGTTTTCTAGTTGCAGAGTAGCAATAGCAATAACAATTACACTTAGTGGACTCTCTGGCCAGTTCACAAGGTAATTAGCATTTTGCCCTCAACATGCTGGGTACTAATTTTACTGACTACAGAGGATGGAAGCCTGAGTCAACTTTGATCCCTATCAGGATTGAACTCACAATGTAACTCACAAAAAGTTTACCAGTTCCTTCCCCTGTGGGTGCTCTGGGACTGAGCAGCTTGCTGAAGGCTAGACAGGCTGACTGTTTTCCTGGGAGGCACATTAGGGAATGCTACCTGCATTTTCTGGCTTTGCAGCCAGGTATACAACTCAATGAGCTATATAGCCGTCTAATGCATATGTTACTACACATTAACAATAGAAATTAATACTTATATACCTTCCCACAGCACTTAGTGCAATCTCTGGGTGGTTCACAAATTAATTAACATTTTTCCCCGAACATGCTGGGTACATAAAAGACCACACTTAAATCTTTATGATGACCCATGGTCCAAAGAAGGGAAAGTCTATTGTTGTGAGATTAACTGTTGTCCCTAGTTGGACTGCAAGATACCTCTTCTTGTATCCTTCCCTAAAGCTTCCATCTACCACCAACCTCTCCTCATTTAACTAGCTGACATCCTTCCTGCATGGACAGAGCATGGACAGCTTTGAGTATACAGTACTTTGACTTAATCACGGATTTCCCAATAAAACAATTCTAAACACTTATTAGTGGATATAATTTAACACTGAATGGTGCAGGGAGATATCATAGTAATCCTGTAGTTCTTTGGGGATGGAAAATGTCAGAGACATGGCTGCCCAAACATGCTGGGTACTCATTTTACTGACCATAGAATGATGGAATCCTGAGTCAACCTTATTTCCTATCAGGATCAAACTTACACTGGATCTCCCATTGAAGAGCAGAGCTTTGTTTCCTCTTTCCCTTTGTGAACATCAGTGGCAAAAGAGGAAAAGGAGAGAATATGTTGTTAACTGATGTTTGCTCTTCTTCCTCATGCGTCACATGGTAAGGAAGGAGGGATAGTCATGAAAGTAATTCTCCATGTCAATGATCAGAAACAGTTACTACCCTTTTTGGGTTATCCTCCAAGGATAATGTTTAGAGGTAAAGGCAGAGTTTATGCAGAGGCCTCTGCAAGCTAGGTTTGGCCTGATGGCTAGAAGTTTATTTATTTATTTATTTATTTATTCGTATTTCTCTACCGGCCTTCTCACCGAAGTGACTCAGGGCAGTTTACAAGTAATAAAAAAACCCAAAAAACAAAACAAAACATGACAATAAAACACAAACACTACCTAAAAACCTTAAAACTGTTAAAATTTAATTTTAAAAGTTAAATCTAAAAAGATTAAAAGCACACCAAATGCTACATCTTACTAATTAAAAAAGTAGAGGGAGAGAGGGGCTCAGATCATCCAGTGAGCTGAGGTCATTATACCTCCCGCACCCCATACCTGCCCTGCCAGCCATGTTTTTAGATTCTTCCTAAAGGACAGCAGCTCCATCCGGAGACATAGCTCCATTGGCAGGAGGTTCCATAGGGCAGGAGCCATTCCCTGTCCTACTTAGCCATGATTTTTTTTTATGCCTTCTTATGAGGAAGGCAAAAATGGATTTCTCCCCTATTTGCTGACCCAAACTCCTTGAAGGGCCAGTGGGATAAAAATAGATTAAATAAATTCATTGTATGGTGCTCTCTCGTGTTGCAAATTGCCAGTTGAGCCAAATAGCAATTGAGAAATAAATTAAAGATATGTCATTTATAACTATCTGACTTGGAGGAGATTATTGATTGTTATATGAAAGCTATTCATTGTTCAGACTGTGTACATTGATTAAACAATTATTTAAGCCTCTGCAGATCTTTTATTAATTTCTTTATAACTTAATCACTCTGATTGAGGCAATGTTCTCTGAATGCTGACAAGAGGTGACCTCCATTTACTAACTATGGAAGGGAAAGGAGCTTCAGGCAGTCATGAAGTTCTGAGCACCATTGTCAGCAACATAATTTGTTGGTCTTTTGATCAAGGGCTAGTAGCATAGCATAAACCACAAGTACAATGTCATACTGAAATAGGTGTAATACTGAGATCCTGTCAGATACAGACCGATAACGATTGATTGATTGATTGATTGATTGATTGATTGATTTGATTTATATGCCACCCTACTTGGTGAAACCAACTCAGGGTGGCTCACAACATACAATCAAATACAATATAACAGTTCAATACAATATCAACTATTGGTACAGTGCATTAAGGAAAGAGTTTTAATAGTTCTTACTTTGGATTTGGCAAAAAAATTCAACTAGAGCAAAGAGTTTCTTGAGATTTTAAAACCTGTGACTGGTGTATTGTGAGTATAAAGATTCACAGAATCTGCTATTTAAGGTTATGTATAAAAAGGCAGATGGATAAGGGGATAGACCTGGGGTTCTCAACCTTTTTAACCCAAGGGCCTGGTCATACTCCCTCAGACAGCTTCGGGGACTGGATGGCAATTTGCCCTTCCTCCACCACATGGCACTTCCTGGTGTGATGGAGGCTGGGTTGGGGGGGGGGACATGAAATGGTACCACAGGCCACAGGTTGCGAATCCTTGGGATAGACAGACAGCAAGATAGACAGATAAGTAGATAGAGTTTAAAATACTATTTTATATTATGTTGTTGCAACTGATAAATATGTTTAGCCCTCTGGAAAACTAAGTACACCATTCAATTTTCCTCAGTAAAGGATAGGCCCTTAGGGTAACTGAGGCATTTCCCCATCCATTCCTATCTGCCATTTTTTTCATTCATTGAGTCAAACCCTATCTGTGTTCCCTTCCTGCTAAACAATCAACTTCACATTGTGTGTATGTGTGTAAGAAAAGACAATTTCAGACAAGATGCATTTTTCTACCTGCTTTTGGGTATGTCTGTTTTAATCCCCACTTCTGCATCCACACTGTGTGCTGTTTCTAGCTTTGCCCACCATTTGATTGCTGTGCACTCATTGGTGCTCATTGGCTGGATTGCATATATTTTGTGTAGCAGAAATAATGTACATCCACACCCCTACATTGCCATTAGGAACACATTTAAGGCTACAATCTTGTACATGCTTAACCTGGTAATAAGTCCTCTTCAAGTGACCCTTCTTATTAGATATGCATATAATTGTGTTCCATAGTTCTACTGCAAAATAGTTACTCAGTAGCATGCAAATTAGAGATTTTTTTAAATGTATAAATGCTATGCAGATGGTCTTTTCCTACCAACTCATTTTTCTTTAAATTATTATGACTCTCTCATGTAAATTCATGAAAAATTAAGGGAAACTTGGGTCAGACAAAGTAGCTGTGGAATTACTCCTAGTTTTGTTTTGCTTTCTTTTCTTTTGTTCAATAAGAGACGTCTATAGTGTATTTTGAAGGCTGTAACTATAATTGCCAGTAAATGTAATGCTTTTAAAACAGAGTGTTTTCTTGAACCAAGTTGTCCTATTAATTCAGCTTTTCAATACTTCATGTGAATGATTGTGGTACTATAAATGTTTGGTGCGCTAGAATTCTTTTCATCTTTTGCAGCAGGGTGATGCATTTCACAGAGTGACATTTGGCTGCATAGCCTACATGGTACTGGACCAGTGGTTCCCAATGTTGGGTCCATGTCCCACATGGGGACTTCAATTCCCAGAAGCCTAAGTCAGTACATTTGCTGATCAGTACTTTGGGGAATTGACTTGGGTTTCTGGGAACTAAAGTCAAGAAACCAAAGGTTCGGGTACACTGCACTAGACCTACAAAATGCAAATGTTATGTCATTATCACATTAACACTGCCACTCAGGTACCATTACTTTTCCCTAAGCCAACATATCAGTTGGTTAGGGAAAACTCTGTCCCATGCTGAGTCTTAAAGAATCACAAAAATTAGAAGTGATGTTCTTCTGGTTGGCAGGCTGATTCAATTCAGTGGTGACATTGTAATCCTTGTTGTGGTCAGAAAACACAAGAAGCCTATATGAAAACTAACTTTCAATCCATCACAAACCTTCAACGGCTGCAATTCCCACTTGTATTCAAAAATACCTCACAAATTGTTCAAAGAAAGTTTAAGACAGCATTTTACAGTGGCATAGCTCTTTTTTTTTTGGCATTCCAAATAAACTCTTAATTCTTCAGCTAGAAGGTCAGCAGGTCAGCAGTTCGAAAACTGAGTGCTGCACGATAGAATGAGCTCCCATCGTCTGTCCCAGCTCCTGCCAACCTATCAGTTCGAAAGCAAGAAGTTACAAGTAGATAAATAGGTACCACTTTGGTGGGAAAGTAAACAGTGTTCTGTGCACTCCGGAGTCTAGTCATGCCTGCCACATGTAACTGAAACATCTACAGATGAAGACAGTGCTGGCTTTTCAGTTATGAAACAGAGATGAGCACTGAACCCTAGAATCGGATACAACTGGCTTTTGAGCAAGGGTAACCTTTGCCTTTAGTTGCTTTATTATGCTCTCTCTGCTATCCAGGAGACTCTACTTGATTCCTTTAATATTATCTTTGGGATGTGAATTGTTCACTATAGTGTAGGTTCTGTAACTTCTAGGCCCATCCCAGGATTCATCGGGAGAAGTATGCTTTTACATGGTGCCTCAGAAATAGGATACTCCTGGAAGGATATGAAACACATTCTATTTTTACTTTTTGTTTACTAATGGTTTACTGTCATGTCAGATCCAGAGGCAACAAATGCTAATGCTGGGAAAATAATTGGTGCCCAAAAGCCCTGTGAGGTTTTGCAATCACTATCACCACCATATCCACCACCATGACCCTGGCGCTGCTGCCACCATTGCTATTACAACCAACCAACTATTTGTTTGCTAATGTACAGCTCAAGGTTGGACCTATTTGAGGACACAGCACTGGCTAAAGACTCATCTCAACACACAACCTGGAAGTGGGCCTGTTCTTTATAATTAATAAAGCAATTGTTCCAGTGGTGGTCTCCACATTTTTTTTACTACCACACTGTGGGCGTAACATGGTGGGCGTGGCCAGGGGGAGAGCCCTGTGTTGCACCCAATTTATTTATTTATTTATTTATTTATATTTTTCACATTTCTATTCCGCCATATTCCCCAGGACGACTCAGGGCAAATTACAACATGTAAAATTACAAACTCAAATAGAATTTAAAAATCTAAAAACAGTTTAAAACAACTATTTGAAACAACTATTCCTTCATAAAATAGAGAGAGGGTGGCTATTAAATATTAAATAAGCCAGTGGGGAGGGGTCAATAAGCCATCATTACCCCACACTTGGCCCGCCAGCCAGGTCTTCACACCATTCCTAAATGCCAGTAGCTCCATCTGGAGATCCAGCTCTAGGGGCAGGTGGTTCCAGAGGGCCAGAACAGACACGAAGGCCTTCCATCTGGTGCCAGAGAGGCGAGCCTCTCTGGCTGATGGAACCACTAGGGAGCTCCTCCAGTCCGCTCTGGTGGGACGTACAGATAACCTTGGGGAGATGTGGTATCTTAAGTATCATGGCCCACTACCATATAAGGCTTTAAAGGTAATAACCAGCACCTTTAATTGCTTCTGGAGACAAACTGGTAACCAGTGCAGCTCCCGCAGCAGTGAGGATGCATGGGAATAACCCCCACACTCCAACACCACCTGGGCAGCTGCATTCTGGACCAGTTGCAGCTACCGAATTTTCATCATCAGGCAGCCCCATGTAGAGCACATTGCAATAATCCAATCTGGAGGTGACCAGAGCATGTGTGATCATGAATAAGGAGTCCCTGTCAAGGAGTGGGCGCAATTGGCATATTATACGAAGCTGTGCAAAAGTCCTCCTAGCCACAACTGCCACCTGCTCTTCGCCAGGAGTTGTGAGTCCAGGAGGAGGTCTGTTTGGGGCAAACTAGCCCCATTCAGAACCAAAGATGGGAACTCCTTAGTTAACATGGGACCCTCGACCCATAGCCACTCAGTCTTGCCAGGATTCAGTTGTAACCCGTTGTCCCCCATCCAGACCCTCACAGCCTCCAGGCATCTGGATAGGACTTTGACTGCATCACCAGGGTTCCCATGGGCGGAGATGTACAGCTGAGTATCATCTGCATACTTATGGTACTTCACCCCATGGGAACAGATGACCTACTTTATTTCAAAACTTGGATGGGCAGAGGGGCCAGCCAGAATTTCTTCTACCGTTTCTGGTGAACTGGTGCAAACCTGCTGATGCCCACCACTGAATTGCTCTCTTGTGCAGTTGCAACAAGGAGTTTGAAAACTTTGAATTCTGATTTAGATGAATTTGTTGATTTAGGTCTATAGCATGAGGAGACGGAATCAATAAATGTCTGACAAGAGCTACTGTGTTTCAATCCGTTGGCCCAGTTTGGGTGAGGGGGAAATTTCTGCTTCAAACTGTAGTTCTGTGTCACATATCCTGTGTGTTTCTGAAGCACATCTATCTATTCTTTGGAGATGAAGAGGATGGGAGAAGCAAGGGAAGGCAAAGTTTAGTTGCAGAAGCAGTCTTCTGTTCACAGATGTTTTGGATACAGCATCTGCTTCAGCCTTATGAGCTTTAAAAAGCACAGTTGTTGTGTTAGTGCAGGGGTCTCCACCTATGGTCAGTGGGCCGCACTCAGCCCACAGTACCATTTCAGTGGCCCACCCTGACAAAACCATCACAACCAAAAGTGGAAGTGGACATGCTTATATCAGCTATAAATGCGCCTGAGGCTGTCGTAAATGCAATTTCATCAGCCAGAAATGTGCCCACAGTTCTTGTGAATGCAGAAGAGGGGACATTTACTTCCATTTCTGGGGAGCATGGTGTGGCCCGCTCAGTTGTCTAGGGTGGCGTGGTCAGGCCTGCAGCATAAAAAGGTTGGGAACCCCGTGTTAATGGGTAAAATTAATACAACAATTGAGAGAGAAACCAACTTCCACCTTAAAAAGCTTAAAGGAGGAGTAACAAAGCGAACTCTTAACAATAGGCAATAGCCTTGGTTTATATTAATCCATCCAAGAATGACTGGTCCTTGAGGCAGATAAAAAGCAAGGACACAGTTTGGGTTTAAATGAGATGTATACAACAAAGCTATTTTGACAACAGATGCTCAGGAAGAAGGCTTAGAAGTCAGAGCAGCTTTTACCACTGAAATTTTGAACAGTGAATATTCTCCCATTGACTAGATGCAGCAGCCAAACACAGTCACATTCAAACACAAATCCTTTTTGTCCTTCTTGAAATCCATTAAGCTCTTTGTATGGTCATGTGTATATGTATATTTAAGAGTGAGATCATTTAAGCACATGCCAGTGTGTTATTAAAAATTTCCTCAGGTGTAGTTTTGCGAAGGTTTGTTGCTATTGTTGTTACAGATGTCCATGCATTTACTTTGAATTGATCTCCATTCTTTATGGTCCCCTTTTACATTTATTCTTGAAGGTGCTGGTGGCTGGACGCCACTCATCTCAAATAAGTATCAATGGCTTCAAGTTGACTTTGGGGAAAGAACTGAAATTACAGCCGTTGCTACCCAAGGTGGATATGGGAGTTCTGACTGGGTAACAAGCTACCTTCTGATGTTCAGTGACAGTGGAAGGAATTGGAAACAGTATCACCAAGAAGAAAGCATTTGGGTATGTTCTTGTATTGCTTTATATACTGTATATTCCTTCTACTTTTATATTACATTATATGTGTTTAAATATTTTTTATCAATGGATATTCAGCACAGATTTTGAAATATTCTGTTACAGTTAATCTGTACAGAGTACTTGCAGTGACTGTGTATGAACACTAAATTAGCAAGACCTGAGAATAGCATGTGAGATATTACATACATTTGTTTATTGGTTACTCTGTTGAGAAGCTTTCTCAGTGCGTCACCTTTTTTGTTTAGCCAATTTTTTTGTTTGCAGAAGTACTGCAATCTATGGGATCAAAAATAGCCATGATAATTTGCCCCATTGAATCCAACAGATCCTCTCTAAGTATGATTTTAAAAGTACATAAGCACGTGTGGTTTGACTAGTCCCCCCCACCCCCCCAAAAAAGTCAACAGGCAACTGGTTCTGCAGAATTTTTCATTAAGTCAATTAGATTTGGAATCCTGAGGAAAATATGGCAACCCTGAGGCCTATAAGGTGTAACTAATCTATTTCTTATGCATGCTGCTGAGGATGGTTAATAACTGAAAAGTGCAGCAATTTAGGTTTTTTAATGGCATATATATTCCAGTCATTGACCAAATCAATTTATAATTGAATAAAATTTTATTGAGTAATTTAAGCATTCAAATTGCAGTCAATTTTCAAGAGAGATTTTAGAATAACCTTTTGATACATGATGGATACAAAAGGTTAAAAGAATGATAAAAGAACAAATTGAAGTTATTACAAATGAAGACATAAGTACAAATGAGTGGTTTTGAAGATAATGTAGAACATAGCTCTGATAAAAAATAATTGGTTAAAAGATACAAAAAAAAGTTAGTAAGTCACAACTTTAAACAAGAGGTTTAAAACAATTCATTTTTAAAGACCAGCTTCACTGGTCACATGATGCATTCATTCTCCAGCATCAATCCAAAAACTGAGACATCAATCCTGTGAAAAGCTAACTGGGAGCAAATTCCATTGAGGTTTGTGTGACAGTTATGTAATCACTGATGGGATTCAAAAGTTTTTACTACCTATTCTGTGGGCGTGGCATGGTGGGCATGGCCAGGTGGGCATGTGACTTGCTGGGTGTGGCCATATGTCACCTGGGCAGGAGGCAGGCACAGGCCTACGACCCAAAGCTCCAGGAACTGGATGTGCTGTTTCCTGGCTGTTACATAACATACGTATTATTGTGAACCAACACAACTCTCACTTGTGCCCAAGTTGAACCTTTTTGGCTCCACTACTCCTTTTGGTGCTGTGTTAGAGTAATTCCACCAGAGATGGAAGACTCGTTTTAAGGGAAGTCCCTCCCTGAATGGTGACCTTTCCCAATGTGAATCAGAAGTGGTCCTTTCTTGTCATCTGATCGTATCCTCAGACTGCTCTGACTGTATAGTATAGATACAGTTGTAGTGCTTAGAGACATGGTTCATGTTCTTCTTCCTGCACAAAAGTTGAAGGTATTCAAAGCAAGAACATGCAAAAAATGTATAATGTGTATGTTGCTACATTTTACTAAATCTTACAGAACATAAATAAAATATTGGACAGAGATAGTTTTGAGGTCTAAAAAAAGCTGAGTTGCATGTTCCTCTATCATTTTTAATAGTCCAATGGAGCATCACATTAGCAATAGCAATTACTATAAATATAAATTGAATACAACAACAACAACAACAACACTTATCTACCACCCCACAGTGATTAAAATCACTCTCGTACAAGTTCACTTACTGTTAGCAACCTAGATAGTGTGCTCATTTTACCAACCTTGGAAGAATGCAAGGGTGAGACAACCTTGAGCCTCTTGGGATTAAACTCACATTGTGAGCAGAATTTGGACTGCATCTTAACCAGCTTAGCCAGAATTTGGACTGCAGCTTCTACACTTTATTAAGCTGCTATTTATGGTATATGGTACATGTTGGATATCTCAAGCACCATGGAGCTGGTAGGGCCAGAGCCTTCCCTGGGGCTATTTTGGTTGGTGTCCCTTTCCCTTTCCCCTGGCAGTAAAGAAGCTGCTCAGACACTCCTGCCAGGGTCCATCCTCTTGTTCCCCAACTAGCTCAGCTGCCATGCAAAAAACCTGCCAACCTTCCAGTGCTTCTCTTCACCTGATTCCTCAGAGACACCTAGGCTTCCCACTGCCCAGCCTTCTTGGGAACCCAACTTAACTGATCTCCCCAGACTCTTGGTGGAGGGAAGGGATGAGGGCAGACAGCCCACCTAGGGCAAGGGCAACAGCCCCCTCACACTTGGTCAAGCTAAATACATACATGCACATGCTTGTGCATAGTCACAAAGTGAACAAAAAAAAAGGATAGGTTTATTGCTCATAAAGGCATACACAACCCACCTACTTCGGCTATTATTTCAGGATATTGATTTACATCCCCCCTCTCCCATTTCCCACATGTTGCATAGCTCAGGGTTAAATGAAGGGAGTTTGATTCCCTACTGTGCCTGCATGATATGGGCTGGACTCAATGCCCATAGATCCCTTCCACTTCTTCAGCTTGATGATGATGATGATGATGATGAAAAAGCTAGTTTTGAACATATTCTAAATTTCTCTATCATGTGTTGAAGCAAAAGAATATTGCATTGCCTAGTTTACTAAGCATGTTACTCCAGGTCCATGTTGGACCCCCCACCCGCCCGATTTATAATTTCTATGCTGTTGATTCATTTTTCTTTGAGTGAAATTCCTTTCTAAACTCTGCATACTTTTCTGGACAGCTCTTATTTTATGGTACTGTGCTTTGGAAGAGTGCATTCCTTCTTATCTACTGGTGTATTACCCAATTTCATTCCCAGAGACAGATTGTGGCCTGTATCCACTTGCTTTTCTCTAATGGTTTTCTCTAGAATACTGTTTCATGCTTAGGAACATTTTGATGTGCTTTTCTCTAGAATAGTTTGAACCACTTCATCCTAATCTCAGATAATTAATTTATGGCAATCTGTGCTCATCAGTGTTCTTCATTAACCTATATTTGAGTGGTAAAATTGTATTTCTAATGCAATAAAAATTAGCATTTTAGAATAGAAGAATCATAGCGTTGGAAGGGATCCCAAAATTATTTAGTCCAAATCTCAGCCTGTACAGGAAAAGGACAACTAAAATACATGTGAGATGGGCATTCAACATTTAATGTGATGGTTCCAGGAAAAGACAGTACACTTTCCAAAATAGTCAAGTGTATTTATCATCATTTCCCCTTATGTTGAGTTGAAATTTCCTCCCTTATAGTTTGAATATATTGATTCATGTCTTGTCTTCCAGAGCAGGGGCTGTGGGCCGGTACTGGGCCACAGAATGTCCTGAACCAGGCCGCGGGGGTGGGTGACACTGGGAGCCCCGATGACAGACTTCTTCCCTCAATGTGCTCCACCGGGTCTGTCTGGCAAACAGAGCAAGAGCATGGACTTCAGACACAGCAGAAAGGCAGGTGGCAGAGCCCCTCCTCCACATTGCTTAACTTTGGTGGGGCTCCATCCCCTGCCTGTGTGCAGCATGATACCTCACTGCCTGAGTCAAATGGTGTGGCTGGCAGGTGGCTGTTTCTCTTGCCTAGGAAGGACAAAGAGAATGTGATAGTGAGTGTGTCAGGCACCAATTTAGGGAGACTGGAATATGCATAATTATTTGTTGCCCTACTGATATCAAAGGAAGAAGAAACTAGCTTTTATTGTTTCTACTTTGGAATGTGTTATCAAAGGTTATATAGATCCTTTCTAGATTTTCCTATGTATAGCATACTTGGTGCCCACTTCTTTGAAGGAGTGAGGTGTGAGCTCTGGGATTGTAAAGCTTGCCCAAGGCCACACAAACTTGTAATTTCTTTGTAAAAGAGCTTCCTCAATATAGATTTTCCTGTTAGTGTTGAACTTGCAATGCTCTAATGAAAAAATGACTCAAAGGAAAAACAGACTTTATACATAAAAGTTACCTCTTCTTTTCAGGAAGTTCATATTAGCATACCTTTAAAGGATTGTTTTTGTCTCACACTTTATGAATCAGCTCCTTTGCTCTATAATTAAGGGCTTACCCCAGGATGAGTAATACCAACAGCATCCAGAACTATTTTTCAGATTTGCATCTAACCCAAGGGCTGCTTTCTCAGGAGCTAGCAAGGCTACTTTGTGTATTACATTTTTACCCTTCAAAATGAAAACTACTGTGCTATGTACTGTAAATGTTGCTACAATGGGTTTTAGCTAGCCAATTAGTTAACTGCAGTGTTAGTTTACTGAAAAAAGCTTAACGTTTGTCTTGAGAGAAAATCAATGAGAAATGCCTCATATTCTTTTTTGTCCCCTCTTCAGGTGTTAAAAAATACTTTTGGTTTATTAGCCCTTCTCAGAAGAAACTGAGACAAAGTAAAGGAGGGAGATTTGATTTGTTTTGATTTTATTTAAAAAGGATCATAGAACTACTCTTCCTTTCTCCCAAATGAAAGCAATAAAGTGCTGTGTCTCTTCCTTTACACATTAAAAACAAGAAGAGATTGATAGAATCCACCTCTACCCTACAAGCTTCCTTTCCTGCATTTTTCTCTTGCTGTTACTGCATGTCGGTCAACATTGCTTCTAGATAATTACCCATTTTCCAGCCTACTCCAATAATCTGGGCCCATTTTTTACTTGAGACATATAGCTTCTTTTTGGATTAGAGTTTGTACAGAGCATTGGCCTATCTCCATATGGACAGCTGCATTGTGGGTAGATCTGGAGCCCACACAACACTTTTGTTTTATACTAGAGAAGTTTTTAACATTATTCAGGGTTAATTGTAACATATTAATATATTAATTTACTCTGATTTTAAATATATGCATTTTTAGCTATTATATGCTTCCAAAGTCCCGTGACTGGGGAAAGTGTGGGGCATAAGAAAAGGAGATAGACAGATAGATAAACAGACAGACAGAAAGATAGATACTTGTGATGTTCTGAGTCCAGAACTACATATGTGAATGTAAAGGTTGTATGCCTATTGCTTGATATAACAAGTCACAATTAGAGTAGGTTTATTGAATCAATGAAAATTACAGAGGCATTGGCTCACCAAATCCTCATTTCTTTAATGGGCCTAATCTAGTTGTGACTTGCTACACTAACCAACAGGATTTCAGGCAATAAGTTATATCTAACACAGTAATTGGTATGAAAGAAATGTTTGATGAAGGAAGGAATAGATGAGGATGCACTGATTTATTCTCAGAGAGAAGACAGAGGCAATTGATATTCAGCACAGTGTCTATTGGTCAGGAAATTGAACTGTAAACAACAAAGGCATTTAAGTCCATTGTCATCCAGAGTTTTTGTAAGCAGATGCTATATGGGAATTCAAAGTTCACAGATCAAACATATCAATATATTGTTTCTCACCACACTTCTGTTCCTGTCAAGGTGAGAGAAAACATAGGGAATTCAATTTGTCTCTATAAGAACTTCAAGGTCAGTGTAATAGCTGAGTAGGTGGACAATTTTACAATTTGGTTTAAAGACCATGACCTAAAGCAGGGATTCTCAACCTGTGGCCCATGGGCCAGATGCGGCCCGTGGGAACATTTCATGTGGCCCCCCACTGCCTCCATCACACCCAGAAGTGCCCTGTGGTGGAGGAAGGACAAAATAGCTGTCCAGCCCCTGAAGCTGTCTGAAGGAGTGTGACCCAGCCCCCGGCTTAAAAAGGCTGATAACTTCTGACCTAAAGGTAAAGATAAATTGTCAGTACAAGGACTCGTTTTTCTGCTCCTTTAATTTTAATCTAGTTGATCATGATTTACTACCTTAACAATTATAAATTTCAAAGGTCCTGTAAAGGCTAACTGATGCAACCTCTTTGAGCTGTAGCCCACTTCATCAGATGCAAAAAAAAAAGCTTCCTATGCTCACTTCTTTGAAGTGTTTACTACTACATATCTTTAAGTTGTATACAGTGATGGACAAAAATACTTTTCCAAGTAACATCTCTCATTATTCCCTAGTCTGCTTGGTTTCAACCATGCTGGGTTGAAGCTTTTAGGAAGCTAATCTGTAAAATTAACCCTAGCAAGTGACACCTACTTCAATCTATCATGAGAATTAGGAATGTGAATCTCACAGTACCTTACACTCAGACAGAACCTTAGAGAAAGGTTCAAGCAGGCAGTCCTGTCTCCATGAAACAAGATTTCCCTGGGGAGGTGGCTCCCACTTCCCCAAAATATTTTATGAAAAACCTTGCACGATCTAGCCAATATTTTTCCCTGGGGAAAAAATAGCAACCTGTGCAGGAACTGTGCAAATTTGCCCATAAAGAATGTTAGAAACACAAAGCATCTGCCCTGCATGGGATTCACCTAAAAGTGTCAGAAGATACACCAAACCTTGCAAGACTTACAAATAGTGGGCAAAGATACAGCCTGCTGTGTTTCTCCCATTTAACATCTAAGCTAACCAGCCTGGCTTTTATACCATCCCACGTGCATTTGCCTGAACAAGTGACCTGTGAGTTACAAAAGCTTGCAATGTTTTATTTTTTGAGTTATCCTATTAAAAGGTATCACCTCTGTTCTGCAGTTGTTTGATTGTATGGATGGGTAACACAGCTGAATTTTGCTAACCAAACACTGCTAAAACTCTTTTGTTGATTTGAGTCAATCCATCTATCTGCATTTTTAGATTCTCCCTGTATGGGCACTGCCTATGGTACCCTCACAATGAGCACCTGCAATTCCAAACACACCATTACACTTCTGTAGATCTATGTGTATTGATTTTCTTGATAAAATCTCTTTTTCCTTCAGAACCTCTCTGGTTGTTTCATTTATATTTAGAGTAACTTATAAACTGGCCACCTATTAGAGGGTTTTCAGGTGACACGAATAGCATCCATTTTCTACATTTCCCTCTGTGAATTCTTAAGAGCTCCTCTGTTTCCTTCTTGTGAAGGTTTATGACTGGCAAGCATTCTTTGTTAGTTTGTAGAATTGGTCAAAATTAACTACACTAGTACCCCGGATAACGTTATGACATGGTTCCACAAGTCATGACGTTGTCCGGTTTTTAGTGTTGTCCGGGGTATACATCGAAGAATGCTAAAAAAAACCCTGAGAAGAGGTGCTCGCACGCGCGCGAAAAGGCGCACCAGCAGGAGCCTCTTCTACCAAACGAGTATAGCAACGGGGATCGCACGTCAAGGCAAGGGATCAAAGCGGGAGGGAATTTCGGCCAAGCCGCCTCCCAAGCCGGGGAGACCCTGGGCAAGGGTCGGCTTTTCCAAATTCCCCCCAGGGGAGGGGGGAATTCAGAAAAGCCGACCCTTGTTTAGGCGAGTGAAACGGGGATCGCACGTCAAGGCAATTGCCTTGACGTGCGATCCTTGTTGCTATAGCGAGCCCGGGAAAGAGGCGGCTTGGTCGAAATCCTCACCCCCGTGCAGAGGGAGGGAATTTCGGCCAAGCCGCCTCCCAAGCCGGGGAGACCCTGCGGAGAGGCGCCTCTCCTCTCCTGATGTTCCGAAAGGGTAAAGATCCTTACCCTTTCGGAACATCGGGTGGCTTGCAGGCGCGCACACATTGGTGGGAGTTAAGCAGGATACGGGGGTCTCCGGGGGTCTCCCCCATATCCTGCGCTAACCCCCACCGACGTGCGCCGCTCGCCCGAAGTTTCAAAAGGTTAAAGATCCTCACCCTTTTGGAACATCGGGTGGCTTGTAGGCGTGCGTGTGTCGATGGCGGTTAGCGCAGGATACAGAGGTCTCCCCCGTATCCTGCGCTAACCCCCACCGACACGCGCCGCTCGCCCGAAGTTTCAAAAGGGTAAAGATCCTTACCCTTTCGGAACATCGGGTGGCTTGCAGGCGCACGCGCGTCGGTGGGGGTTAGCACAGGATACGTAGGTCTCCCCCGTATCCTGTGCTAACCCCCACTGACGCGCACTGCTCGCCCGAAGTTTCGAAAGGGTAAAGATCCGTACCCTTTTGGAACATCGGGTGGCTTGCAGGTGCATGCGCGTCGGTGGGGGTTAGCACAGGATACGGAGGTCTCCCCCGCATCCTGCGCTAACCCCCACCGATGGGTGCCACTTGCCCGAAGTTTCGAAAGGGTAAGGATCCCCGTACCCTTTCCAAACATGGTGGGGGCGGGTGCTGGGGGGGGTTGGATTGGGTAGATGTTCTACTCAATCCAACTCCCACACACACACATGCGCTTGTTACAGATAACGTTAAAAATTGCGTTATTGGATACAAGATTTTTCCAAAAATCTTGTAACGTTATGCGGTTTTCGCGCTATACGGTACTCGCGTTATCCGGGGTATTACTGTATAGTTACATGACACACATTACATCAACATAGCAGGGAATGTGATTTATAGAGCTGCATGCTATTTATCTCCAGAAAGCAGATTCCAAAACTACAAGAGCTTGTGCTTGAGAAGGTGCCCTGTCAATAATTAGCAACAGAGCACACCATTACAGTGCAGATTGATCTGGATTTCTAATCTGACAACCCAAAATCGTAGTTTGTCAGCTGCTATGCCTTAACTTCTTTGCAACAGCTATTGAGATTTCAGGAGGCTGGGCCACATTCAGAATGAAGTACAGTAATATAATGTTTTAGTGTTCATTTAACGAAACCATATTATAAAAACATCTGCCTGAAACTCAACAAAAAGGAAAGTCCATCGACATAATGTGCTTCAATGAGTGTACCAGTGTTTCCCTAACCTTTGGTTTTTGGACTTCAATTTCCAGAAGCTTAATTCCATTCTCTAAAGCACTCATCAGCCAATGTACTGACTTAGGGTTCTGGGAATTCAAGGCCTCCTTGTGGGCATAGGACCCACATTGGGAAACACTGTTGTAGACTCAGGTTCTAGGCTTCTGCATAGCATAAGCTTCTTTAGGAAACTTTCTTTCAGTCTAGCCTAGTAATGGGATTGTTTTGAGGATAAATTGAAGAGATGTGAAGGGGAGACATGTGTCTGTCCCGTGCTTGAAGAAATAAACAACAATAATGTAAAAAAAAAAAATCCCTATTATGACATGTAAAAAGTTCATATTCTACTGTCCATTTTTATTTAGTCTGTCTAATAAGCCATGTTGCAATTATTTTAACTATAAATATTGAGCAGTTTCAACTTTTGGAAAATGCAGATTTCCATTATACAGTATTTCACTTCTCACAAGCTTCTGCTTATGTACATAGTTCACAGAAACAGTTTATTTTACCATGCATGTCTCTTGAGAAAAATCTCTCTCTCCCTCTCCTTTCCTCTGAGCTTTTTCGACATAAGAAGAATACAGTACAATACTACATTTCCTATCTACAAGTATCACAAGGTACCAAGTGATGATGTTTGTTACATTAAGAGAGTTTGCAAAAAAAAAAAAAGCCTAGAAAAATAGCTGTGTACAATTCTTTCTTTTTACAGTATTATAGAGCGCAAAACACACACACACACATAATGGGTTCCATTTGCAGGAGCCCATTGCCCTACCAGTATAATTCAAAGCTGTGCCTTTAAGATTTGGGGATGAAGAGCTAATACAATACATTATAGCTCTATTTGAACTGGAGCCAAAAACATAGCCCTGAACATACCTTCTACAAAATGATATATAGCTTAGTCCCATTCTGCTTCTGTTTTCACTGCAGTAATTAAAACACTTAAAATTCTTTTCATCGTCTTTCATTAACTAAGCTCCTCCCAGTCCTTTGTCATAGTCTCTCTGAGAGTCTGTGACCTTGGCTGTATAAACTTTCATAGGGATTATGCATATCACACAGTGAGCAAGCCTTGTTATCTTTTAAGTAATATGTGGAATGACCTTTTGCTGGCTTTTCTAATACACACAGGTGATAGTTCTGTATTTTTAAAGGATCTTCTTCCTTTAACTCTACAGTGAATTCTATTTCCAATATTCTTGCAGTGGCTTGATACTGCTTTAGTAATGTCCCAAATGACTGTTCCTCTCTTTATGCAAACATGGTGTCTCTTTGGAAATCATGCTCATAGTAGAGTAGGTGATTGACATTATGCCTTGATACATGAATTTAATAATCATTAATATTACAGTTGTACGTCGCTTAAGGAGCATAATGCATTCCACAGGATTGCTTTTAAATTGAGTTTGCTCTTTAAGCGAAACACCATTGTAAGTGACCAATTGTGTGTGTGTGTGTGGGGGGGGGAGAGGAATTATGAAACCTGATTTATTTGTTAAGTGAGTTTTTGGTTGGTTTCATTTGTTAAGCAAAGCGAACATTCAAAGAAAATTCTGCTCTTTAAGCGAGTTACTCTTTAAGCGAGGCACTCTTTATGCGAGGTTTGACTGTATTTTCAAGCAGTATTGACCTGTTTGCTGCCTTTGTTAAAAATATCCACCATGTGTGGCTCTTTATTTGGTTTATAGTTCATGTGGAGAACACATATTTGCAGCTTTAGCATTCTAGAGCAGATTCAACATAATGTTGAAGACTAGACTTAGGTAAGGTTAAGTTGAACTCTTTTTTAAAAAAAAAATCTGTGAATGGGGATTATTCATACAATATGGCGGCATGTCAGCAGTTTGATACCCAAATACTGCAGGACAGAATGAACTCCAATCTTTGTCCCAGCTCCTGCCAACCTAGCAGTTCGAAAGCAAGAAATTGCAAGTAGATAATTAGGGACCTGTTCAGTGTGAAGGTAGTGTTCTGTGTCATGCCTGGCACATGTCACTGAAACATCTGCAGATGCAAACAGCACTGGTTCTTTGGTTATGAAACAGAGATAAGCACTGAACCCTAGAGTTGGATACAACTGGCTCTCAAGCAAGGGTGACCTTTACATTTAATTCCTTGCAACTGATGTTCCACATCCACATAAAAACCTTTTCAAATGTTTGTGAAAATGCAAATAATCTAAAATTTGTGTCTGCAACCTGACTATTTGTATCCACGTACCTACAGTTACTATTGAAGTGTCTACCTGTTTTAGGAATCCAGAATAAATTGCAATGGAGCAAATAGAATTTAAAGTTATTACAACTAAAGCTGCATCTTAGGTGAAACAGTTGTAGCAAAACTATGCAAAAGCTGTACGGCCGTTATAGATGGACAAGCAGTTTCAGACTCCTTTTCCATGGTTCACAAGGGAGTGGGACTTTTTGTATCAATGAGGACTGGATAGAACTATTGCTCAGTATAGTTTTGCAGGTCAAACAAATAGTGGTGGTGGAGGTGGTGGAGAAGAGATGCTTTGATGGCTGAGTCAGAGCTGCTGACATTTTAGTGCAGTGCAAGGACCCCCTCCTCCTTGATCCTATAAATGATTCATGACGTTGGAAAACCTGAAGTGGAGCTCAAAGGAATCCAGGCTCTTTGGGGATTAAAAATGCAATTTTTTTTAAAAAAAAATCACTCACTGAGAAACTGAGATAAATTATGAAACATGACCAGGAAGCCCAGAACAGAATTATCTACAGCTGAAGTGGCAACAAAAAGCCCAACTCCTCATGGAATCCAAATCATGAAGCCCCTGGAAGGGAATTCCTCTGTGGCTGTGATCAGCAGACATTTCATGAGGGAAGATTGCTAGAATGAATAGAGAGTGTTACTCATTTTCATTGATTTTTCAGGAAGTAGAGTGATAGTAGATTAGAGATTTCTTTCTTACTTTGTTTTAGGAAATTGCAGACAGCCATGCAATTTGTGCCATTGTATGGAATTCAACTTGGGTAGGTCACAACAGCATTTGGAATAGGATCTAAATTGCCTAAATTCCACATTTCCCAGCAGGGGCTGGGAGGAAAGAAGCAAACTGATGACACCACCTTTCCCTCATTCCTCTTTTTTCCCCATTTTTTGGACAAATATTACAAATACTTGAAAATATTTGAACAGATGCAATCAAATGGTCTGAAAACTGGCTTGAAGTGAATGAGTTGTGATTTGTAAGACAAATAATATGGACCAAATTGAAGTGTATTGTAATATCAATGCCGAGTTTCATTACTTTTCATCATGTTTTGTGAAGCAAAATATAAGAACAAGTACAGTTGTACCTCGCTTAAAGAGCATAATGCGTTCCACAGGATTGCTCTTTGAACGAAACACCGTTGTAACTGACCAATTTGGGGGGGGGGGATTGCGAACCCCAATTTATTTGTTAAGTTAGTTTTTGATTGGTTTTATTTGTTAAGTGAAGCAACCATTCAGAGAAAATTCTGCTCTTTAAGTGAGTTACTCTTTAAGCGAAACACTCTTTATGGGAGGTTTGACTGTATATACAACTTTCTTGAAACACTGCAAAAGGGTGACCACTCACAAATTTTAAATCTCCTTTCTTCCCTCCTTCTGCCCATTTCATAGACTTCTCAAACTGAACATTGAAGAGAATACAGGTTCTTACAGCTGAACTCAAACATCATATAGTAGAAAACTGACTACCGTATTTTTCGGACCATAAGATGCACTTTTTTCCTCCCCAAAAGTAGGGGGAAATGAGGGTGCATCTAATGGTCCAAAGGTTCAGAATATTTTTTTGTTTTCCTGCTCTAAAAACTTATGGTCAAGTGTGTCTTATGGTCCAAAAAATATGGTAATTATCTGTAGCAAATGTAGTAAATCAAAGAGAAAAGTAACCAAAGGAAAACTGTTAGTTTTCAACTTGACTCTGGCTTTTTATGTTTGGCACCTTAATTGTAAACTGTAACCACATTTGCATTCATTAAAGAAAATATGTTTAAAATTACAATGTTGTTAAAAAATTAAAGTTAATCTTCACACTTGATTGCAAACATTTTAAAAATATTTTAAAACATGATCTGGGAAAGCCCAAAACAGAAAGGTCGGATGTATAAAAATGTTATTGTCTTTCTCATTTGCCCTTATTTCCCACGCATTATATAGTCGTTGCTATTTTCCAAATACAAGAGAATCTTTTTTGCCATTAGATGTTTATGTATGCTTTAAAAAAAATGTAAGGATGAGAAGCTGCATGGTTGTTAATAAATATTATTATAGCCTCTTGAGTTAATTGAAATGAGTGCAACTTAAATGGCTGTTTTCTGGAAGTTATTCCAGGGAATTGATATTGCTTAATAAGATTAAATGTGAATGTCTCAAACTTAATTTACACATTTCTACTAAAGTATGTAGTCATTGTCTTCATTATAAAGGAGTAAAGATCCTGGTTGTTTTTGAAGCTAAAACATCCCCATGTCTCTTTATAGTTTTGTTTCAAATATGCTTTAGTTGGAATCAAAATATTCCCGCAGTTGTACACAAATGCAAAGCTTATGCAATTTTATTTTCTCACTTCAATTGCATATAGTCCATTGAATGCTCAACATGACATTCACACACACCCATGTTTTGGAGCAAACTGACATTAGATCCTGAGAGTCCTGGTACATGGCAGTACACAACAACACCGGATATACTTAACGTTATGCGATTTTAGCGTTATCCGAGGTAAACGTTATCCGAGGTATTACTGTATACACATGGCCAGATGGCAGCCATGACTAGATCGCCCACAATGTAGGCTCTGCCCATGACATAGGCTTCTCCCATGACATAGGCTCTGCCAATGATATAGGCTCCGCCCACAGTGTGGTAGCATTTTTTTTTTTTTTTGCTGCCTACCACTGCATGTAACCTGCTGTCTTGTTCACTCACCAGTGGTCCCCTTTCTCATCTCATTTTTCTTGAATTATTAGCCATAAATTATAGTCTGCAGCTTGGCACAAAACTGTACAGAGGAAGAAACATCTGATCAGTCAGAGGTTTACTTTATGTATTTTCCAGAAATCTATAACTGGCCAAACTTCAGTTCTCACCATGAAATGTTAGCCTATGCCAGTTGCCAGTCCCTTAGAAAATATGTAGATTTGGATACTGAACCTCTCCAGTACCTTGCTAGCCAGTATCTCTACGCCTGTTCAGTACTGTATCTCAGTTAGCTAAAGGTCATTCACATGACATCGATCTTTCTAGCCTCTGTTTGAAATAGGCAGGAAGGAATTTTCTGTAAAACTAATTTTGAAGGGCTGTGTGGGGAGACTTGAAGTCAAGTATCTACATGTATCTTTTTTTTTGTAGCATTGTCCTTTATCCAAGCCTCCTTATTTGTGTGCATTTATGACTATTTTCAGATTATTAAATGCACTCAACGTAGGCTTCTAAGAAATGAAAAAAAATTGCAACATTAATCAGGAACTGTTTATAATAAAAAGATGCCTAAATATACCTGTAGATTTTCTATTTTGGCATCAACATGTTTGGCCAGTTTCGTAAACAAATGGGACATCAATTTTCAGCCCTCAAGTGGGTATCAATAGATATTATAGAAGTTTTTAAATGATGACTGTTATGTTCTGGGGAGAGCAAGGTGTAATGCAATCACACTTAGAATAAATGCAGTGTTTTTGTTGTTGTTCAGTCGCACAGTTGATTCTGACCCTTTGCGATCCCATGGACCACTGTCCGCCAGGCACCTCTGTCCTCCATCATCTTCCTCAGCCCGCCCAGCTCTGTGCCCATTGCATCTACAATACCATCTAGCCATCTCATTTTTGGCCGCCCCCTTCTTTTGCCCTCCACCTTTCCCAGCATCAAGGCTTTCTCAAGCGAATCCTCTCTTCTCATTTGGTGTCCAATGTTCTTTAGTTTCATCTTTACTATTTGGCCTTCTAAGGAGCAGTCCGGGTTGATTAGCAGCAGTATATAAAAGAGCCCCTGCAGTGCACTGGTTAAGCAGCTATTTGTTGTTCAGTCGCAGTTGATTCCAACTCTTTGCAACCCCATGGACGACTGTCCACCAGGCACTCCTGTCCTCCACCATCCTCCTCAACCCACCTAGCTCTGTGCCCATTGTGTCTACAATACCATCTAGCCATCTCATCTTTGGCCGCCCCCTTCTTCTTTTGCCCTCCACCTTTCCCAGCACCAAGCCTTTCTCAAGCGAATCCTCTCTTCTCATTTGATGTCCAAAGTACTTTAGCTTCATCTTTACTATTTGTCCTTCTAAGGAGCAGTCAGGGTTGATTTCCTGTAGGATTGACCTATTTGTTCTCCTCGCTGTCCAGGGGACTCTCAAAACTCTCCTCCAACACCACATCTCAAAGACATCTATTCTTCTGCGGCTATACTGCAGTCAAAACTCTGCTCATGATCTGAGTTAGATCTTGATATCTGAGTTAGATCTTGAATCAAGGTTAACTCAGGCTTCCATTCTTCTGAGGTAGGTAAAAATGTTAATTATCTTGTGAACTGCCCAAAGAGTGTGCTAAGTGCTATGGGGTGATATATAAGTGTAAATGCTATTGCTATTTTAAATAAGGATTTCATACTCATGTGCAAGGAAGAACACAAACACATTATTTTACTACTGTACTTAGTTTTACTGTTCAGTATTTATCTCCATCAGTCTCCAAGACAATGAAAGGATCGGCAGAGGAGGGACTGTTACTAGAGGAAGGAAGGAAAGATGGTAGTGGTTTGCAACATGAATTGCATCACATCCAGTATGAATGATGAGCTTCCAAATCAATCCACAGCCCCTATGGTGAACACTAATTACAATTTCAAATATAATACAGGCTGAAAATCAAATTGCAGCAAAATGTATCTGCACTGTACATTTATGTTGCACTTGCAGACTAAGATGCCCTTTCTCCATCTTTTAATAGCAAGATGTTATTCTTAAAATAGTTACTTTGATTAATTCCACTGAAATTGTTCACAAGATTATGTAGCATCCAGAATCAGAGCTCCTGAAGAAGATAGCCCCTATGTTGAGTCATAAAAGGATTAAAGCCTTAAGTGTGAGGAACCATTCATTCTTGGTTAATTATGATTATTTGATATCAGAGGGGAAAATCCTTATTCTTGACCTTCATAGGCTATAATAATAACTTTTATAACAGCGTCTCATCATAATTATAGTCTAAATGTCAGCCAGAAAACACATTAAATTCACTTGTATTACTGACAGTCCAATAATGCTTCTGTCAGTTCTGATGCAAATCCTATTGACTTCAATATATATTATTAAAATGAAAACAGGATTGCAACCTAAATTAATGTGATTTAGAAGTTGTCAGTTATTAAAATCTTAACCTACTTTTCTATAGTCATACTATATCAAAGATTTTTTTAAAAGACAAATATTAAAAAAAAGAATTTATTTTAATCAGAACAATGATCTGTAGTGGCCACATCAACCTGCATCACTCATTCCTCCCAGACAGCGCAACTCTAGATGCTGTCTGCGAGATTGTCAAGGAAGGCGTTGACTCAGAGAAGAACCTTCTCGGTGGTGGCACCAACTCTGTGGAATTTTCTTCTGGTTGAGCTGTGCCAGGTTCCATCCCTACCTATTTTTTTTAAAGAAACAACTTAAAATGATTTTCTATAAAGAGGCTTTTGGGGATATACTACCTAAGGCTTCGATTGATTCTTTCAGACACCAAGATGTGCTCTCTGTTGATGGTTATTTTTCATTGGGGAGGTATTATTTTTGTTTGTTACTTACAATTTACTTAGTTTGTTTACTCCTTTTTTGAGGTTTTTTAATTGTATAGTTTTTTTATTATTATTATTTTAAACGTATTTTTAGCCACTCAGAGTGGGAGAGTATCCCAGATGGGTGGGATATAAATATAATTTTGGCAGATTTTTTTTAAAAAAGAAACCATGAGCTGAAGATGTACAACAAATAAATAATCATTTTTTGGTAGAACTGCTTGCCCATGGCTAATTATAGGAGTGCAATCTTTTTTAGAAGTGTCCAAAATTGGCCTCTTATCAACGTTTTGAAAAGCAAAAAATAGCCCACAGAAAAAAAGGGAAAGTGGCTGACACAGTGAAGTTAGAGAGAATGCTTAATTCAGATTGTATAAATTGAGTGCTTACTTGAGTGTCACATCACTGAATATAAGAGTATGCATTTATTACAATTAATCTGAGGTATGCCAGAATAATACCATGTTGTATAAAAATGCATTTATGAAGCAGGAATATAGAAATTCAAATACACAATTCAGATTCCCAGTCACAGAATTCAAAATGCCAGGTCTACACTTAAACAAATGTCGGATGTCTCTAAAGGCATCATGTGAAAGGACCAGCAACTTTGCTTTATCTCCTATTATCATTCACCTATGAGGTGTGACCTCAAGTTTCCAAAGGATGAGCAATCAAACTTCACCAGGGGTGCAGAAAGTGTAGCTTTCCAGATGTTGCTTGCTACATCTCCCAGCTGCCATACCCAGTACAACCAATGCAGTCCAGTTGCAGTCCAACAAAGTCTGAAGGACCACAGCTGCCTATTCCTGGATTAAACTAATTCAGCAGTACATGTATACTTTATTATTATGTATATAGGGGAAGATAGATAGTCAAATTCTAGTTTTGTAATTTAATTGTGGCAAATCTGTATGATTGTCTCCACAATTTCAGAAAGATAGGAAAAAATGCTCCTGATGAGAAAATAGGGATATTTGCTCTAGGAACCCTATCATGCTATGATATGCTCTTTCAGTTATACCTCACTGCTTTCACTGTCAAAGCAGATATTCCTTGAAGTGTATAATGCATGTACATATAAAAGAAAGGACTTCATTCTGGCTTTTCCATTGTCATTAGTATGTGGTGTCAAGCCCTTTTCAGCTTATGGGAATCCAATGAAAGGCTGACCTCCAAAATGCCCTGTCATTAACTGCTTAATTCGAGCCAACCCAAAGTCATGGCTTCCTTCATTGAACTTTTGCATATTTAGGTACAATTAATTTGTGTCACGTCCTGAAGTTGCTTGTGATTATGAGATGGGCTTGACATGTGAGTGCTAGTAGATTAGAAATCCAAAGGTTATCCCTGAAGGGCAACAAATTCAGACAAGATTGTTTTTCAAGGCTTCAAGGTTGTTTCTGTTTTCCAAAAAACAATCTTCTTTCCTTCATGAATTCCTATGACACTGAATATTTCCTCATGATATTACTATTTAGCTTATATTATTTTAATTGGCTTAATTAAAAATTTAACAATAAAATATACTAGACCCTATAATAAAATAACTGAAGACTAAAACGTTTATAACTTTTTAAATAAAATATTAAAATGAAAGGTTCAATATTAATAAGGTAAAAAGTAAACAACTAAAGTAGACAAATACACATCTTAGTCATAAATATAATTTCAAAGTGAAACACAAGAATCAGGAGGGATGTGTGAACACAGATAATTGTTTCACTATTCATAAATGGACATATTTCCTGAAAAACAGATAACAAGTCTCTGTGGGATTTTTAAAACAACTTTTTTAGATCTGGCAGCATTTTTCTTTTTGCATGAGAGCTGAATTCCATAGGCTGGATTTCCAGAGAGCTGGAAAGGGTTTAGCCAGATATTTTAATCATAGATCAGTGGTTTAGGTATCAGGTTGTGGAGCCAGGAGTTGGGTATTGAAATTCCCTATTGTGTCTCTCCTGGAAAAGAGCCAGCCTATGTAACTTTGGGTAATCTGCATAGTCCCCATGATGCCTCCAGAAGAAGGGAATGGTAAACCACACTTCTATATATTCTTTACCTTGGAGATCGTCACCATAAATCTTAGTTGGCTTGATGGCACCCAATTATTATTATTATTGACAAAACATTTCAACCTGTTTTCCAGTTTCAAGATATAATCAATATAATAGCAAGGCATATATATGTATATGATTGAATCCTTATGATTCATAAAGAGGGAAAGGAGATCAAGTGAAGGGGAGAGTTGAGGTGACTTCCTTAGTGACCTTCTCTGTTTCCTTAAAGACAGATTTCCAAAAGGGAAGGATCACCGAGCAAGACTGCCACATACAGATATCTGTATCCCATTCCCAAGAACCTCTCCAACATTGTCCACTGAAACCTGTATACATAAAATTTACTTTAAGTGGAGTTAAATGCCAGTTATGCACCACTTTTATTCTATGCTCACTGATATATGCAGAGATTGATTTCATGAGAAACTTTGAATTCAACTAATTCCTCAAATTGTCATCAATACTACCCCTTTCCTAAACACTTTCCAAACATCAGATTTTTTAATCCTACATAGTATTGAGTAGTAATCCATAAAATCTAGAGGCGAGTCACTGCAGATCCTCTTTGGAATGTAAGATTAAATTTTGAAAGGCAGTAAAGTTGGTTCATTAGAACCTGAGTTACTGTATTGGAGGCAAAATAACAGTTTTGATGGATTTGAAAGCATGACATTTCCATTTAATCTAGTTGTGTGTGTAACAGCCTTTCAGTCTTAGGGGACATTCCAAAGTAAAGGTCTCTCTGATGTTAGATACCTTTTGCCTCTCAAGAACTAAATACAGCAAATTTGTCACAATCTACAGAAAGAGAGAGACATAAAATCCTACACTCTAAATGGATGGATATTATAATGCTTTGGGATAAGCAGCTCAGCAAATTGAAGCTTTTGTAGCTCTCATCATTCTTGCTGCCACAAATTATATGTGTGGATGTGCATCAAAATATAGATTTTCATCAAATTATCATAATCCCATCCCTACAGATCCCATGCACAACCAGTGACAATGCACAACTGGATCACATGGTTTTCATATTGATCAGCATGCTAAACACTCA
Source organism: Furcifer pardalis (assembly GCA_030440675.1). Lineage (NCBI taxonomy): Eukaryota > Metazoa > Chordata > Lepidosauria > Squamata > Chamaeleonidae > Furcifer > Furcifer pardalis. The sequence goes on along the minus strand of CP126896.1, from coordinate 48,256,036 downwards.
GGTGTATGCAGGAAGGTATTGTCTTCCCTGCTGTTTCAAGTGTTTTCAGTGTCTTCTTTCAAAAGGAGATGGCATGACTTTGGAAACTTCCAGATCCCTTTATTAGAAACAGCATGCCATCAAGGGTTTCATATATTATTCAAAAGAGAGACAAAGAAAGGCAGATGTGCTTATCATTGTATTTTCAGAAGCAACATTAAGATTCCATTAAATAATTCCCACTTTCAAAATAGGAAGGGCTATGTCCTTTGCCTTTCATCTGTATGCCAAATCTCAGAAGTATAACATGAAAGTAATCATCGGCTGCAACTCATATCCAAGAAAGCATTTTTTTTTTCCTGAAGCAGGAAAGTGTTATTGGTGTGAATTTGTTTAAGGTGGATTCCAGCTTGCTATAAAGTAACTCACACACTATGATCACAGAGCCATCTTTTGCGGCATGTATGAAATGAGACATGCAGGATTTAACACCGGGATTGCAATGGACTGCCGCAGCCTATCAAAGTGCACCCTCACAACCAGAAGGACGAATTCACTGCAAAAAGAGAGAGGAATGCATACTGAGGTGATTTCTGTTGTATAGTCATCACAGGAAACACATTGATCATTCTTTATAGTAGGGGTAGCCTTATACAGGTACAGTAAAACCTCATATAACACTAAAACCTGGTTCCACAAGTCTTGGTGTTATATGATTTTTAGTGTTATCTGATCCTCTATGGGATCCATAGAGATACATTGTAACCACACAGGCTTTAGCGGTTGTTATCTGAAGCATCCCATAGGATCTTAATGTTATCTGATGCAATTCTTCCCCCCAGATTCCTTAATGTTATGCGATTTTAGTGTTATTCGATACTAATGTTATATGAGGTATTACTGTACTTCTTTTCAGCTTGTCTAGTGATTTTACTATTCCTGTGTATGTAATATGTGTGATCAGATTCATATTTAGCATTAAACCATATTAGAGGTATGTCAGTTGCTATTTTGTCCACAGAATATACCTGTACTTTGTTGGCAGGTGGTGTCTTTATAGTTTCTGTTTCTCGATTGAGTCGTCTGCATTGCAGAGTGACTCAGTGAACTTTCTCAATGTAATTCTCCTACTTAGAGGATAATGGACCGAGTGTGGATTACATTCATTTCCATGTGTTTTGGAGGGGAATTAAAACAAGTTATGTTTTCCCCCCTTTAAACTGGTTGGTTCTATGTGGTTCTGTTTTTCCTGCCATAATTTGCAGGTTGTAGAAACACTGTGCTGGAGATATGGTTTAGGACATATGAGAATCCAGCCTCCATTCAGGATTCTCCATAAGGATGACACTGTGGCACCAGCACAACTTGAAGGCTGGCATTTCTTTCAGATGCTTATGTCATTGGACTTTTCCTTCTTCTGCCATATGTGCATCTGAATATAGATGAACATCATGGCAATCAGCCATGAAGACTGTCCTGAGAATATAATGCAGTAGCCTTTCATCTGCCTTCCACATCACAGCATGACCCCTGTACCACTGATGCAGTTCCACCAGTCACTTTCTGGTCTTGAGCCCTTTTAGCATGCAAGTCATCTTCAACCCCAGGCCAATATTGATGAAGCTGCTGCCCTCCATCAAGATGGATTCAAGTGGGATTTAAACCACTTGGGAACTATCACCCATACTGTGAAATTCAGCACCCAAGACCGTTAGTCCTCAGGGTGGTCAGGTTAGTTAACTGCTGCCTGACACTCAACGTTGAATCACTGGCAAGATAACCGGTTTGTGCTTCCATCAGTGTTATCTCTGTGTGATGTTTTGGATCATGGAGATGGCCAACAATCAGGTTGCCCAATCATTGATCCTTGTCCTACACAGGATCAAAATATGAGCTGTAACCAGCAAAAGCTGCGTCCATTTATAACTACTCCCCAATTGGCCTAATCATTCTTCCCATAATCTGTTCCTGTTAACAGAAACATGCCTGTAACTCAAATGTAAAACTTTTTTTGATTCTTTGATAAATATATCCTGTGTGGGAGGGGGTTGTCTTTGTGGGGTTTTGTGGGACCAGAGACTTGTGGCTGAAGAGGAAAGTCTTATTTCTCCATACACTTAATTCCCTATGCACTACAGATGAGTGTGAAAATTATATTCAGTCTAGAGCTGGTGAATAATGTCATTGTTTATCTGGATAATTATGTAAAATATTTACATGAAACGTGTTATATTTTGTTTCCAAGCACAAATTTATTTCTCTTCTTCTTTTGTTGTTGTTGTTGTTCAATTGCATAGTTGAGTCTCACCCTTTGCAAAATTATTCTCTTCCTGTTTTTTGAGAGGTCTCTTTTTAGTTTATTTGCCAGTAAAAGCATTATAATGTCTATTACAACTGCAGTCATTAGAACGCTACGTGTTATGCAACATTTCTAAATCTGAGACTATGGCAGAACTAGTGCTTTTTAAAGGACGGAACAGGGTCAAGACTCCTTTTTTTCTCACCCTACTGCTCTTTGGCAGCAAGCAGAATTACACAAAGAGTTTTAGGGCAAAATTAATTCACCAATCCCCACCTATTCTACTGTGCATTTCTCTCATTGCCTTGAGTTTGTGGCTATAGAGGTCAAAGAGATCTTGCAGACGAGTACAAAAATTGCAGTGCCACCATTACAGATTTCTATTGTTACAGTGGCTTAATATGAACGAAAGGCACAGTTAAGAATATGTGCTGGGTGTCTTGTGGGATGAAGGTGCTTTATAACAGTTATTCTGTTCTTCTGTCAAGTGAAGAGAGTGGATAAAAGTGACAAGAAAGAACATTTCCCAATTTTCCCCATTTATCTTCCTTTTCTGAAATCACCCTGGCCCAATATTCTTGGATGCCATTGACTCCCACCCCATTTTATCATCCCCAAAAGACATGGGCCTAGGTCTGAGAGCCGTTCCATTTAAATGAAGTCTTTCCATCCAGCAGAAATTCCTACAGACAGAAATTGTTTTGTGTGTGTGTGTGCGCGCATGTGTGCACACACACACACACATTAATGTGTGTATATTGTGGGGAGCTTACAATTCCTGGTTCTGCCTGCATTCTGTCCATTTTCAAATCTTCTGTAAGGTAAGGAACAGCATTTTTGCTTATGCATGCTTTCATTTCAATGCTTTTGGGTGGTTTCATTGATTTTTGGAGGGGACTTTTTTGAGTTTTGGAGGGTGAGGGGACTTTTTCTTTATTCCTATGGGGACGCCTTGAGTTACGAACAAATTCAAGTTATGAACAAGGCCATGAAACTGATTTTACTCATAAATTGCAGTTTTACTGTAGTTTCTGCAGCTATTCCCAGCTTAATGTCATTTGCATATACTCTAGCTCAGGGGTGCCGAAACCTTTTGAGCTGTAGGCCAGTCACGTCATTCAGGGGGATGGCCACTATGGCCTGGTATCCGGATACAGCCCCGACACCAATTCATCCAGTCCATGAAGCCCTCATTGCTCCTGGAAGTGGAAGTAAAATGGGCATATTTTACTTCCACTTCCAGGAGCGACGAGGGCTTCACGGGCTGGATGAATTGGCATGAGCGGCTGGATCTGGCTCCTGGACTGTAGTTTGGGCATGCTTGAATGACTACTTTTTAAAAAGTCAAGCAAAACCAAAACACAAAAAAGAGGGTCAAGTCCACATAGCTAAATGAACAGGTTTTATTTTTAAAAAACAATTCCTTTTTATAAACCCTTTTTAAAAATCAATATATCACTCATCAGGAGCTCTACCACTTCATTTTATTCTCTCTAGCTTTACAACAAAATAAAGCAAAGAGTTAATAAGTATGGCGTATGTATTAATTAATGGACAAATGTAGACAATCACACAACCACGGGTGGGACTGCACTAGTTTATTTGTATTGTATCATTATGGACAAAATAATTGAATATAAGCTGAGACTGACACTATGCTTTTTTGTTTTGTTTTTTATTATTTTCCTCACATTTTTATTTTTTTTCACATTGTTTATAATTGTCTGTTCTTTTTTTTAAAGCGTTTTTTATTAACTGATAAATAATAGTTACAACAAAATAAAGCAAAGCCCCTCCCAGGAAAGAACAGAGAACCAAGAAAATCCCTATGGAAAAACACCCTCAAAAATGAAATATTTTTAAAGTCAGTTGCACAATAAGTTAGAGTAGCAAACACACAAACATTGATAAATGCAAAGAGGAAGTACTCCTCCAGATAACTAGATGAAAACATTTGAAATAGTTTAGCACTGCCATGCTGAGTTTATTTATCCACAAGTAAATGGATTTTCTATGCAGTCCCATACCCACTAACCCTCTAGGCAAGTGTCTTTTAACTCTATGGGATGTCTGAACAGACATGTATGAGATTATACTGTTTAATAGGATTTTGGTTTTGAGTGAGTTTCACAAACAGAGAAGGAAACAGAATTTTTCACATTTTCTTCAGGCCTTCTACTAACTTTAGAAGAGGTTCCTTTGATTCATTGCTCTCAAATATGCCTTTTTAAGGGAGAAGAGAAAGCAGGAGTTGAAATAGACAAGCAACATGCCAGCTTTGGTTCTCTTTCTTATTTAACAAAAGGAAGTAGCTCTAAAGCAGTTTCACTTCTCTCTCTCCATCACAGTGATTTTTAAAGCAAACAATGAAATATAATGCATAATTAAATGCAGGTGTGCACTATTAGGAGTTTTGTTTTTTGTTTTTTAACTTTTCAGCTATATGCTACATGTGTTTATTTGGAATAATAGCTGTTCAGTAGGACCTCTGGTTGATAATGCTGAAAAAGCCTTAAGGCGCTTTAACCAAACCATAAAGTACTGCATATCTATTGGCAAACACATTTTATCAAATTCAGTAAGTCTTTCTTTTTATAGATTTCCCTCCATGGTTTAGTTGGGAAATGAGATATCCTTCTTCATACACAGAAAAAAGTATACTACTAGAACTAGTATGTCATTTATTAAAAGTATGTCTACTCAATACCTCACGTTCAGGAATGCCAGGAAAGGAAAAATAAAACACTTTCCGTATAACATGTCAGAAGGGTGTTATGGCAACTTTTGAAAGAGATTTTTAAAGGATTTCCTTTTTTTAAAAAAGGTGTTGAACTTTCAGGCAGACTGTTTGGTGAGGCCTCATTGTCTCCTTGATAGTCCAGGAAGGAAATCCATGGTGTGCCACAGAAACTTGGAGTCCACTGCAGAAAATATATCAGACAATTATATTTCTTCTCGGTCACACTTCTGTACAATTTTACAGGTTTGAGAATTGATTGTGCCTGGGGCAAATTTAGTAATCTTGAAGAAATAATGTTCAGGTGTATAAATTCCTCACACATCTCCAGCCAAACAAGTCTAATTCTAACCTACATCTTATTGGGCAAACTGGAAGCATTCAGCCTGTGCTCTGCATTCCCGAACTGAAATGCTATCTCAGTGGGTAGCTTCTGAAATTCCATTTAGTATTTTGTGGACACAAAGATATGTTAATTCCAGGAAGACGTGGCAAGGAAGACAGATGCAAAATGACATATTTAAACACATATTTTTGAGAGAACTTGAACACTTTAATATGTACTTTAAAATATAACCTGGGATTCATTTACCAAAAAAATCTTGAATTAATATGAAACTTGAACAGAATTATGGTTTAAAAAGTGTAAAAGATTAATCTATCAGTACTGTAGACAGGGCCATTATCCATCATCAATGTGCATTGTGGAGAGGGATTGTCTGTTTAAGACCTGGAACATAAACAGGCTTAAACATTGATGAGATAGCCGGGTGGGTTTGAAAGATATTTTTGTATGACCCCACTACAATACAATACAATACAATACAATACAATACAATACAATACAATACAATACACTTTGTAAGCTGTATCTGTGGGTTCAGTATCACTTGTCCACAACCTGAAAATATTCATTGAAAAATCCCTGAAATATGTTATGTCTACATATTTCCAAGATACATTACAAAAGCTTGCCACTAGAAGCCACTATCTACAATGTAATGTTGAAAAGGAACTGTGTTCTAATAGATTATGTCTCCAGGAAAGCCATTTCATGAGTGCACTTGTAAGAGTGGTAGAGCCTACCCCTGCCCAGTATGACTCTGGTATGTGTATTACAATATAGGGTTCTTTGCTTTCCATGCTTTTGGGAATCCATGAATGATCTAGGGATGTATTCTTACTGTGTATCTGTTAAACAGGAAAAAGTAAAGGAGGAGAAATATGGTTGTGGCTGCTGCTTTTTTTATTTTCAGCATTAAGTAGAACCTACCAAGCTATCAATGTTGGAATGCTGGATGTTGCAAAGCAGTGCCTGGAGAGTTATCACAAGTCACAAAGCCAGATGTTGAAGTGAAAAAGACCAGCACATAGTTGACTTTTTGCATGACATCTCTAACCACCTTAAATGTGGCTTTGTTTTATTCTACTGAAAGTATAGTCCTGTCATTAGTATTCTGTGGATGGAGGGAGCTCACTTTGTCCTGAAGGTCATACACTGTCACATGTTGAGCTACCAATGATGGTGAACCTTGGCACTCCAGATGTTCTTGAACTTCAATTCCCAGAAGTCCTGATCAGCAGGAGTGCTGACTTGCGCTTCTGTTAATTAAAGTTGAAGAACACCAGGAGTGCCAAGGTTCACCATCACTGAGCTATACATTTTCTGCAGCAGTCCCTGATTTCCGTGGCACCCTCAAAAATAGTCGGTTTAGTCTTTTCGTCTTTAAAACTAATTCTGTGAAGGATTGCATTGTAAGGGGTTCATCCTTACTTTCAGCCTTTATACAAATATCATTGCCACCCAATCCACCCATGAAGCAGACGACAACCATCTGTTGGTCAAAACACAGGCCACTTTATTAATAACATAACAATACAATATTAACATGACCTGCAATGGGGCAGCCTCACCACTACTTCGGGAGCTGCACTGGTTGCCAGTTTGTCTCCAGGCACAATTCAAGGTGCTGGTCATTACCTTTAAAGCCCTACATGGTAGCAGGCCAGGATACTTAAGAGACTGCATCACCCCAAGAACATCTGTCCGTCCCACCAGGGCAGATCAGAGAGGCTCTTTTATAATTTCATCAGCTAGAGAGGCACATCTCTCTAGCACCAGAAGGAGGGCCTTCTCCATGTCCGCCCCGGCCCTTTGGAACCTCCTGCCAACTGAATTACATCTACAGACATAGCTCCTGCCCTTTCGGAAGGGCCTAAAAACCTGGCTGGCAGGGCTGGCGTGGGGCTCAAGTAATATGGGGTCCCATGCTGGGTGGTTGATCTGATGGGACAGCCACCCCTCTCTCGCTCTTTTAAACTTTTTAAATCTTTTAACCTTTTAAATCTTTTTTAGTATTTTGTAAATTTATAGTTTAATTTTTTTAATTAATTTTGAACCTTAAGGTTTTAATTTCTGAATTTGTTGGGGTATAGTGGGATTGTTTAGTTTGTTTTGCACTCATGTATAATCTTTTTTCTTTTTTGTAAGCCGCCTAGAGTCAGGTTCGCCTGATTGGGGCGAGATAATAAATCTAAATAAATAAATAAAAAAAATAGTGGGTAAATGGTGTTATCTTATAGGTGTATCTACCCATATCCAGATTATTGATCATAACCTTGTATGGAGTGATGATGTCTCACTCCATACCTCTTAGATCACAATTTCCTTCAGGCTGACAAGCCTGTTCCCTTGCAATTGAGGGTTCCTACCCGCAACAGTAGATGCCTCCAGTGCCTATGTTCTTCTGTTATGGTGAGAAATCTCCATTACGTATGGTCAATTAACATAGTTTTTATTACCATTTACCCCAATACCATTTACCAAGGATGTTCATTTATAGAGAGACGCCCCCACCTCAAGCTGCTAATTTGAGCTTGATGCCCCATCGCAGGTCACTGAGGAATGTTTCTAAACCTTCCTCTGATAAATGTACTGTGTCCTGCCGGTAGAGGCCAGGAAATTCTATTTTGGTTTTGAGATGCTCAATAACAGTGCCGAATCCTTCAGCCATAAACTTGGCCACAGTTTTGCTTACACTGCGGCACGCCTTGTCAATGTGCAGCGCCAAGTAAAATGGGGCAAGATCTCCCATCACACTAACCGGAGGCCAGGCCACCAACACTTCACAAAGGACAGGTTCCTTTTCACTACTGTGCTCAGTTCAATGCCCATCATGAGTCCCAAATCATTGCCACCCAGATGGATGATCATAATATCCGGAGGTGTGCCTCACCTTGCTGAGTTCATGAATGGCACCAGTTCTCCCTATTGCATGCCCTGTCTTCCGTGCCATTCCACATAGGCTCTGCCATGCAGACCAAGGTCCTTGCCCCATGTGGAGCAGGTCACATGATATTTGGCCAAGAAAATACAACTGTGTCCAATGATCACAATCTGCAGAGGGCGACAAGGAACATGACCTGGAAGGCAAGGGGAAAAGCAGCAGTGCTTTGTTCAATACGTCATAACTCTAATATGCATACAGTGAGCCCCAGACTTCGACCAGCCCTCCTTTTGAATGTCCTTGTGGGAATAACCCACTACTGCCACAGTGGATGCAGCCCTGATCTGAAAAGAGTGTGTGCTGAAAAGCAGCACGTCGACTGCTAAATGAGTCAAAACTCTCTTTGTTACTGCCCAGAACTGGTATCCTGTCAATGGGCTACTGTCTGAATGGCGGAATAAAGGGCCAGCATCAGTTCCTTGCAGTTTGAGATATGCCTCTAGGGTGACACAAGGGCAAACGGGAGCAGGGCCAATGCAAAGCAAAGTCACTTGGGCACCCTTGCCCAGTTGCTCAGTCTTGGACTGGTGGATCGTCAACTCCAGCTCCCGGTCACCAAGTCTCACATTGGCCATCTGCAAAACTTGCCCAGCCTTACCTGTCTTTGATGGGGCCAAAAATTCGGCCAAATGGAGGGCTCCAAAATTGCTACCATCACTGCAGCGTGGAATAGTACTGCTTCAAATTGGCTCACATAGGTGGAAACCCAAGCAGCTGACATATCTGTGAGCAATTTAGGGGAAATTGGTACACAGTGGTCACTGGGGTTGGTGGAAGTGTCACTGGGGCTGGTGGAAGTGTTGCCGGATTTAGAGCAGCAGCCCACTCAAGGGCCATTATCCTGGCCCCCAAATATGTCAGATCTGGTGTGGCCAAGGGCATGGGTACTGGTGAATCCCGCACGGGGTGCAGAGAAGTTCTCTTCTCCACAGCCATGCCTGAAGCAGAAGAAGCACAATGATTAGATGTCATCGTTCCAAGGGTCTCTCTTCATAGAGATGTATTCCACGTGCACCACACGAGGAGGCTTGGATGCATGTGCTTTTGCCAGATTATGAAGAGAGAGGGTGAGGTGGGAAGGAGACACACTCTTATAGAGCATAGGCTCCTCCCCGAAACACCGGGGTCTCTGGGTGGTTGCTGCCTTGGGGCGGATGGGCAGCAAAATGCATGCACCTGTTAATTCATGTGATGTGTCCATTATCCACACATGACTTGACAATCTCTGTGTTCTCAGGTCCAATCTACTTACCAAATGCAGGAAAACAAAAATGCATCACAGGGTACATCAGTCCATGAACTACATGCTGGTAAACTTTTTTCCCTTGTATCTGCGCCTTTCATATTCCCTGCACTTATGCTACTTTGTTTTTTAGAAGAAAAGGGACATTATCCTCTCTGAGTTCTTCCCCCTTTTTCTTCTTTAATGGAAGGATAATGACACAATAGTATTGGTTCATTAGACAATGTCTGGCTTGAGATAAATGACTAAACTGTTTATCTGGCAACACAAGAGCTTTTAGGATTTGTTCCAAAAGTTGCAATGTTGAAGTGATCATAATATAACTTTAAGACATGCAGGGAGCTAATTAAGACTAATGCTCCTTGCCATTACTATAGCTTTATGAAGAAACAGATGTTTTTCCTAAAACCCATACGTTTATTGGCTAAAACTGTAAAAGTATCAAAATATGTGGCATACAAAATGTGTACTAATAAAAGAAGACAACTTTTATCTAAACATGAGCAGGTCAGAATAGTTGTACTGTATTGCAGGCAAAGTTCTGCTCACTATCTGAGCTCAACTGCAACAGGCTCAAGGCTGACTCAGACTTCCATCTTTTCAAAGATAGTAAAATGGGGACCCAGCATGTTGGGTGCAAAATGCTATATATTTCGAAAGGAGTTTTTCTATCCAAATCATCTTGCATTTCCATACCTCTCTGTAAGTGAACATCGAACAGTATTATAACAGTGAAATGCAATGCCTGCATATTTACCTCTGTCTAGATCAGGGGTTCTCAATCAAACTTTTTCACTCATGGGCTGGACCATGCCCCCTCAGATAGCTAAGCAGGCTGGACTTGTGGTTCCCCCCCCCCCGTAAACACTGCTGTAAAACACATCCACAGCTGTCATAAACACATTTATAAAGGTCAGAGACTCATTTACGGCCATTGTAAACAAGTCTGCCCCTACGTGGTGGTGGCTGGAGTGAGATCAGGGGCTGGATTACTTGGTGCCATGGGCTGGATCCAGCCCATGGGCCATAGGTTGAGAACCACTAGTCTAGATAGCTACTAGGCTTGTGGAGGATTTGAACAAAACCTGGTCAAGGCACCCATTTTTAAAAATAATAATAATACTGTTCGATGTTACAGTAGCTGAAACAGGAAGATAAAATATAGCAACCTCTGGATAGCTCAGTGGTTTCAGTATGTGGCTGTGGAGCTAAAGTTTGGGAATTTGACTTTCCACTGTGCCTCCTTGACAGGGGCTGAACTCAATCATTCATAGAGTTCCTTCAAACTCTGTAGTTGTAAGATCTAAAATCCTAGTACCATTGCTCAAGGATTTCTGGGAGGACCACTAACAGAATGCAGCAGTTATCATGAACTGAGGTAGGAATATATTGTTTGATCCTGTTATATATTACTTATTGCAGCTATAAATCAGAGGCAGTCAATACACTCACTACACTTTGGCAATTAAAAATGTTTATCTGTCTTTCACTACCTAGGTTATGTCAAGTAGTGATTGACATCTCTCTCTCCCCCCCTCTCTCTCTTACACTTACACACACACACACACACACACACACACACACACACACACACACACACACACACACACACACGTGATGACCCATACACTTCCTCATCACACTTTGGGACATCTCCAACGCTCCCTTCCAAGGAGAATTATTTCAAATCCCCTCTAGGAACTCAACCAAAACTCACAGCAAGGAATGTATGTCGATCCCTCAGCCCACATCCGTCTGAAACAAACCTGGGACCTGTCTGTGTACAGTTCCCAGCCAATTTAATATTAGAGAGGTAATATGGTAGCATTAAAAGGAGGCTAGTGGCCTTACTTTGCCTTACCCCTGCATCCCATTTCCAATGAACACACGTTGATTGAAGAAAGTAGCTTTATTGAAGTTGAAGCATGGTTCTTGATTAATCAGGTTACAGATCTCAGCATAGAAAAATAACCTAATCAAAATTGGCTTTTAGAGAAATAATGTTTTCAGACATTTCTCCCCTAAATAAAAAAATATAACTACCTGTTCTAAGTTACCATATTGAAGACTTCAGGAGATAAGGCCTGTTGGGATAGCCTTCCTCCCCCCATACTGGTGTTTCCTTGTTGACCACCAGATTCAAACTCTCTCTCAAGTAATGTGCTTGATTCTCACCAGATATGAGCTGATCCTGGCTAATGAGCATACATCCTATCAGGTCCCAGTGTTGGGGTAAACAACTCTGGTCCTATTGATGAAGCATGGTGCCACACAGTCTGTCTCTTCCCTTCCTAGTCCCAGGGAGTGAAAACAAACAGGTAGCCTTTTGCCAGCACAAGAAGTAACATTTCTACTATAATCTAAAACCTAATAAACTCTATCTTGGATATGTGAAGAACTTGGTCCCTCATTATATCACAACACACACACGTCCAGTCATGGCTATGGGGCAGTTTTAGTCTTCCCCAGGACACCTGAGGGCAGAAGAATTAGATTAGAAGTTTAGGCCATCCTTGATGGCATACACAACAATGTTCTCCAACACACCGATACAATTTCCTGCTTTCAAGCATCTGCCATGTAAATTGGCTTACAGAGTTTTCATAATTGTATGGTGAATCCCATAAATTTGCATGTAGGAATATAAATCTCTGCTTGTCTTGCCCTCACGTATAAGGGTTAAGTTTCACAAAATAATAATTCTTGCCCTGTTAGAAGGAGAAATATTTATTGTTGACAAAAGAATAGAATGAGAGTTTGTGCAAGCCTATCTCCCACATGAGAATAATCTTGTGAGGCAAAGAATCTCAATTTCTCCACCAAGATGTCTCACCTCATTGAGTGAGCCTAAATCAATGGGAATAAAACAAAAAGCAAATATTCTTAATCATCACAACCCACATGCTGTGCTCATATTTTGGCTTGTCCTTCAAGATTATTTAGTCCTTTAAGGTGTTTTGTTCACTAAAATGATAAATACAGAGTTAATCTCTTCTTAAGTTTCCATTCCTTTATACATCCTCTGTTTTGGACAGGGAGCCTTTTGGGATAATTCTGGAGCTTTGGAAATCATGATGATCTAGTTTCCTTATTCTAATCCTGACCGTGTTTGTCAGGATATTTACATACTTATCATAGCAATGCCTGCAGGTTTGTGAATTGTTCAGTCTCTCTACAGAATATTTATACAACATTTCCAATTAGAATTGCATTGAAATAATAAACATGGTTAGAACAGGGGTGCCAGAGTACCAGCATCCCACTTATTAAAATTTCACAGCCAAAGTCTAAGATCATGTCTTTGTGATATCATAGGAGGCAAACTCTTCAACCAAATTAGAAGATGGAGGAAGGAGCTCACTGGACAAGGAACAACATTAAGAGAGGATATGGCTGAGGAACTCAACTTCCCCTGTGTCACTTGGAGGACCCTGATAGGCTGAGGGTCGTTGTCCCTAAATGCAAGATGGACAGCAACATGTTGTGTGAATGTGGAGAGATACAGAATCCTGCTCATTTGCTGATCTACCAATTACTGCCAGATAAATGCAATGATGAGTACTTAAGTCTGGCCAATGACAAAGCCAAGAAAGTGCTTTCATTTTGGCAGTCCAGAGTTTGATCGGGACACAAACAAAGAATAACCTATGAATACAGCTGTGGGAAGCTGTATTGTTGTGCTTGCTTGTCTGTAATTTTGCTTGAACTTCTCCCTTTAACCTCAGAATTTGGTGCATAAAAACCATGCCTGTAAGTTTCACTCCTTGTCTGAAGAAGTAGACTTGATCCATGAAAGCTAACAATTTTATTTATTTATTTATTTATTTACTCATATTTACTATCCTGCCCCAATCGGGTAGACCCGACTCTGGGCGGCTTACACCATAGATTAAAATCACAGGTTAAAACCTTAAAAATTCATAAGAAAAATTACAACAACGCAACAGATAAAAACAAGGGCAGAAAGGGGTGGCTGTCCCTTAAATCCCTT
>CP126896.1:46240000-46437500 GCA_030440675.1 Furcifer pardalis | reverse complement strand
GTCAGGTTTGATTTCTTCTAAGATTGACCTTTTTGTTCTCCTCGCTGCCCAGGGGACTCTCAAAACTCTCCTCCAACACCACATCTCAAAGGCATCTATTCTTCTGCTCTCAGCTTTCCTAATGGTCCAGCTCTCACAACCATACATTGCCACAGGGAATACCATTGATTTGACTATATGAATTTTTGTTTGCAATGTGATGTCTCTACTTTTCACTATGCTCCCCAGGTTTCTCATCGCTTGCCTCCCAAGAATCAGTCGCCTTTTTATTTCATGGCTGCAATCCCCATCTGCAGTGAGCTTTGATCCTAAGAAAGTAAAATCTGTCACTGCTTCTACTTCTTCCCCATCTATTTTCCAGGGACTGATAGGACCTGTTGCCATTATCTTGGTTTTCTTGATATTGAGTCTCAAGCCAGCTTTTGCATTCTCTTCTTTCAACCTAATCAGGAGCTTCTTTAGATCCTCCTCGCTTTCTGCCATTAAGGTGGCATCATCTGCATATCTCAAATTGTTGGTGTTTCTCCCAGCAATTTTGATCCCAAATTGTGATTCCTACATCCCTGCATTGCACATTGTGCTCTGTGTATAAGTTGAATAAGCAGGGTGACAAAATGCAGCCTTGTATTACTCCTTTTCCTATCCCAAACCACTCTGTCCTTCCGTATTCTGTCCTAACTGTTGCTTCTTGAGTCATGTACAGATTTCTCATGAGGTATATAAGGTACTCTGGTATTCCCATTTATTTACTTGCCACATTTAGTTGTGGTCCACACAGTCAAAGGCCTTAGTGTAATCAATAAAACAGAAGTATACTTGTTCCTGATATTCGCTTGTTTTTTTCCATGATCCAAGGTATGTTGGCAATGTGGTGAGGTTCAAAAAATTTTACTACCTACTCTGTGGGTGTGGTATGGTGGGAGTGGCCAGGGGGAAAGCCCTGCATTGCACCAGAATTACGACTTACTGTACAGTACTTTATTTCAAAATTTGGATGGGCAGGGCCAACCAGAATTTCTGATACCAGTTCTGGCAAACTGTGCGAACCTGCTGAATCCCACCACTGGATATGGCACTTGAAAGAGGAGGGGGAGGAGAGGGTTTTTGCAAATGTTGTCTTATTAAATATTAAAGATGGCGCCACGCTACCTCCTAAATACCCAGGTGTGAAGAGGTTACTGGGGACTTGGTTGGGGGCCTTATGGCTCAGGCGGTGTCAATGGAAACAGGAGGCAAAGCAGGACTCCAAGCCTGCGAAGTCTTTGCTGCTTCTGCGGGCACCACCTTCTCTCGCCAAGGCAGGTGGTTTATTTCAACGTCGTCTAGGCGACGGCTGTAACTGGAGGCGGCCAGCGCTGTTTACCATCCATCCCAGGGCAACGACAGCCCTGAAACGCTGGCGCTCCTGACCTTTGACCCTCGCTGAGCCCTTGCTCTGGGGCGGCGGGCCACGCGACTCCGCCGGGCGGGCCTGGGGTTGCGCTATGGCTGTTTAGCTTGCACACCACTGGAAGGACGCTGGTGGCGCCAGAGACTTAATAGCACGCAGATGAGGCGCTCTCATGAGGAAGGGGGAGTGGGTGGGCGCCGGCGGCCTTTGAGGTCTTGCGACCCTTCCTCTGATTTAGACCGCAGAAACTAGGCTACACAAAATAAAGAACACCCCAGGCCAGATCTGGCCGCTCCCAAAAGAAGGGGCGCCTCCATCTTAATTCCCATGGGGTCCCTCCGATTCATGGGAGGCAGAGTTTGGGGTAATTATTTTTTGAAGTGGTAGCCCTGGTAGTTTGTTTCAAGTACATCAGAGAGTAAACCAAACAAAAGACAAAAGTTGTGGCCCCTTAAAGGCTAATTCCAGGGGTGCCCAAACGTTTTGGGCCATGGGCCGATTACGTGGTTCAGGGAGCTGGTCACTATGGCCTGGAGGCCAGATCCAGCCCCCAACTCCAATTCATCCAGCCTGCAAAGCCCTCGTCGCTCCCGGAAGCGGAAGTAAAATGCCCCCCATATGGAGCGACAAGGGCTTTATGGGTCAGATGAATTGGTGTCAGGGGCCGGATCCAGCCCCCGGGCCATAGTTTGGTCACCCCTGCTATAAATTATTTAAAATGGTTGAAGTGGTAGCCATGTTAGTCTTTGTTTCTAGCATATCAGAGTAAACAAAACAGGAAAAAAGGTGGCACCTTAATAACTAACTCCTGTATTTAAATGTGAGTTTTCATGGATCAAGTCCACTTCGTCAGACATTAGAGTGAGACCTAATGGCAGGAGTTCTCAACCTTTTTAAGCTGGGGGCTGGGTCATGCTCCCTCAGACTGCTTTGGGGGCCAGATGGCCATTTTGCCCTTCCTGCACCACATGGCACGTCCTGGTATGGAGGTGGTAAGGGGCCATATGAAATGCTGCTGCAGGCTGCATCTGGCCCACAGGCCACAGGTTGAGAATCCCTGCCTTATGGCATCAATTTATATATGCATCAGGTACAGAGGCAAGCAATTAGTTGGCCAGCCTAACAGAAAAGTAACTTAGCTTTTTACAAAAGGCAATAATGGAAAATCCCTGGTTGTTATTCAGACTTGCTGTGAAGCCTGGCCTGATTGAGTCGCAGTTGGTTGCAAAACAAACTTCTCTTGCAAGCTAAGGCATCACATCTAAAGGATTGATGCAAAACAAAATGTGGTATTACACATTTGCCAGTGAGTTAGCACCTATCGACAATGGCTTGGGTGACCCAGGCAAAATTGCAGACTATAAAAACCTGTTATTGTGGTACATCAAATTGAATAATGTCCCAGAAACCCTTAATGTTCAAACTCCTGAGATGGGTGTCCAGCATATGCACATACCTACTTAATCTCTGCTGTCTCTCTCTATTCTAGTTCGGGAAATTTCCCTCTTCTGTTTGCCATTCTTTTTCTAGGATTGCAGTTCTCAGAATCCCCAACAAACAAGCCAGTGGCAGTGGATTCTGGGAGTTGTAGACCACGCCATGGGCTCTTGCTCTGGCAATGCTATTCTTCAGCCAGGGAGATTCGGACGATGCAATTACACTTATATACCGCCTGACGCACTATCTGGGTGGTTCACAAGTTAATTGGCACTTTGCCCCCAACATGCTGGGTACTCATTTTACCAACCTCGGAAGGATGAGTCAACCTTGAGTCCTAAAAAACACAATCGAACTCAGAACGTTTTGGTTGCAGTACAGTTTAACCCCTGCACCACCAAAGCTCAGTAAAGTAACTTTTCGCAGCGGGGGGGGGGGGACCTGTGCTTGGCTGAGGAGCTAACACCTCCCTCAAGCAGGCACCGCAAAGGAACACTTTTTCAAGTTTTAGTTGAAAGTCGCCCAAACTTCATGTCCCAGGCGCAGCTACAGGGCACGCATGTTAAAGACAACAATGCTGGGGGAATGCAAATGAGGAGGATGGAGTGCTTTAAGGAGCCCCGTTATCGCCTCGAAGGGAGCAGGGCCTCTCTCGCGTGCATCAGCAATGAGTCAAATGGAGGGCATCGCTCCGTTTTGGCCACCCACGTTGAGAAGAGACTTTTACACTGACACTTCTTTAAAAGAAGGGAGGGGGGCAAAGAAAGAAGCAAGAAAAAAAGGGGGCGAATAGAAATGAAAAAGAAAAATTAAGGCCAAATTAGATCCCCTCGGTAATTCATCTCTTGTGTATGAAATGAACCAGACCACAGGGAGAGGAGGCCAGGGGGAGGATATTAAGATAGAGCTTGTTAAATTTGAGCCTACACACTGAGTTTTGGAACCAGCTTTAAAAAAAGTAGACATAGGAAGAGGACTTTTGGGAAAAGGCGGAAGGAAATAAAAACATGATCTGTACTGGGAAATTAAGGGAAGTGGGTCACAGATTACAGAAGTGTGCCACACTTACTTTCAGCTCAGCTTTAAGCCAAATGGAAATAAAGCTCTGTCCCAGAATCTGGAATTCTTTGAAAGTACAGTATGTACAAAAAAATAGTGAAAGATAAGACAGGACAGCAATGAAGGTATCAACTGGTGGACCTAAAGGCAGATGTGCTTCCCTTCCTGATTATGATGCTTAGTGCAAATACAGTTTCCTCCTGTACCTTTGAGCCATTTTTTTCTTTATACAGGAAAAATGCATGTTTTCTTTCTGTTGGTTAGACAAGTCTCTATGTCACAGTTTGTTTTTGTCTTTCCACAACAACTATCCTTTTGCCCACCCTTAAAAATCCCATTATTAGTTTAATTCCATATATCTAGTACCAATACATACTCAATGGGGTGATGGTCCCCTCAGTGGAGGAAATGCCACTGAAAACCATCATATTGGGCTCAATGGCAAAATGAGCGGAGGTGGAACTCTGGAGGTCATGAAGGCAGAAGAGGCCATGCCAGATGGATTGGCTGTGAAGGCGACCATAATAATATCCTCAAGGCTGCGGCAGTCCATTGTAGTCCCGGTGTTAAAGCCTTCATGCCTCATTTCATATGTGCCGCAGGAAATGGCTCCGTGATCATAGTGTGGGGGTCACTTCATGGCAATCTGGGATCCACCTTAAACAAATTCATGCCAGTGGCATTTTTCCTGCTTCAGGAAAAAATGCATTCTTGGATACAAGTTGAAGCCAATGATGACTTATATTCATGATTGGCTAACACACTGTAACTGCAATTCTCAAATACAGCAAGCATTTTAATCTGCTCTAGAAAAGGATAGAAAACAGAACCCAGTGGAGGGGTTCTCCTCATCTGGTCTGGTATTTTAGACCCAAGTAAAAATCAAATTTAAGAATTATTGTTGTGTGAAGACAATCACCCTAGGTATTAATTTTTTTTATCTTGACACTGCCCACCAAAGCATATACAAAAAAAATTATTCTTAAAATGCTTTTAATCTGCTGCTGAAACAAATTCATGGCTTTATACCAGTGGTTCCCAAACTTTTTCTGGCCATGCCATGCCCCACCTAAGCATCTCTAAAAACCTGATGCCCCAACTTCTTGTTATTCAAAAAGTGAACTCCTATTCATGTGGAGGAAGTCTAAAAGGCCACTCACTGTTAATAACTTGTTCTCAAATTGCAGCTCTTAAAAATCAAATTGGTCTTCTGCATGTGTTCCATGTTGGGAAACCATGGCTTTAAACCAACATTAAAGCTTTCTGTTTTGAATGGCAACTTCCAAAATCCAGTTGTGGGTCTTGGAAGTTGTAACCTTTAAACGTAGCTTTTCCAAACTCTGAACAGGTACTTTTCTGAAAATTTCAACATAGGAAGCCATCTCTTACTGAGTCTAGCCACTGGTCCATTTAGCTCAAGATTACGAAGTGTGGACAACTTGTGGCCCTCTCAATTGTTGACCTACAACTCCCTTGACCTGTCATCATTGGCTAGACTAGGACTGATGGGAGTTGTAATCCATTGGCTTCTGGGTGGTGGCAGACTGCCTTCTCCCACTTTCCACTGACAGGCAGGAGATTCCTCCCAGCATTTCAAGCAAGTCTTTCCCAGCCCTGATGGAAGATACTAATTCAAATTGGAATCCTTTTTGTAGTACTAAGAACCAAGCACCCCAATCAAAATCAGTCAGGTCTGGTGCATGGTAAATATGCAATTCACAAGCTAGTTTGTCAGTAGCAGCCACTTAGATTTCACTGGAGTTGCTGGAGCCTGGCAATCAGCGATTTGTTAAATTTATTTATAATATTATGGTAATGTTGCCCAGCATGGGCACCTTTTGGACCATAAAAACAGATTTCTCTCCTGTTCTGTTTCTGGGGTTACTTTAAAGCCTATTGTGGAATACAGTAAAACCTCAGATAACACTAAAACCTGGTTCCACAAGTCTTGGTGTTATACGATTTTTAGTGTTATCCGATGCATGTTAAAATCCTATGGGATCCATAGAGATACATTGTAACCACACAGGCTTTAGCGGTTGTTATCTGATGCATCCCATAGGATCTTAATGTTAATGCAATTCTTCCCCCCAGATTGCTTAATGTTATGCGATTTTAGTGTTATTCGATACTAATGTTATCTGAGGTATTACTGTAAGTGCCTTTTGAATCATGGCCTTCTTGGTTTCCCAGTTAGGTCATCTCAAGTCCAATCTTGGGACAATATTCATTTTAAAAAATTGAGCCTGGGTGGTTTTACTGCAGCCAAAACGTTGTGAGCTCGAGTCTGACGGAGACATGGTTGACTCAGCCTTCCATCCTCCCAAAGTTGGTAAAGTTAGTACCCAGCATGTTGGGGTGGGAGGGAAATGCTGGTTACCTTGTGAACCGCCCACTGAGCGCTATAGGACGGTTTTGTTGTTGTTCAGTCGCACAGTCGATTCCGACCCTCTGCGACCCCATGGACCACTGTCCGCCAGGCACTCCTGTCCTCCACCATCCCCCTCAACTCGCCCAGCTCTCTGCCCATTATCTCTACAATACCACCTAGCCATCTCATCTTGGGCCGTCCCCTTCTTCTTTTGCCCTCTACCCTTCTAAGCATCAAAGCTTTCTCAAGTGAATCCTCTCTTCTCATTTGATGTCCAAAGTACTTTAGCCTCATCTTTATTATTTGACCTTCTAAGGAACAGTCAGGGTTGATTTCTTCTAAGATTGACCTATTTGTTCTCCTCGCTGTCCAGGGGACTCTCAAAACTCTCCTCCAACACCACATCTCAAAGGCGTCTATTATTCTTCTGCGCTCAGCTTTCCTAATGGTCCAGCTCTCACAACCATACATTGCCACAGGGAATACCATTGCTTTGACTATGCGAATTTTTGTTTTCAATGTGAGTGTATTTGCTATTCCAGGGGACTCTCAAAACTCTCCTCCAACACCACATCTCAAAGGCGTCTATTATTCTTCTGCGTTCAGCTTTCCTAATGGTCCAACTCTCACAACCATACATTGCCACAGGGAATATCATTGCTTTGACTATGCGAATTTTTGTTTTCAATGTGAGTGTATTTGCTATTCCAGGGGACTCTCAAAACTCTCCTCCAACACCACATCTCAAAGGTGTCTATTATTCTTCTGCGCTCAGCTTTCCTAATGGTCCAGCTCTCACAACCATACATTGCCACAGGGAATACCATTGCTTTGACTATGCGAATTTTTGTTTTCAATGTGAGTGTATTTGCTATTCCAGGGGACTCTCAAAACTCTCCCCCAACACCACATCTCAAAGGCGTCTATTCTTCTGCGTTCAGCTTTCCTAATGGCCCAACTCTCACAACCATACATTGCCACAGGGAATACCATTGCTTTGACTATGCGAATTTTTGTTTTCAATGTGAGTGTATTTGCTATTCCAGGGGACTCTCAAAACTCTCCTCCAACACCACATCTCAAAGGTGTCTATTATTTTTCTGCGCTCAGCTTTCCTAATGGTCCAGCTCTCACAACCATACATTGCCACAGGGAATACCATTGCTTTGACTATGTGAATTTTTGTTTTCAATGTGAGTGTATTTGCTATTCCAGGGGACTCTCAAAACTCTCCCCCAACACCACATCTCAAAGGCGTCTATTCTTCTGCGTTCAGCTTTCCTAATGGTCCAACTCTCACAACCATACATTGCCACAGGGAATACCATTGCTTTGACTATGCGAATTTTTGTTTTCAATGTGAGTGTATTTGCTATACAGTAAAACCTCAGATAACACTAAAACCTGGTTCCACAAGTCTTGGTGTTATATGATTTTTAGTGTTATCTGATGCATGTTAAAATCCTATGGGATCCATAGAGATACATTGTAACCACACAGGCTTTAGCGGTTGTTATCTGAAGCATCCCATAGGATCTTAATGTTATCTGATGCAATTCTTCCCCCCAGATTCCTTAATGTTATACGATTTTAGTGTTATTCGATACTAATGTTATATGAGGTATTACTATTGCTAAAAGGGTCGCTGGGCGCTTTGTGCGTTTTTGCCTGCCAGCAGCTGCCGTGCAGAATTCACACGTGCCTTTGGCAAGGTCTTTGGTGCACTTTCCCAGTCTCTGCCGCGATGCTGCCAAAACAGGCAGGGCAGGCGTAGGATTTGCCCCTGCAGCCGTATATAGAGTGTCTCGTATGAAACCGCGGAGCCTCAACACCTATTGCATTTCAGAGGAGTCTTGGCTGCTCGGGGAGCGAAGATGGAGGGAAGGAAGGGAAGGCCGGCTTCTCGCTCTCCCGGTGGCGCAGGCACGCCTGCCGCCGGCGAATCGCCACCCCTCAAACGTTGCAGAAAACTGAATGGAAGCGTCCTTTCTCTTCCCGCCATTGGCTAGCAGGCGCGGCTGGCGATTGGAGAGCTTAAGCCCAGCCTTGTTTGCACAGCCCTGCCCGCCAGCGAGTCACATGGAAACCCTCAGCGCGCCCCTGCGGCCTCCCCCTTTTCCGCTGAATGTGAGGTCTTCCCCTCCTCCCGTCCCAGTTTTTTCTTTCAATGAATAATACACACAAGCTTTCTCCTTAAAGACATACTCTCCCATTTCCATCTTTAAAGCGCGGGGTGCCCAAACTATGCCCCAGGGGCCGGATTCACCACCACCCAGGCCAATTCATCCGGCCCGCAAAAGACCTCGTCGCTCCTGGAAGCGGAAGTGAAATGTGCCCGGACGGGTGCGTCGGACTTCAGCGACGAGGGATTCGTGCGGGGCGGATGGATTGGTGTGGGGTGCCATAGTGACCAGCTCCCTGAACCACATGACTGGTCCGCGGCACAAAAAGTTTGGGCACCCCTGCTACAGTCTTGTATGATTGTGAGAGCTGGACCATTAGGAAAGCTGAGAGCAGAAGAATAGATGCCTTTGAGATGTGGTGTTGGAGGCAGAGGCGTAGCTACCGCCGTATCTGCCGTATCAATTATACGGGGCCCCCGGGCCACGGGGGCCCCCAACGTGCGTAAGCAAAACAAATCTTTACCCTTCCTAAGGGCCCCCAAACAAATTTTTATACGGTGCCCCGCCAAGGCACGCTACTCTTCTGGTTGGAGGACAGTTTTGAGAGTCCCCTGGACAGCGAGGAGAACAAATAGAAGATTTCTTAGAAGAAATCAACCCTGACTGCTCCTTAGAAGGTCTCGGGACCTTCCAGTCATCTCATTTTGGGCTGTCCCCTTCTTCTTTTGCCCTCCACCTTTCCCAGCATCCAGGCTTTCTCAAGCGAATCCTCTTGCAAAAGTCTTGTTTGACGTGGTAGCCTTGTTAGTCTGTGCAAGCATGTCTCAGAGTAAACAGAACAGGAAAAAAAAAAGACAAACATGTCGTGGGACCTTAAAGACTAACTCCTGTGACTTGGTCCACGAAAGCTCACATTTAAATACAGTACAGAAGTTAGTCTTTATGGTTGTTGTTCAGTTGCACATTCGATTCCGACCCTTTGCGACCCCATGGACCACTGTCCGCCAGGCATTTCTGTCCTCCACCATCCTATAGCTTAATATGAATATCAGAAAACAAAAAGAAAAAAGGAATAAAACAAAAACACTGTAACACTTTAATGACTAGCTGCTATATTTTTATTGTTAGCTTTCATGGTTCAAGTCCACTTCTTCAGACAAGGAGTAAAACTTCCAGGCATGGTTTATATACACCAAATGCAGGGGTTAAAGGGAGAAGGGTTTGCTCAAGCAGAATGACAGACAAGGAAGCATAACAATACAGCTTCCTACAGCTATCAGTTTGTTGTTGTTCAGTCGCACAGTCAAATCCGACCCTCTGTGACCCCATGGACCACTGTCTGCCAGGCACTTCTGTCCTCCACCATCCTCCTCAACTCACTCAGCTCTGTGCCCATTGTGTCTACAATACCATCCAGTCAACTCATTTTGGGTTGTCCCCTTCTTCTTTTGCCCTCCACCTTTCCCAGCATCAAGGCCTTCTCAAGTTAGTCTTCTCTTCTCATTTGATGTCCAAAGTACTTCAGCTTCATCTTTACAATTTGACCTTCTAAGGAGCAGTCAGGGTTGATTTCTTCTAAGATTGACCTATTTGTTCTCCTCGCTGTCCAGGGGACTCTCAAAACTCTCCTCCAACACCACATCTCAAAGGCATCTATTCTTCTGCTCTCAGTTTTCCTAATGGTCCAGCTCTCACAACCCCAGGGAATACCATTGCTTTGACTATATGAATTTTTGTTTGCAATGTGATGTCTCTACTTTTCACCATGTTCCCCAGGTTTCTCATCGCTTGCCTCCCAAGAATCAGTCGCCTTTTGTCTTCTTTTTTTGCCGTTCTGTTTTGTTTACTCTCAAAGAGACGAAGTTTTGTATCACTCTTTGGAGCTGGAAACTGGACGATGGAGAGGAAGAGATGGAACTGGGAGAAAGGGGAGGATAATCCCGAGAAACAGTGGCGAGCACAGTGCAAGGGTCTTGGGGTTCTTCAGGCAGAATTCCTACCATGATCTAAATAAAATAAAAATAAATTAAAAACTGCATACCGTTTTCTGTGATGGACAAAAAGGGCTGAAAATAATCAGAATAGGAACATGTGCAAAACCCCACAGCAAATCCGAGTATCAGTCAGGGATCTTCTGTTATTACCAGTTGTAAAAAGCCACATTAATCTTATGTAAATGTATCTGCTAGACTGCTAACCATTCTGTGCCTGTGTACCTGATGTATATAAATTGATGCCATGAAGTCTCACTCTTGTGTCTGACGAAGTGGGCTTGATCCACAAAAGCTAACATTAAAAAAACAGAAGTTAGTCTTTAAGGTGCCACAACGTTTTTTTCGTTTTGCTTTGTTTACTCTCTGACAAACTTTTAAATACGTACATCTTTGTGACTTTATTCTTAAAAGCACGATAATCGTGTTACCCACCGTGGAAAATATTAAGTCACACTAAAACCCGTCAATAAAGCACACACAGAAACGTTGCAAAAGTCACTTCTGAAGGACACACGGTCGCTTGTGCCAGGTTTTGGTTTAAAATGCTTAAAAATATGGAAATGTTGATACAAAATGTCGAAAACGTCCCACCGTTTTAAAGTATCCGCCAGCTGCACTTTTGCTTTCAAGGATTATTAAGGTGGAAATTTCTCTCGCGCTTTAAAAGCGAGCCACTCGGCTACTTCGGTTAAACTTGCCATATCAAGTGTTAAGTTTTCATTGTGGTCTTTTTTTTCCCCTTAAGGCAACTGATTGTTTTCTTGGAAGGGACGACGGCTTTTCTTTGCTTCAAAAAACAGGAGGAAGGGGGAGGGCGAGCGGGCTCTGCTCACCGCAATATCCGCCACCCTGTCATTATTTGTGCAAGCCTGGGAATTCAGCTTGGACCTCCCAGTATTCGCTGCAGCTCGAAGCCAAAGTTCCCCATGAAAATATTTTATTTTAAGGGCTTCATGAATCGGGTCGTCTCCCGACCTTCTGTTTGCCTTTTCCTCCTCCTTCTCCCGCCTCCCTTCCCACAGGGGGAAAACACACACACACACCCCTCCATATTTTGGACATGTAATTCGTGAGGAAATTATGTCGGGTCTATAGAAAAGGCGCCTTCCTCTCTCTCTCACACACACACACATACACACACCATGTAATTCGTGAGGAAATTCTGTCGGGTCTATAGAAAAGGCGCCTTCCTCTCTCTTGGTACGGTTTCTCCGTCCTAACACACACACACACACACACACACCATGTAATTCGTGAGGAAATTCTGTCGAGTCTAGACTCTATCGAAAAGGCGCCTTCCTCCTCTCTCTTGTACGGTTTCTCCGTCCTCACACACACACACACACACACACACACACACACACACGTAATTCGTGAGGAAATTCTGTCGAGTCTATAGAAAAGGCGCCTTCCTCCTCTCTCTTGTACGGTTTCTCCGTCCTAACACACACACACACCATGTAATTCGTGAGGAAATTCTGTCGGGTCTATAGAAAAGACGCCTTCCTCTCTCTTGTACGGTTTCTCCGTCCTAACACACACAAACAAACAACATGTAATTCGTGAGGAAATTCTGTCGGGTCTATAGAAAAGGCGCTTTCCTCTCTCTTGGTACGGTTTCTCCGTCCTAAAACACACACACACACACACCCCTTTATTTAAAAGGAGGAGGACACGCGGGGTGGGAGGGGGAAGAGAAGCCTTCCTTAATGGAAGTATTGCATGCAAAGAAGGCTGGAGACTCTTGGAGCTACACACACACAAGGTTCGCCTGCTTGGGTGGTCTCTCTACTTTGGTGAGCTGTTGCTAAGCAGCTAATAATAGTCATGTTGGCTGAGTAATTTCTGCCCTCTTTGAGCCAATCGCAGCCCTGAAACCCAAGCCATCTGACAGCCCCAGAGGCGGGATTTCAGCTCTCTCCTCCTTCCCCCCCATTCCCTCTCCCATCTCCCTTTCACCCCTCCTCCTCCTCCTCCCCTTTATCCAAATGGAGAGAGAGAGAGTTCCTTCCCCCCCCCCTCCCGCCTTCTTCTCATCTATTGAAGCGAGGGAGCTGCTGCTGCTGCTGCTGGCGGGCTGCTGCTCCTCCACGCAGGGGGAAGAAAGACACGCATCCCGCGGAGGGGAGAGAGAGAGAAGGAGACGGAGCCCGCGGAGATCTGAAGCGACAGCTCTGCACCCAGACAGGATGATACAACCCACCGAGACGGAGCACCAGCAACAACAGCAGCGGAACTCCTGAGATCAAGGCTTTTCCTTTTCCCCTCCACTAGTCCCCCTTTTGCTTTGGCGAGGAAAAGAGGTGGGGGAGAGAGCTTGGTCTGGGTTTTCCCTTCCAGCGGCTGGACGGAGGAGCCTGGAGAGCAATTCAATCCGGAGGAGGAGGAGGAGAAGGAGCCGAGGCGCGGTGGGAGAAAGGCAAGCCCGCCGAGAGTCGCCGGCCCCTCTCTCGCCCCCTCGCTTACTGGATGTGGGCAGCGGCCAAGACCTCCGGATCCTCGCGCAATGTTGCAATGGGAGGCTCGGGGTCTGACTCGCCGGCAGCAGCCGCAGGAGCAGCAGCCGGAGCAGCCGAGGCGTTATGAAGTCGTGCTCAATCAGCAGCCGAGGATCTCCGCCGAGCCAGGCAGCCCCGGGTCCTCCCGGGTCGCTGGAGGGAAGCGCCGAGGCTGGGTCGCCAAAACAACCCCAGCAGCAGCTCTGGCTGTGCGGCGGCGGCAACAACATGGCCTCAGCGGATAATGCTCCGGAGAGCGGCGGCGGCTGTTCCCGAGAGCCATCCCGGCCGGGGAGCAGCAGCAGCCGGCGGCGGCGAACCGGCGGCCACAGGCACGCCGCGCCGCCCGATCTGGAGTATCTGCAGCGGCCGAGCTACTGCGATGCCGGGTTTGCCTTGGAGCAGATCGCGAAGGTGCTCGAACCGATTTCTCTCTTCCTCCTGCCCCACTTCTCAACCTGGGGGGGGGGGGGAAGCGGTGGAAAGGGGGGGGGACTTGCCACTCAAGCGTGCAACCTCTACGTGTGTGTACTGGTGTAGTGTGTGTGTGTCTCGGTATCTCTGGATGGGAGCGTGGCAGCTCTCCAACCCCCCCTCTCCGAAACCTTGTGCCCACTTTCCCGGGTGGGTATGTTTGGGCTTTGCAGCCCGTGTCTAATGCAGGGATCAGCAAACTTGGCTCTCCAGATGTTCTTGGACTTCAATTCCCAGAAGTCCTGATCAGCAGGCATAAGTGACTTGGGCTTCTGGTCATTGAAGTCCAAGAACACCTGGAGAGCCAAGTTTGCAGGTCCCAATGAAACATACCCGTGACACGGCTTCGTTGTGTGCGTGTGAGTGAATGAGTTGAGAAAGGTTTCTCCTCCCAAGAGTGCTCAATCTCCCCCCCCCTCCATTTCTCTTCCTCGACTCCCTTCAACTTTGATCCCCCCCCCCACCTTGTCTAATAATTGTGAGCAATCCTAGCGTTCCTGTCCTTTTGGTTTGTTTTTGTCTTTGACCCTTTTCGGGGGGAAGGGGGGGGGGGACGATCGCTTTCCCTAGAAAAGAAGCTTCGTCGCATCCTACCTCCCGTGGCAAAGAGGAGAAATGAGAATTGTAAACAACTTGCCACCTTAAACCGCCTACATTCTGGTCACCATTGGACAGGTTCCCCCCCTCTCCCCCTGTCGCTTTCCTACTCTAAAAAAGTAATTTGAAAAAGTCAACTTTGCAGGGGGGCATTAAGGGTTGCTTCCCCCCCCCCTCCAGTGATCTTTTCATCCCAATGAGCAGCACAGATTCCCCCCCCCCTTGATATTGGGGGGTACACGAAACCTCTGTCGCTGCTTTCTTGCGTTTTCAAGTCCTGCTCTGAACTTAATGAGTTAAGACTTCATTGGAAAGCCGGATCGGACAGATGGTTGGTCCTGTTTCCCAACTCAGATCACACAGCATCTGAAACATCACCACGTGGGCCTCGCGTTTACTAGGAAGCTGGCTGCGGTTTGGGGGGTGGGGGTGGGCGAGGCGTGGATGGCTGCAGTGTGTGGTTAAGGAGGCTCTTTCCTCCATCCTGGAAAGCGTTACACCCTCCCCCCCCCCTTTGTAGAACTGTGGGGGGCATGATGTCCCTTTCTGGCCCTTGTTTGCTTGGCAGGTCTTTAAGCTCGAGTGCTCTGATTATTCCTTTTCCCCCCACCCCCATCCACACGCACTACTGGGTCTGTCTGGCTTCTCCCAACTTGAACGAATATCTTGGTGGATGGGATCTCTAGGATTGACTTTGTGAAACACCCAAGGCTAGCGGATAGGGCAGGGGTGCCCAAAATGTGACTCGGATCCACAAAACCGTCATGGTTCCCAGAAGCGGAAGTAAAATGCGCCCATAGAGGTGCATTTTGCTTCTGCTTCCAGGAGTGATGAGGGCTTCATGGGCCGGATGAATTGGCACTGGGAGCTGGATCCGGCCCTTGGGCCATAGTGACCAGCCTCCTGAACCATGTGACCGCCCCATGGCCTGAAAAGTTTTGGCACCCCTGCAGTGATGGGCTAAAAAAAAAAATTACTACCACACTGTGGGCGTGGCCAGGACATAAGCCTTGCATTGCACCTGAATTAGGACTACTTTATTTCAAAACTTGGATGGGTGGAGTCAGCCAGAATTTCTGCTACCTGTTCTGGCGAACTGGTGCGAACCTGCTGATGCCCACCACCGCACCCCCGGGATAGGGTGCTGCGATAAGGAAGTGTGTACTGTCCTTCTCAGTGATGCACAGTTCCAGCTGTGATGTAATCCAGCAGTCGGCCCTGATTTATGGATAGGGTGGGGAAGGGGAGAGAAAGCCAGCAGCAAAACCACATGCTTTTTTTGCATACGTGAACAAAAGGTGCCTACATGCCTGCCCCTGTTTGTGTGAAAGTAAGTGAGGCTGCAGCTTTGTACAGTTTTAGTTGCCTGAAGCTGTCATGTTAATTGTCACTCTTGATCCACTTTACTTGAGGGGAGAGACAAATGCTTGTCTGCATGCTGTCCTGTTTTGTGTGTGTAGAATATATAGCAATTATAGCGGTAACACTTATACGGCCCCATAGTGCTTAGTGCAATCCAGGTGACCCACAACATAATTAACATTTTGCCCCCAACATGCCAGGAACTCATATATGCCACACCACCTGTGGACAAAATCATGATTCCCCTCCCAGGTCCTGTCATTTACTGATCTTTTTCTTGCCTTGTAGGGAAAGGCTACTGGAAGAAAACCACCGCTGTGGCTACGAGCAAAGTTTCAGAGACTGTTGTTTAACTTGGGCTGTTACATTCAGAAAAACTGTGGGAAATTTTTGGTGGTTGGCCTTCTGATATTTGGAGCTTTCGCGGTGGGATTAAGAGCAGCCAATCTCGAAACCAATGTGGAAGAGCTCTGGGTAGAAGGTAAGGATTAACCCTCCTATTCTCCTGAAATGGTAGTACTGTACTTGTTTTCAGTGTTTTTGCTTAGGGGTTTCTTGGGGTGGGGGTATGGGTGAAGTGTTAAAAATCCCTTCCCAAAAGGGAAAAGAGTTGGCCTTCAGCAGCCTTGGCCAAAGGCCAGAAGGGTTGTTAAGGGAGCTGTAATCTCTTTCTGGAGGGCATTGTTTTGTCTGGTGGGGTTGGCTGATTCTTCTTCTTTTGTGTCCTGATCAAACCCTTGGCTGCCAAAATGAACCCAAGTCCTCATCCGTGCGTGTCTCTGGCAACAATCAGCAGACCATTAATAATAATTTCGTGTATGAAATTATTTTGGGTTGAAAGGATTTTTGCAGGAGAAACTGTTCAGGGGACACCCAAATGAGGCCCCTTTCATGTCTTCTAAGAGCTAGGACAGAGATGGGTGCTCAATCTGTCATGCAGTACCCTGGTCTCGAGCTGCTGACCTGCCAACCTTCCAGCTAGCAACGCGAGCTTCTTAACCACTGAGCCACCACAGCCCAGTAAATGAGCTGGACTCTGTCTCTCTCTCCATAGTCACACCGTGTGCTGTTGCCTGCTAGCAGTCCCCACTTGAGCATGTTGGTCTTGCATTTAGGAACTCCAACCCTCAGCCTATTTAGGGGGTTGGAGTCCCTAAATTCAAGAGGGAGCAAAGGAAGGTGGTTTGTAATGTGTGGTTAAAATTAATAAAAGAGCTCTTTCCCCCTGTGTATCCCATAAAATGGGTCCACCACAGTATCCCTCAGCCTCTGCCTGTGTGTCCTCTCTGAGCAGCAGCTCCTGGTGTCAAATCAGAGGGGTTGTTTGTGCGAGTTGACTGTTCCTCCCTCCCCCCTTGTGGGTATGAAAGGAAAGTCTGTGTGGAAAGTGGCCCACCCTCTCCGCCATCTTGTGTGTGTGTGTTTGTGTGTCCGTCCCTTTTAGCCGCAGCAGCAGGAACAGGCGGAACGTGATCGCCACAGCTCCGTAGGGCTGTGCTTCTGTGTGGTCCTGTTTTTTTGGACAGCTTTCAGCTTTGAGGGGGGAAAACATTTGTCTCAAGGTAAAAAAAATAGAAGAGTGGAAGCACAGACTAGAACACATGTTGGAATGTTTGCAAAGCAGATTACTGGCCTCCCTTTGTGGTGGGGCTGAGTTAACTAAGGGGGAGGGATTGCTTTTTTGCATTTTCAACTCAAGAGCTGGTTTTTAGATAAGATTAACCATTCTGGGGGCTGCTTTAAAGATGTTTGTTGATTCATACCAGTCTTTTAAAAAGGACAGAACTAGGGACCAGGCTGGGTGAAGAGTAAGATGGTTATGTTTATTTTCATTTATTTGGTTTTTACTGTAATGGGAAGGGAGTCCTCAGCTGGGAGTGTTTATTTTTCAAACGTATTCTTTTCTTGGCTTCCAGAATTTTATTCAGAATAGGTGTTTGTCATGAATTTCAGCTTTTGAAGAAGGAAGGAAGACTCTTCCAGTACCATCTGAATATATTTACTATTCAAATGGGTTTCACAGTGCTCATTCCAAATTACATGACTAGCCCTACTTTCTATCTTTTACGTAAGGTAGCTCTCGATTTCTTAATAAAGAGATGTGCTGTGACATGCTGATGTGGATGCAGATTACCATGACATTATGGATTATTAAAATGACTGATGAGAGTGTTTGTTTTGGCTTGCAAATGACATGGTGGTCTTTGTAATCTTGATTCTATGTCAAGAAGGCTATGAAGGATTGAAATAATCACCCACCCAACACTCATCCTTCTCGAGACACAACAAGGAAACCTTCCTCATTTCATGAAAGAAATATTAAAGTCTTCCAAAAATTACAATGCAAAACTGTTGTTGACATCTCTGTCCAGTGGCAAAGATACATTCTGTGCTAAGAGGAGCAACTTGAATAGGTTTTTAGAGGGGGAAATTGCAATTAGTGTGCGATCTTTAGCACAAGGAATCTTTACATATATATTTGGGCTGTGGCAATTGCAATGCATCAACTACTTGAGAGGCTAATTCTTTAATTAGTTAAAATAGGGGGGAGGGTAGCCATGTTAGTATGTTGAAGCAAAAAGCTTTATGGGTGTCTTAAGTTAAAAGTTTTATTTAGTGTAAGCCTTTGTAGATTTTATCTAACAGTAGGATCTATTCCCCAAAACCTTCAATCTAATTAATGTGGGCATTCTAAAAATAAAAATAAATGAAAGAATAAGTTATGAGTTTCTAGAATGCGGTGGCTGACACATATTTTTTACAACTTCTGAAAAGGAACATAAGTAATTGGAACAGCAAACAAGATAACGTTTGGATAACGTTTGCATCAGATAATGCTAAAACCACATAATGTTAAGCAATCTGAAAAAAAATTACATCGGATAACATTAAAATCCTATGGGATGCATAGGATAACGTTCGCTAAAGCCTGTGCTGGTTACAATGTATCTCTGTGGAGTTTTAACGTTATCCGATGCATCCCATAGGATTTTAACATGCATCAGATAACATTAAAAATTGGATAACGCTAAGACTTGCGAAACCAAGTTTTAGCGTTATCCAAGGTTTTACTGTATTTTCTTTTAGATAGCCACTTGGGTGTCCTGCTGCGAGAACAGGGTTATGTGAATGGCATGTGGTAGATAAAATTGAGAGATCCTGAATACCTGGATTATTAAAACAGTAGGTTGGATTATGAATGTAAAAATGAGAAACCACTACCTGAAGAGACTTTAAGAACTGGGTTTCTATGGGACATGTGCTTTTAAATTGGTCATAATGATATAGAGTTAGGAATGAGTAGTGAAATAACCAAATTTGCACGATGGGTAGGGGGATGAGGTAAAATGTCATAAAATTAAGTGCACTGTGGAAAACTGAGATAAAGAGAAGTTCCTGTCCACTTTCATAACACTAGAACTTGGAAACATCTAATTAAAATATTTGACAAGGAATTCAGAATTCACACACACACACACGCACGCACGCATAGTATATATAGTACAGTATACTATATACCTGTATATAATACAGAAAGATAAAAAGATAAATAGTATAGTATGTGTAGTATAGAAAGATAAAAAGGCAAAGGTCGCCCTTGCTCAAAAGCCAGTCGTATCCAGCTCTAGGGTTCAGTGCTAATCTCTGTTTCCAGCCAAAGAGCCAGCGCTGTCTCCTTCTGCAGACTTTTCCGTGGTCACGTGGCAGGCATGACTAGACACTGGATTGCACGGAATGCTCTTTACTTTCCCACCAAAGTGGTACCTATTTATCTACTTGCAATTTCTTGCTTTTGAACTGCTAGGTTGGCAGAAGCTGGGACAGAGATGGGAGCTCACTCTGTTGTGCAGCAGTCCGGTCTCGAACTGCTGACCTGCCATCCTTCCAGTCAAGTTCAGAGTCTTAACCTCTAAGCCACAGCAGTCCCTTGTGATAGATATGCACTAGTTAATGTACTGAGTTCGGTGTCAGAAAATGTGATGACCACGTGCTTAGAAGCAAGAGTGGCATCAAGGGTAGGCGTAGTTGGATACCCTACACTCCAGCAGGGATCCACTGTGAGTCTCTTGAATTTGCTGTTGCTTTTAGTCATTGCAGGACTGCTTTTTCATCCACCTTTCTGTTCCAGAAAATGATGAGCAGCAGGAGCTGTAGATGCTCCTCTCTGCTTCCTTGTTCCTTTTTATGCATGGAGGTGGCACCAATGATGAGTATCAGTTGTTGACTGCAACTTATATCTGAGAATGCATTTTCCTGAAGCAGGAAAATGTCATTGGCATGAATTTGTTTAAGGTGGATCCCAACTTGTCATGAAATGACCCACACACTATGATCACAGAGCCATCTCATGTGGCACACATGAAATGAGACATGCAGGATTTAACACAGGGACTGCAATGGTCTGCAGCAGCCTTGAGGATATGGATAAGGTGTACCTTCACAGCCACATCTGGCATGGCTCGCCACCTCCATGACCATTGGGAATCAGAGTTCCTCCTCCACTCATTTCGCCATTGGGCCCAATGTGATGGTTTCCAGTGGCATTTCCTCCATTGAGGAGACCATCACACAACCTAAAGGCACTCATCCGCCTGGAGCTGTTGGCCCCTTTAGGGAGTCAGGTTAGTTAACTGCCGCCTGACACTTGGCGTTGAGTTGCTGGCTGTATGATCTACTCCATTACTGTAGCGGGATGTCTGGCCAGACATGTGAGTAACAATAAGGCAGATTTAGTATGAGAAGAGAGCCACTGGAAGCTGTAAAAGTTCTGGAACCAGTCCTATTTAGAAGACTTAAAATGGATTAGACTCATGGAAGATAATGACTACTTGTTATAGGGGCAGTATGTAGTTTGTAAGTTCAAACAGAGTGCAGCAGCTTTTGGAAAGTTAAAACAAGGAAGGGCTATTATCTTAATATACTTCTTGGAGTATACTAGAAGTAGCTAATCGGCTGTCAAAGGAGCTTGTGAAAATTATTTTCCGAAGGCCATAGTTTCTAGAACAGTGATTCCCAATGGGACACATGCACCACAGGGGGGGGGGGGACTTCAATTCTCAGAAGCAGATTGGCTGATCAGTGCTTTGTGGAATTGACTTAGGTTTCTGGGAATTGAAGTCCAAAAACCAAAGGTTGGGAAACACTGCCTAGAGTCACCCAGGCAGCATGGCCAACGTGTTGGCTAGGGGCTTCTGGGAGTTGTGGTCACAAAAAGTAATTTATCAATCAGGGTCGTAGCCATAGGGTGGCTGGGGGAAGATCAGCCGCCCCTGAGCTAACAGCCTGCCCCCTCACCCCACCCCAAGATGTCAAGTGTGTGAGTAATTGTTGCCTCTCCTGAAAATATATCCCCACCCCTTCCCCATCTAGAATCCTGGCTACAGCCCTGTTATTAATGCTGTGAATTAGAGGGACACTTGATCTAATTTGTCAGGACTTTTCTGACATTCTTATGGTTGCTCAGGTTGAGTTGTGGGGGTGGAATTGATGGTGCCATATGTTTTTAGAGGCTGATCAACATGATTATGGTGCTACCTGTTTTTATAGCCTTTGCTTTTTATTTAGATTCAGTCAGGGGAGCCTATATGGTCAATTCATTCCATTCATAGTTCAGGTGGGTTAATACCTGCTATGGCTCACCAAACATCTAGGTTCTGTTTCTGATAATTTTAGATTGTCTTGAACTCATGTACATGTTCTTATATCTACTTTACTGCAACTGGGCTTAAAAGAATGAAAGTGGATTTAATTTGAAGTCATCTTGTTTTGGCTTTTTTGAGTAATCTATTATCCAGGATTGAGGTGCTCATCTCTTATCACCTATTTTTCCCCTGACAATTAATAGACCGCAACATCATGATTAGTGAAATGACAATTCCTCTGTTATTGAATGCATAATACGAATCTGTATTACTCTTAAGAGAGAGAGAAAATGATTTAGCAAATAATCACTAGGCTTGCCACTATTCTGATTATTCATGTTATACCTTTGCTTTGCTCTGTTAGCGAGATAGAGAAATTTGGCCTCAATATGTTTAGTTGTCTAATATACATTACTTAAATTGTTATTCTAAATCCATCTACCTGGAAGCAAGTCCAATTAAACTGAACGGAATCTACTAATGAATAGACATGTATAAGATTGCAGAGTTGTAGTGCAGTTTCCATACCTCACATTAAAAAAATGTAATTTTGAATTTAGGAATCCTTGGCTGAAATTCTGTTGCTTAGCATATTGAGGTGCATTTGAATAGGCCTGTTGAAACAGTGGGGATTGGTGAGCTAATCATAAAATCCATTGATTCAATGGGACCTACTCTATCTGTGGTGTATTTTAGTTAATTAAGTTGCAACTAGAGTAGGCCATTTGAATAGTGGAATGTAGGGATAATTATCAAAGCCTATAAGTAAAATCAGAATGTCTGCCAATATTGTCTGTTTGTCCTCAAGTAGAGTGTACTGTACTAATATAAATATAAAATCTATGAACTGAGATGAAGTACAAATAAATGAGAAAAGCAGCAGTTCATATTTCCAAGAATAAATGTATAAACGAGAAGAAAGTGCAAAGTTAAGAAGTGAATGGAAGAAAAGTGAGAAAAATGTGGTTGTTAGTTTGTATAGGTACTGAAAACTGGAAAATCTTTTACTGTTATTATACTTTGCATAGACACAGATGTTCTAATGCAGGGTTTCTCAACCTTTGACTCCCAGATGTTCTTGGACTTCAATTCCCAGAAGCCCTAATCAGCAGGTGTGCTGACTTGGGCTTCTGGTAATTGAAGTCCAAGAACACCTGGGGGCCCAAGGTTGAGAAACTCTGTTTTGGCCATGTATTGAGTGCAAATATTTTCAAAGGAATATAATCTCTTTCACAGGGTTCCTTTTAAAAAGTGCATTTGTATTTGACAGGCTGCCACTAGATTGTGTACACAATATAATAGACTTTTATGTTATATGAAAAGAAGAGACTATGTTAAAACAAAACAAAACTTTTTTGTTCTTTTTAGTACAGTCATTTGTGTTACCTAAATTGGCAGAGTTTGAAAATGTTTGTTTTCTGGACTGTAACTCATAGAATCTCACAACTGGTATGGGCATTGGCATTCTGGGAATTATGTACCAAATATAAATTTGTGGTGTAAATTGCTCTTTAAATAAGGCTGTGTACCTGAAGATCAGAATAACTTGGCCTATTATTGAGGAAAGTGAATAAAAGTCAGATGTCCAAGTGCTTTTAGTGTGACATTCAAAGGTGAATTGGGAAAGGCTCGCTTCTTCTATGTGATGAGATACATGATTCCAGGTGTAGCAACTAATGATTTCATCAAAGAGAAATAGTCAAGTTCCTCCATCACATACTATACAAGAAGTCTAGCAGTTGTGGGCATCAGCAGATTCGCCCCAGTTCGCCAGAACTGGTAGCAGAAATTCCAGCTGGCCCCGCCCATCCAAGTTTTGAAATAAAGTAGTCCTAATTCCGGTGCAATGCAGGGCTTATCCCTGGCCATACCTACCATACCACACCCACAGAGTAGGTAGTAATTTTTAAACCCCACCACTGACTAAGAGTAACTTGACTCATGCTTCCCCTCCATTTAGCTTCTGCTTGTCAAAAACTAGCCTTTGTTAGGTTTCGCTTACCACTTTATCACAGTGTTAGCCCCATTCAGTGGACAATGTGTAGAAAGCAGAGGGATTCAGGTGAGCTGTTTAATTTCTCGTGACTATGGAACTGCAACTAGGAAGGTTGCTTTATCCAGGTATTCTTTCTATATTAGCCCACCTGCTCTCCTCCATTCAGGATGTTGGTTCAGCTGGAGAGCTACCTGGTACATCAGCTTCCAACTCTTCTGATTGTTGTGTTTCTGTGTTCATTGCAATGTTAGAAGGGGTCGAGAAAAGTGAGCTTCCTTTGATGTCTGTTGCAGATTTTGTAGGGAGGCTGAAAGGAAAGGAATTTATTTGCCATTTTTTAGTTCTTGCTGTTTGCCATAGAAGATTCTAACCCGCATGATTCTGTGAATATAGAGTTAAGGAGTAAGAGTGTTGTTTGCATTAACTGATCCAACCTTTGCATGCAAAGATGAGAGCTGTTTTCCATAAATGTGCACTACCTCCAGTGACAACTCTGGAATAGTCTCACAGGTAACAAATCTAGTCCTACTCAATGAAAGGTTTTACTCATTGTTGTTGTTGTTCAGTTGCACAGTTGATTCCGACCCTTTGCGACCCAATGGACCATTGCCCGCCAAGCACCTCTGTCTTCCACCATCCTCCTTTACTCATTACCATGGTTTTACTTTTGTGGATTGTGTATACCAGGGATTCTCAACCTGTGGGCTGGATGCAGTCAGGGGCACCATTTCATGTGCCCTCCACCACACCAGGGAGTGCCATGTGGTGGAGGAAGGGCAAGCTGTGAGAGATTGTGACCTGGCCCCTGGCTTTAAAAGATTGAGAACTCCTGGTATATACAGTTCTACTGGAATAATGTTAACTTTGTTTCTGCAGCTACTTTATAGGTTGTAATGGAACTGGAGTGGATTGCCTTTTTTTTTTGCCTACCAACCAGAGGTAAAACTGTGGATTCCATTTCTAGTTTGTGGGAAGAGCTAAGAAAGCAGAATGGTAACTGCATCCACCTTTGCATGGTCTGCCAAACAAATAATGAAACACAGCTTTGTGGTTGACTAAATGTCTCCTTGTGTACATTCCATGCTGCTCATATAGGACAAATCAGAATGTCCATTTGTGAGAAAACAAATCATTTCCCCAATCCCACTCCCTCCTACATTTATTTCCCCTATTATTATCTGTTGGGTTGCAATTTTGCAGTAGGAGCTGCTTCTGAAAACCAATGTTGGTTTCAGGGCTAGGAAATGCTGACCACTTCTCTTTCTGATACTGATGATAGCATCTTCTTTCCCCCACTTTTTTCTTGTTTGGATGTTTGACTATGTTGAATAATTTTGGCCAAATAAGGTGAATATTTCAAATTACTTAAAATAGATATCCGTTACAATAAAGACACTTTATTTTGTTGTTACACCTTTTGGAAAATTATTACCTATCAAGAAATTGTCAGTGTTTATGTTAGAGGCTAGTCTGTTTTATGTAAAGTCTCTTGGAGTACTGGAGACCCAATGTTAGAGGATACCACAGCCTTCAAGTCTGCTGCAAGTGAACTATAAACTTAGAAAATCCCAACTCAAACTTCAGTGGGAGAATAAAGTTTGAATGAGTTTTAAGATCATCCAGACTCCAATGTGAATGATTAGCAGTGTATGTTTAAAGCTATTAGAGTTGAAATATTTATATAAGGGCTGCAAAAACCCACCTGGTGGGTAGGTTCTCAGAAGAAGGGAGAGGGAATCAGAGCCCAGAAGGAACAGTACTTGAGACCATTCTTGTAACTTTTCCCTTCCTTGTGCCAACACATTTGGACATCTATAAATTTATTGGTACTGAGCGGCTTTCCTCTGAATCACTTATTGGCAGTGGCTTGGATGGAATATATATTATGTTTGTTTATATAGGATTCCAGGAAACCCTTTTCTCAGTCTTAAAGTTGCCACTCAAAATATTTGATCTCCTCTCATGCACTATGATTGAATTTAATTTGGTGTCAGAACTTAGAGTGACGAATAAGTATATGCATAGATTGATCTGTCAATTGTGTTGTCACTCTCCAAGTACCTCCTGAAGAGGAAAATGGTAAACCACTTTGAGTACTCTCTACCCAGAGAACTCTGGAAAGGGTTGCCATATGTCCGAATTGACTTGACAGTACACAATTAGAGTATTATTATGTAAGACAGCCCATACATGACCACAGCAATCCACTGAAACTGGAACTGCCTTTATATGTTTCTTAATTATTTTCAGAGGTTTCTCACAACATATTGGAAAACAGATGGAAGGTCTTTTGCAAATGCTCATTCAAATTGCAATGCTTAGGCTGCTGATAGACTTGGGTTTCAGAGATCACTTCTCATTAACATTCTCCATGCCTCTCTAAGCATAATTCAGAGCACTTGGTATCACCCTTTTTTCAAGCTATATATGTCTTTAAAGATTATCTCAAGGGGTGGCCCATTCCCACGTGAAACTGCCCAAGCCTTAAGATCATCTTCTAGTGAATATTTTTTCATGTCTCTACTTCAGTCCCTGCTGAGCTTGGCAGGCAGGGTCTATACACCAACCTCTCTTGTTCGTGGAATGGCCATCCTAACCAATGTATGCCTGTCATTGCTGGTCTTCTGCTCTTCAGTTTATTTTTTTAATTTTTCTTTCATTATGTGAATATACAGTAATACCTTGGATAACGTTGACCTCGGATAATGCTAAAATCGCATAACGTTAAGTAATCTGGAGAGGAGAAGAATTAGATCGAATAACGTTAAGGTCCTATGGGATGGATCGGATAACAACCGCTAAAGCCTGTGCGGTTACAATGTATCTTTATGGAGCTTTAACGTTATCCGATCCATCCCATAGGATTTTAACATGCATCGGATAACACTAAAAATCGGATAACACCAAGACTTGTGGAACCAAGTGTTAGCGTTATCCGAGGTATTACTGTACTATGGTTTTCATTCTTTCTATTCATTTTTATTTATTCTCTTGAGATTTGAGTTAAATTTAGGGTGTATTTTATGTGGTTCGTAAGCTACCTTTGGATAGCAGCATTATAAAACCTATATTAATAAAATAAGTACCCTTCTATTCTCAGTTGTGAAAACGAAGCAGTTCTACAAAAACATCTACTGATTATCGACCAGTTTCCTTCCTGGAAATTGAGTGGGTTCTGTTTGAACCCTTTGTATAAGGCCATATTCCTAATTTTGATGTAACTCAAAAATATCACATTTCACCTTTAGGATTATCTTTCTGATGCTTCAGTTCTCCTACACAGTGACACAGCATCTGAAGAATTCCTACTAAAAGTTTTTTAAAGTGATGGCTGTTTGAAGTTCTCTCTCTTTCCTTGCCATGTGTATCTAACAAAAAAAAAAACCACATCCTGGCAAAAACAGAGATGCTGCTGTCCAGCTACTCTTTATAGCAAAAGTTACTCACTTACATGTCTATTGGCAGGTATTCATCCCCTAGTGATTTCAGCAGGAAAAGTGGCTTAGGCTTCAGTCATATACTTGCTGAACTACCGGTAGGGGTGAGTCCTATTGGACTGGATAGCTGGCAAATAAAAGATTAGGGCAGTTACTAGTATCTGGAGGAGAGGGGGTTCCTTCTGCACTTTCCAGATGAGATGTACCCTGTCCACCCTGCCAATGACACATATGAAGCACAAAATACGTAATACAGTACAGTAATACCCCGGATAACGCGAGTACCAAATAGCGCTAAAACCACATAACGTTATAAGATTTTTGGAAAAATCTTGTATCGAATAACGCGATTTTTAACGTTATCCGATACAGCCGTTCTTAGCAGCAGGGTGGCTGGAAAGCTGAACGGGGTTCTCCATTGCAGTATGGAGGCAGGGGTGGGGAGGCTGGAAAGCTGACGGGGGGCTCCCCCGTCGGCTTCCCCAGCCACCCCACAGCTGCGGAGGCAAGTGTGGGTGGCTAGGGAAGCCGACAGGGAGTCCCCGTCAGCTTCCCCAACCACCCTGCAGCTGTAGATCGGGTCCTCTGATCTCTCTGGAGCAGGCAGGGGACACGATCCAAGCTGTTTCTGGGCTTCCCCGACGTCCTCAGCCAGTGCAGCAAGCCAAAACGTCAGGGTTCGAATCCCGACATTCTGGCTTGCTGCACTGGCTGAGGATGTCGGGGAAGCCCAGAAACAGCTTGGATCGGGGCTCCCCACCTCCCTGGACCCGGTGGGGGGGGGGTCAGAGACCCCAAAATTGGTTAAAAAAAAACGGACGTGTGAATCCCCAAACAACATACTCAGAGAATAACAGTTACTGGTAAGTGAAACCTGTCTTTCTCTCTGGATGGAGCTATTGTTCTTCTTATATTGACTAGTTCTGAGCGCTATTTGCCAATTGAGAAGTGTTTGTACTGGATAGGAATTTCAATAAAATTATCCCATTGCGTTATGCCTGTCCCAAAACTGTGCAACACCGAAAATAAATCTCATTTTCTTAGAGGGCTTGGAAATTCTTAGGAAAATTCACTGAATGAATTGCATGGATATGGGAGAAAATGTTGATAACATCTATGTGGAACTTGGCATCATACATAGACCAAATGTTTTATCTGAGGATTGGATTTGATAAGTGAGTAGAACGTGAGTAGCTAGGGGTATATTTGCTTGTTGAAAGAGGATACAGCTGCTTCAGTGCATATGTGTGCTTCTTAGCAAACTTATGCCAACTCAAGGGTGGACAACATGATATGTTCCAGATGATTTGAACTACTGATCTCTGCCAGAACGGCTGTTGGAGTTGTAGTCTGAAACATTTGGAGGATTCTTCAGTGTCTGTCTCTAGGTTGTTGCATAACATCAACTGCATCCGTATTGTGCAAATGTGAGTTTTACAGGAGATGAACAATACAGCTACAGTATAGTAGCATGCTAAGGGCAACCTGATTTGTATAGAGTTCTGCTTTGCTATCTTCATGAATTTCCTGCTTACTGAACAAATGCTTAAAGAGCATACAGAAGGTTGTTATTTAGATGCATCCTTAGGCTGTTAGGTAAATTTCATGGCTTAGTAATTAAGACGCTGAACTTGATGACTGGAAGGTCAGCAGTTCGAGATCCAAGTACTGCGTGACAGAGTGAGCTCCCATCTCTCTCTCAACTCCTGCCAACCTAGCAGTTTGGAAGCAAGAAATTGCAAGTAGATAAATAGGTACCACTTCAGTGGGAAGGTAACAGCATTCTGCACACTCTGATGTTTAGTCATCCCTGCCACATGTCCATGGAAAGGTTTGCAGATGCGTACAGTGCTGACTCTCTGGCTATAAACAGAGATGAACACTGGACTGTAGAGTCAGATACGACTGGCTTTTGAGCAAGGTACTTTCCATGGTTATTTGCATAGCAGGTAACTGTTTATCTAAATTGTGGCTGAATCTTGAACTGGGGTGAAGTTTGGAATAGTGATCTTATCTGGGAGGAGGGGAGAGATGTTTGGGATATTAACTATAATGTCAAATTACACTAGCGGTGTTATGTATAGCATCCAAAAGAACACTTTCCCTGTGTACCATTCTTCAAACTTTCTTAGGTCATTGGCTAAGGTCCGAGCCTTCTCTCCTGTTGGAAACAGATGAAATGTGGGAATCAGCTGACCTCTTTAGGGTCTATGCATTGGTTTCCATTCCTACTTTCATCTTTGCTTTCACTGATCTTGTATGTGTTTTATTTATTTATTTTTCATTTGTACCCCACCCTCCTCCAAAGACTCAGGGCGGCTTTACAACTAAAAACAATTAAAACACATACATAAAAATTAAAATTCAAGTTATAACACCGAGGAGAGAGGTGGGATATTTAATCGAGCCAGGTGACCGAGTTGGACGTCTGGCTCACTCCCCACACATGCCCCGCCAGCCAGGTCTTTACTCCTTTCCTAAAGGGCAGTAACTCCGTCTGGAAACGTAACTCTGTTGGCAGGAGGTTCCATAGGGCCAGAGCGGACACAGAAAAGGCCCTCCGGTGCACTCTAGTGGGACGGACAGATGTTCTCAGGGTGACGTGGTCTCTTAAGTATCCTGGCCCACTACCATGTAGCACTTTAAAGGTAATAACCAGCACCTTGAATTTTACCCAGAGGCATACTGGGAGCCAGTGCAGCTCCCAGAGAAGTGGTGAGGCATGAGCATAACGTCCGCACCCCATCACAACTCGAGCAGCCGCATTCTGGACCAGCTGAAGCCTCCAAATGGTCGCCAAGGGCTATATTTTTCTTGTTAGCTTTCATGGATCAAGTCCACTTTTTCAGATAAGGAGTGAAATTTACAGGCATGGTTTTTATGCACCAAATTGAGGGGTCAAAGGGAGAAAGGTGTGTTCAAGCAAAATGACAGACAAGCAAGCACAACAATACAGCTTCCCACAGCCATCAGCAACAATAGATTATTCAGATTAGTTTTAAATGTCTTCATTAGGCTATGACCCTTCATGTTGATGTTTAATGATGAAGCTGATACGGTTATTTTATGGTACTGCTGTCAGTTATTCTGACTTTGATGTAAATTCTAGTTACGATTAAGTTTATGTTTTGCCTTTTCTTGGTATTATTCTTTGTTTTTGTATTGTATTGTTTTTTGTATTGTATTGTATGAATTATATTCTTTCTATTTTGCATGTATTTAATCATATTGTAAACAGTCCAGAGCAATGTGTATATTAGATGAGCAGTATATAGAATGGATGGATGGATGGAAAGTTAGATGCTTGCCTCTAAAGCATAACTTGGAAGCTTGGATTAGACGCACTGAGTAGTTTGATGCTTGCCTTTTTGAGGGGTACTACAGACTCTAGAAATGGAGAAAACCTAGAAATGTGGAAAAGTAAACTCATGCATGAAAAACAAGGGTTTGACTACAAAATCCTCCAATAAGTTTGAAAATCATGTTTTGGAAGATGGCATTAATGACCTCTGAATCAGGTCACTGAAATTTAGCTATTTTAACAGCTGATTATATATTTTTTTGTTCTTATACTGTACTTAATAATTCCATGATTGCCTTCCCTCTCTCATGGTCTCTGCCACAGAGGCTTGTGGAAATGATCCTTTGTCAAACCCTCAGTTTTATCAATCTCAATGTATTTCATTTCTGACCTTGACACATTTTAAAAATTGAACAGTAATTTTTGTTGTGCTGTGGATTATGATTGTTCTTGGCTAATTCCTGCAAGAGTTTTTGACCAGTAGGTTTGAAAATGCAACTGGATCCTTTGGTTATGTGCTCAATTGTTAGAAGTCTCCAAAATATGACAACTTCCAGATGTTTGAACTGACTGATCCTTTTGTTTAGATTATGCTCCAAAGCTGATGCCTAAATTAGTGCTGGCTGGATGAAGCTATGGGAGATCTGTCTGGTTTTTCAGTATTGCTGTGTTTATATTTCATATGGATTTCTTTTTCAAAGCTGACCTTTCTGTGACCCGCTAAAGCCATGTCCACTAGAATGCCAGTGTTAACTTGCCCACAACAGCTTTCTCTTTTGCATCTTTGGGCAGGTTACGAATTCATGGTCCTGAGTGTGACAGATGAGACAGCCACCCTCTGCTATTGCCTCCTTACTCCTGCCCTTGTTCTGTTAAAAAATTTTGTAATCTGACAATGTTTAATTTCTTTTAGCTTAATTTTTAATATTGTATTAATTCACATTTTTAATTGTTAATAGTTAAGTGATATATATGGGGTACGTGGGACTACTCTACTGGTTTTACTGACATATGAACGATGGTTTCAAGCTACGTATTTTTAAATCTGTATTGTAAGCCGCCCAGAGTTGGGTTTACCGGATTGGGCTGGGATAACAAGTTGGAACAAATAAATAAATAAATAAATAAATACTCCATTTGTTGTATGTATAACTGTAAATCCTTGCCTGGCCTACGAGTCTCTATTACATATGCAGTTGATATTCTCCTTTGTAGGAGTATTTTCCCTCTTCTGATTCAATTTTGCATTAAAATGCTGGCAAATTATCACGTGTAAGGTTGTTGTTGACTGCAACTCATATCTGAGAATGCATTTTTTGCCCTGAATCAGGAAAAATGTCATTGGCATGAATTTGTTTAAGGTGGATCCAAGCTTGCCATGAAGTGACATAGCTGTCAAGTATGCAAGATGAAGTTGCAAACCTATCTAAAGCCATAGGAGATGTTAAAACTGTGGAAGAATATTGATTAATGTCAGATAAAATAAATGTTATGGAATTAACTTGAAACCCGTAAATGGTATGAGGAACAGTGCTTTCAAACACTTTACTAAATTCAGACATCTAAAAGATTTACCGGTATATTTTGAAGAACAGGATAATATGGTGGCTCAAGTACTTTGGCCACCAAATGAGAAGAGAGGGCTCA
Source organism: Furcifer pardalis (assembly GCA_030440675.1). Taxonomy (NCBI): domain Eukaryota; kingdom Metazoa; phylum Chordata; class Lepidosauria; order Squamata; family Chamaeleonidae; genus Furcifer; species Furcifer pardalis. The sequence goes on along the minus strand of CP126896.1, from coordinate 46,406,172 downwards.
CTGGAGAAGGCCCTGATGCTAGGAAAGAAAGCAAAAGAGGCAGCAGAGGATGAGATGGCTAGATGGCATCGTTGATGCAGTGGGTGTAGATCTGGGCAGGCTATGGAGGATGGCAGATGACAGAGAAGCCTGGTCTATGGGGTTGCAAAGGGTTGGACTCGGCTGTGCGACTGAACAACAACAATTTTGTGTTAAGTTTTTTTCTTGTGACAATTCTTTTTTAAAATTTTAAACAATATACTGCAAATTCTACTTTGTATTCTACAAGATTCCTGACTGATAAAGAGTACTGTATCTAAAAAAACCCTCTTCTCTTTGTCGAAGTACCAGACTTGCATGTACAGTAATACCCTGGATAACAATTGGACCGGATAGCGCTAGAATCGGATAACGATGCAAAAATTTTGGAAAAACCTTGCATCGGATAACGATTCTATTCAACAATCTTTAGCGTTATCCGAGCCAATCGTGTGTGTGTGTGTGGGGGGGGGGGTTGGATTGGGTAGAACATTACCCAATCCACACACACCCAGTGATGGATCGCTGCTACTGAACTAGGGTCGGGTGAAAGGCACGCGGGTGCCTGCCTTTCCCCCAACCCTAGTTCAGTAGCAGCGATTGCTGGACGAAGCCTAGCGGCGCACGGGCTAGCTAGCCCAAGCGCTACTAGGCTTTGTCGACAGCCAGTCTGGGCTGTGTCCGAAGCTGCTGGGCTGGGCTGGGCTAGCCTTCTTCCGAAGCCCTTCCATGCTGTGTTCGAAACCCAGTGGCTGGGCTAGCCTTCCGAAGCCCTTGCGGGCTGTGTCCAAAGCCGCTGGGTTTGGACACAGAGCGGGTGCCTCTTCCCTCCACCCTACTGGCCCCTTAGCAAGCACTGAGGGGCCAGTAGGATCGGGGGATGAGGCACCCGCTGGCGCACTACAAAGCGTGCCAGCGGGTGCCTATTCCCTCCACCCCACTGGCCCCTTAGCGCTTGCTAAGGGGCCAGTGGGGTGGACGGAACAGGCACCTGCTGGCGCACTTTGTAGTGCGGCAGCGGGTGTCTCTTCCCCCGATCCCACTGGCCCCTTAGCAAGCGTTAAGTGGCCAGTGGGGTGGGGGGAACAGGCACCCGCTTTTGCGCTACAAAGCGCACAAGCGGGTGCCTTGTCTTGCCACCCGACATGAGCCTTAGCACTTGCCAAGGTTCTTTTCGGGTGGCGAGAAGAGGTTTGCCCTCAAAGTCAAGTTGATCCTAGGCTAGCAATCGCTAGCCTAGGGTCAGTTTGACTTCAGGGACAAACCGCACAGTTTGTCCCTGATGTCAGGCCTTTTTTTTTTTTAGCATTGTTCGATGCATGCATCGGACAATGCTAAAAACCAGATAACGACATGACTTGTGGAACTAAGTCATGATGTTATCCGGGGTATTACTGTAATACATATGCCAAGACTAAGATACCCTATTAAAACTACAGTTGTACCTCGCTTAAAGAGCTTAATGTGTTCCACAGGATTGCTCTTTAAGCGAGTTTGCTCTTTAAGCAAAACACCATTGTAAGTGACCAATTGTGACTTCTGGTGGGGTTTTTTGCAAACCCCGATTTATTTGTTAAATGAGTTTTTGGTTGATTTTATTTGTTAAGCGAAGCAAACATTCAGAGAAAATTCTGCTCTTTAAGCGAGTTACTCTTTAAGCGAGGCATTCTTTATGCAAGGTGTTACTGTATATGTGTGACCAGATAAAGTTGAACATTATGAAATTTCATTTATTTTAGTGGGTGACCTAAAATGATTTTAAATACCCATCACAGTAGTTTTTCAGGCCTTGAAACAAATAGAGCAGCTAGGATAAATGAAGAGAACTTGCTATGATGGCTAGAGTGCAGCAGGCTGATTGCTTACGAGGCACTTGTACAATTTTTCATTTGTTCATTCATTTATTCATTCCATGATGAGGCTGTGATATGCTGTGTAAGGAGGTATTTGCAAGTACTGTACAAGTATATTTCTTTAAACTGCATATTTAGTGGCATACACCCAAATACTTGTACACTCTTCTTAATCCCACTCATCATTTAAAAGAAATCTGAAAGAAGGCAGTTCCCATCTCCTGTTTACTGAACCAGCATATTTGTGCTTGTTCAACCAATAATAAGAAGTGAAGTGCAGCACATCAGGAACAGGCACTGTTAAGTCAACTTGTAGGGTCTCCCCCCCCCCCCCCTTTTAAATCATTGCTTAAGGGCTTCTGGCCTCTAGCTCAGGAATCTTGCCCAAAAATGCCAGATGTATTACACAGTCAAGTCTTGCAATGTAAACAGTGCTCTGTGCCATGAGAGCAGGGTGGTCCATCTCCCTTTTTTAAAAAAAGAGGGGGCGGGGGATCTCTGCTCTGAAAAGAGCACAGTAGTTGTAGTGTTGTTTGAGTTCTTGGCTACACAGCTAGGTTTTTGTAGCTGCAAAAGCTGAGATAAATTAATACTTTGGACTGGCAAGGATTGTTTATTGAAACTGAGATTCTGGAAAGCAAAACGTGGCATTGATCGTATTCTGTTAATTCAAAACACAGCGAAGGGGATTTTAAAGTATTTTTGTATGCTACGAAAATTTAAACAAATAATATTGACATATATGTAACTATTGCATAGAAATGCAGGGACATATAGATAGCGTGTAGTTGTAAATAATACTGTATCATTGGAGGAATTCCATGTGGGGACAATTAGCATTTTTCAGAGCTTGGAAAATATTTTTGGACTACAGCTCCTAGAATCTTGGATTTTGCTAGCTGTAGTCCAAAGAAAGGAATGTTTCCAAGTTCTGTCATTTATACAGGGCCACGTGTTGTACCTCTTTCCACTCTCCCATTAGAAGATTTGCTTTTCTTTACATCAGTTAAACTTTAAGAAGAATGCAGAGTCCTGCCTAGTCTGGTACAGTGTTTCCCATAGTGGCCAGTGAAAAGAAGATTGAAAGATAATCACTCCATATTGCTTGTGCTATCATCGATACTTAGGTTCTGTCTAACCATCCTGACTTCTTCCTACTGTTTGCCTTATGTTTCCTACACGTTACCTCCATCTCTTTAACCATCTTAGTTGGTAGCTATTGCCACAGTTTGTGGTAATGAAGTCTTTCACAGCACTTCTTTGTTGACCACAAAGTTCTTGTTTCTCCACCCTTTATGTGGCAGGCATGACTAGACACCGGAGCGCACAGAACACTGTTTGCCTTCCTACCAAAGTGATCCCTATTTTTCTACTTGCAATTTCTTGCTTTTTGTTACATTGATGCAAAATGTTGAAAGCAAAATTATAAATTGAGTTAGCCACAAAGCAAAGCAATTACACTTCTATACTGCCCCATAGTGCTTAGTGCACTCTCTGGGTGGTTCACAAGTTAATTAGCATTTTGCCCCAACATGCTGGGTACTCATTTTACCGAGCTGGGAAGGATGGAAGGCTGAGTCAACCTTGAGCCCTGATCAGGATTGAACTCACAACCTTTTGGTTACAGGGCAGTTTAACCATTGCGCCACCAAGGCTCCTTACCTCTTTTTACTATTACTAGTTTTTATTTAACATAGAAGGGCATAAATCAAAACACTGGAGTTGGGAACAGCATAGTCACAGGATTCTACATGTTGCTAAGCTGTCAAATTGTTATGTATCAAATCGAGAAAGTAACTAACGGCTTTACCTTCTGAAAGACAGTTGATTGTTGACTGAATATAATTGCATGCACAATGTGAGAAGGTTTTGATAGCAATATGATAGCAATTACACTTATATACCGCCCCATAGCAGAAGGTAAATAGCATTTTGCCCCCAACCTGCTAGGTACTCATTTTACCTACTGTGGAAGGATGGAAGGCTGAGTCATCTTTGATCCCTGTTAGGATTGGACTCAGATCGTAACAGATCATAATCATTGCACCATGAGAATTCTTAGATTACTATGCATTATGGATCTTGGACATTACAAATTAATGAACAGATTAAAATACCGTACTTATGCCATGTTTAGGATTTCTGTCAGTTTATAACCATACATGGATATTCACAAAACCGTTTTTAAAAGGTGAAGACTACCAGTGTTCTAGAGGTGTACCTGATTTCCATAATATAGATCTCACTTCTGTTGCAATTTTCAAGCATGTAATTAAAAGCAGGAGCTGTTTTGGAAGATTACAACAGACTCCTGTAGGGTCTCAGCTTTTTCATATTAAGCATGAATGAGAGGTGGCCCTATTTCTCTTTCTCCTATGGTTTCAGGGCATTCTAGAAAATGCAGAGAGAAAGATAAGGTGGTCAGAACCTCTTCAAAGATTGTGGTATTTTAAACCACAATCGGGCGTACCCTAGTAATGGTAAGAATCTAGAGGATTCTTGAAGTTTTACATAATCAAAAAGCATTTTCCAAGTTCTAGCAACACACTGGGTGATTGAGAGACATATAAAATAATCTCTTAAATCTTCTGTGAGTGTATACAAGTGGAAGTGGGTGTAACATTATTCTAGTCTCTGTCTCATTTAGCTTTAAATTTTGAGAGACTAAAGGTCAAATCCACAACTGTGATTTGGACTCAGAAACAATTTGGTGACGAGGAGAGATGGAACAGTACTGGAATAGGGTCCCTTATCTCAGTTTGAATGATAGTGGTCCTGCTCTGGACTGTCTAATGTTTTAAAAGATTTGAAAAATTGTTGAATTTTTTTGATGCTTGTATTGTTACGTAATGTATGAGAGGTCTGCTAACAAAAAGCAACTCTCCAATATAGGTGTGACTGGATGGGTGGGGGTGGAACCAAGTATGAAACCATTCTCTGAATTGAGTTTCAGTTATCTGATGGGAAAGCACTTGTTATATTAGGACTGAGAACATGAATGGGTTTTCCAGAACTCTTAAATATGTGTTTAATTATATTAAATATTTGCAAGAAATGAATTTCAAGTGCTTAATGTGGCGTAGTCATCTCACATAAAAGAAATTGTATATGGAATCATTATCTTCTGTTTTTCCTTTGTCATTGTTACCAGTGTTTCAACATTTGAAGATTTCATTTTAACCTGCTAGAGGCGGCTAAATTTTTCTTTCCTTTTAGGGAGAGAAAGAAAAAAGCCATGTCCTTGACTCATGGCTGTGTTTTGGCCTCCTGTAGTTGTTTTAGGTCAGGGGTGCCCAAACTTTTTGGGCCATGGGCCGATCATGTGGTTCAGGGAGCCAGTCACTAAGGCCCAGGGGCCAGGTGTGGCCGCCGATGCTAATTCACTCGGCCCGCGAAGACCTTGTCGCTCCTGGAAGCGGAAGTAAAATGCGCCCATATGGGCACGTTTTACTTCCGCTTCCAGGAGCAATGAGGGCTTCGCGGACCGGGTGAATTGTCATGGGGGGCCGCACCTGGCCCCCGGGCTTTAGTTTGGGCACCACTGTTTTAGGTAGTTACTTCTAGCTTCCAGTTGCATAAAAGCCCCTTTATGGTTGCACATTGGTGTGCTCTGGAAAAATTAAATCCTTGGGAAATGATCCTGTGGTATTACGGTAGCTTGATGTTTGCGCAAGTTTTTTTGAAAACTGGAACAAACATCACACAGTTCTGATATCTGCCTTTGGAAGCTTTTTAAAAGTATTGATTTGGGGGAATTGTGATCTGGTTTACCTATCTATGAGCTGCTTTCTTTCTAGAGATTAGGGGAATTGGGATTCTTTCTTTCTTTCTTTCTTTCTTTCTTTCTTTCTTTCTTTCAAAAAGTAGGCTACAGTTTCACATGGCTTAGAAATCTCTCTCCCTTTTTTGTTTCCCACACCAATTGATTTATCATTTTGCTTGCAAGCAGACTTAGAATGTTAGGGCATGAGCGCACTCACTTTTTCCTCGTAACTTTTTTGTTGCAGACCGAAACCAGTTGACTTGAATAAATTTTTCTGTGTACTGAATGAAGGCAGCAACGTGGAAAAATCCTGCCGCTCAGGGCTGTCTGAATGTACATTTCAGCCACACAGTAAGCTGCATTTGTAGGCAGTGGACTGCTAAATGCAACCATTTTTTCATAGCAGAGAGTTAGACAGGTGATTAGCATAATTAGCACAGAGTAGGCTATACATATGGTAATGCTAAGTGTGTAAATGCCAGCTGCGGTGTAAAATTTATGTCAGGGGTCGACAGGGCTGTGCGAAGGTATTGTGTTACAGCTACAGGTCAAAGCCTCCATTGCTTGGCCCCTTTTCTCTTGGTGGTGAATGTGCTAAACAGAGGAGAAGGACAGGCAGAAATATAACAGATAAGGCTTTGATTGAGCAGCCTAGATTTATGCAAGTGGAGCTTGTGCTTAAAACACTAGCATACAATCTCTACTTTCTTCAAATGGTTTCTTCTGTTTCCAAAAATGTTACATGCCTAGTGGGTATGGGGAGCCGGGGTGAGAGTAGAAAGTTTTGTAACTGTAAATTTAAGCCAAGCTTTTTAATGTTTATCTTCCTCTTCTGGCCCTCACATTCCAAACATCACTTTCTCTCCCTTTTAAAAGAAGTCTGTGACAGTTACTGCACTTAAGGGGCTGAGAATTAAGCGGTCTTGAAGGTGACAGCATTATATGCAATAAAATGTCAACAGTGCAACGATCTTTAAGCGCCACAACTGGTTTAAAAGGATATGCCAAAAAGGTTCTTCTGTGGTTTTGTGTGTGGGTTGCTATATTTATTCCCCAGGTTCCTCCCACCTCTTAAACCACTACATTCTTTCTAAATTAAAAATGAGTAATGTAGGTTTTGTGTGCTTGCGCGCATTTAAAAATTATTAAAGGAGAGCAGTGCCAATTGTGTACATGGTGAAAATGGCGGTTGGGAGAAACCTGTAAATCTCTTTGTTGCTGTCAACTGTTTCATTCACATATTTCAGATTTGCAACTTTTCCTCTTTTGTGCCTCGTTTTTTTTTTTTTTTTTGTGTAGTTGGCTGTAAGAAGTCGCGGTGTTGACAGAATATAGTTCACACCACACTGACCTTGTGATGAAACTTCCTTACAGCCACAGGGGGTCCTTATGAATCGGCCCTTAATCCAGCTAATCCTGATCGCAACAAAATCATGAAAGTGGCTCCCAGCGATGTGTTTCCCTGCACAGATGCAGAGGGAAGGGACAGTGCTGAAAATAAATCAGTCCAGTGTGATGTTCCTTGCAAGCTGGAGGAGCCTGTGTGTGAAGCTGGCAATTTCCATTGTGTTCTGCCCCATGCGGCCTCAAGTGGAAAGCCAATGAAAAGAAGGGAACTTGGCTGTATAATGGTGAGAAGAATACTTAGAGCGAAGAGGTGATGTCAGCTCCACAGAAGCTGAGAGAAGGGAGCTAGGGTTAATGCTATGCAGCACATTGAATGCTCTGGCACAGTGTGTGTGTGTGTGTGTGTGTGTGTGTGTGAGAGAGAGAGAGAGAGAGAGAGAGAGATTCCAGAGGTTGCAGCTAAGACATTTGGCTCCTTAAATTTATTTTTAACAGACTGCAGTACTAGGATGCTCAGTTCGTTATAAAGAAATGTGTTTGTTCAGTAAAACAAGTCAGGTCTGAAGTTCTTTCCTTTTTTTATAGGATTTTGCATTAGAACTAGTCCTCTCAGAGAAAATACACTACTGAACACACTACTTTTGAGATGACATTTATTATTATAAAATAAAATCTATTATTAGATTCACAATAGAAGAGTGGTATAAAATTAACAGCACAGGACCTAACCAAGGACCTAAGAACTGTTAAGGTAACATCTAAGTATATAGGCAGTGAAGTATTTTTTGTAGCGTTAAGATGTTCGAGCCTAATAAATCCAAAATTTCCAAACTTCTTGGAAGTCATTTAGGTATTGCTCCAAGAGCCCCGATCACTATGAGCACAACAATAGATTTCTTCCTCCATAGATGCTCAACTGTGATATTTTGTGATTTTTCTCCATTGTTTGTCCCAATTTGTGCGTCTGCTGGTATAGCAATGTCAATAAACCAGGTCTTCTTTTCCATAACAGTTGTTGTTGCTGTTAATTAAATTAATATACCACCCTCAAAGCAAAAAGGCCGCCCAAGGCGGTCTTACTTCCCAGAACTTGCTATGCCAGGTTGGAGGGCTCTGGAAGTTAGGATAAGTATATATACAAGCATTACTTGTTGATTAAGTGAACTAAAGAAGCATTTTAATTTGTATTAATTTATCCTGCTCGCAGAGTGAGAGAGAGAGTATTTAAAATCAACCAGACACATTTTTGCAATAAATATAAGCTATTCAAGTTGCAACTACTCTATATGTAATTAGCTGCTCAATCCTGGGAATTTGTGCTTAAGAATTATGGTAGTATCAAGATGGAGGGAGGTGTGGCAGGTTGCAATTTTGGCAGGGAAGGGGGGAAGTGCAGGGTGGAAGGGGGGGATGTGGACTGCTGACCTGACTTGATTGTATCCCACAGTGAGAGCAGTTCTGCTTCAAAGCCATTGAAAGAGAAGCTGCTTAGGCGACAACAGATGGTACACCAAGCAGCTGGTAAAGAATTCATGAAAGAAACTGTACCTTGTCCCATAATATGTTCATCTCTTGTTGATGTTAAGTTTTCTTAGTTTTTCCAAAAGGATAGTTATTCTCCCAAATATAGATAAAACCTTGCATCACTATTTCGTAAAACAGCTTTTGATATTTTATGCTTTTTAAAAACAAAGTCCCCTCGCCAGCACAGGTTACAATTCTAAAATACTGCTTTTAACCATTCAGGAAAACAATTACACCATCACAGAAAGGCCACTCAGAGGTTAACTGAGTAGTTGCAGTAGGGAGGTGCTTACTATAGTGGGAGAAAGCATCCCATCTGGATTATTTCTCTCAGTTACTGTGTATAAATGACACATATCATAGAAATAAGTAATCTTTATTTGCTCTAAGTGTTACTAGTCCAGTAACCCCAACTTGGTGCCTCTTAGTTGAGTTATATTTCAGTTCCCGACAACACTAGCCACTACAGCCTGTTAGGAGTTGTTGTTGTTGTTATACAGTAATACCTCGGATAACGTTTACCTCGGATAACGCTAAAATCGCATAACGTTAAGTAATCTGGGGAGGAGAATTGGATCGAATAATGTTAAGGTCCTATGGGATGGATCGGATAACAACCGCTAAAGCCTGTGCTGTTACACTGTATCTCTATGGAGCTTTAACGTTATCCGATACGTCCCATAGGATTTTAACATGCATCGGATAACACTAAAAATCGGATAACACTAAGACTTGTGGAACCAAGTCTTAGCGTTATCCGAGGTATTACTGTAGTTGGATTTGAATGCCGCTCTATTCACCGAAGCGACTCAGAGGGGCTAACAACTAATCTAGTATTCATCATACTGTTTGGGAAGGCTGCAGTAGGAAACTCCATGGTAAATATTTACTTAGAATCCTGATTTTAACATGTAAGTGATGCAAAGTCTTGATGAAATTACAGTACATAAACTAACTTTACATTTACTTTGATAAGTGAGAGAAAAATCAGATGCAAACCAAAGAAGATTTCCCCCCTAACGTTAATTAAACTCTTAAAATAGTCAAGATCTCTGTGTTTTTCCACTAAAGCAATGGCACCTGAAAATGGGCCCCAAGTTGTTGATGGATTTTGGCTCCCATAAGCTCTAGTCTATGTGGCCAGTGATCAAGGAATTAGAGAGTCTGTGGACCCAAAATTGGAATGCTTGCTTAAAGAAATGATGTCCTAAACCAGGGGTAGCCAACCTATGGCCGACTGTGCCAAATAATCAAGCCCTCACTCCAGCTGCCACCGCCAGGATTCTCAATCTATTGCCCATGGGATGGATGCAGCCCACAGCACCATTTCATGTGGCCCCTCACTGCCTCCTTTGCACCAGGAAGTGCCATGTGGTGGAGGAAGGGTGAAATGGCCATCTGGCCCCCGAAGCTGCCTGAAGGAGCGTCTCCCGGCCCCTGGCTTTAAAGGGTTGAGAATTCCTGGGCTAAACAGTAAAGGGAGAACATGATATTACTGAATTGGAGTCATAATGTATGTTATAGAAATTTGCGACACTTTCTAACCTATTAAGATAACTGAACTATTATTTGTCTGCCAGTTTGTTTTTGGACAGAGAATGAAACAATGTGCTAGAGAAAAGTGGTGAGTAGTAGAGAAAGTACAGTAAAACCTCATATAACACTAAAACCTGGTTCCACAAGTCTTCGTGTTATATGATTTTTCGTGTTATCTGATCCTCTATGGGATCCATAGAGATACATTGTAACCACACAGGCTTTCGCGGTTGTTATCTGAAGCATCCCATAGGATCTTAATGTTATCTGATGCAATTCTTCCCCCCAGATTCCTTGATGTTATGCGATTTTCGTGTTATTCGATACTAATGTTATATGAGGTATTACTGTACTCAATCTTTTCCCATCTGCATCCCCCTTGCCTGTGTTCCAGATGACTTGTTTCTACTAACAGAAAGATCAAGTGAGGTTTAATACAAAACCAGTAGTCTCTACATCTCTTTAAATGTGAGCTTCTCCAACAAAAAGAATTATCCAAAACAAAGTCTTCTGCTGCACTTTATGGTAGCACTGCATAAGGGTTTTACAAGACAGAGTTACCAAACACAGTGCTAATCCTGCAGGCAGATATTTTGAATTGTGGTATCTTTCACCATCAGAAACCAATCTACCTGTATGTAGCTATTTTTTGAATCTGCAGATGTGTAAGAAGTAAAGCACTTTGAGAGCTTCCTCTAGGGTAGGGGTTCCTTACCTATGGCCCGCAGGCAGAACTTGGCCCACGGCACCATTTCATGTGACCTGCTGCCACGTCTGCTGCACCCAGAAATGGAAGCAGATGCGTTTACATCAGCCATAAAATGCGTCCATGTATGCATAAACGCACACATGGCTGTTGTGTGGGCACATTTATAACAGCCGTAAGTTCACCCGCTTCTGGGGGGCATGGTTTGGCCCACTCATGCAAATAAATGCAAAATGGGTTTTAAATATTGATGGACACCAGATATTTCTCTGTAATCTAGTCACGTAAGAAGTAATTCAAAGAATTGAAAAAGAAATGCTCCAGTCCCTTATGCAAATAAATCAAACAAGTAATTGGCAGTATATTTTTCTCTGTCACTCTTAGATTGAGAGCAAAGTTTTAATACTGTATGAAGAATGTGTCCCTCCCCACCGGTTAACTTTGTTCAGAGACATTTCTGGCTTTTTGAAGCATGATATGAAATTTTAGCTGGAATATATTAATGTAATGTCATTGTTAAATAAGATGTGTGAGGCTATAAGAACTTGATGGTGAAGATGAGAAAATGCCCAAATAAAGGACAATTGAGTTGATAACTAAATCCCATAAGAGATCATGGCAGTTAGCCACTTCAAATATATTGAACAAAACTTATTAGACTTATTTCTGTTTTGTAATTCAGATTTTGTTCATCCTTAAAGGAAAATTGTAGCATAATTTCTGTTTATAGTGCTTCTCAATTTGGGTAGCAAAAACAGTCTTAAATGAATCAGTGAGGTACTGAGTGTGGCTGTAGGGCTTGGTAATGGAATACAGAGCCTTTCACCTCTAGGTCACAGGTTCAAATATGCCTCAGGTTGGAAATGACTAAAAGCTGTTGCCACCTGGCAGCTGTTCACAGGCCTGGGAAATAGTATGACTGTCAAGCTTTTTTGGGCAGGTGTCCTCGTTGTGATTAATATTCTTTTTAGAGGAAGAAGGTGGTATTTGGTGTCCTCTCGAGATACAGGAGCAATATTGGCTCTTTTCTGGCAGAGAGATGAAATAAACATAATTTACATTTCATATACTGTATTATTATTCCTACATTCTATATGTTGATTATATTTGTGTGTAAGTTAGTTATCTACACTTCTACAATCAGAAATATATATTTATTATTACTAGATAATTATATTCAGATTACAGTCAAACCTCGCATAAAGAACGCCCCATTTAAAGAGTAACTCGCTTAAAGAGCAGAATTTTATATGAAAGTTTGCTTCACTTAACAAATAAAACCCACCAAAAACTCACTTAACAAATAAATCGGGGTTCGCAATCCCCCCCACAATTGGTCAGTTACAATGGTGTTTCGCTTAAAGAGCAAACTCGCTTAAAGAGAAATCCAATGGAACGCATTATGCTCTTTAAGCGAGGTACCACTGTACTTCAAAAAGAAGATACTTTCTCATGAGCAAGGTCATCCAAAACAGAGGACAAAAGTTACAGCTGGTAAAAGATCCTTTTTTTTTTTGATTGAAACTTGCAAAGCCCCATAAGCAACATGATTGTGAGATTTTTCTCATTCAAAATGTAACATATCACTGGCTAAATTAGATATATTCAGTGACCATTCACCTTTTAAATTGTGTTTCTCATGAGGCATACTGTATAAGGTGTTCTGGTATTCCCATCTCTTTAATTACTTGCCACACTTTGTTGTGGTCCACACAGTCAAAGTCCTTGGTGTAGTCAATGAAACAGAAGTAGACTTGTTTCTGATATTCCTTTGTTTTCTCCATTATCCAACGTATGTTGGCAATTTGGTCTCTAGTTCCCCTACCTCTTCGGAACCCAGTGTGAACTTCTGGTAGTTCCCTATCCGCATGCTGCTGAAGCCTATCCTGTATTATCTTGAGCATGACCTTGCTAGCGTGTGGGATGAACAGAATTGTTCGATAATTTGATCATTCTTTGGCATTGCCCTTTTTTGGGATTCGAACATATACCGACCTTTTCCAATCCTGTGGGCATTGTGTTTTCAAAATCTGCTGGCATATAGAATTGTTTGTTGCTCAGTCGCACAGTCGATTGCGACCCCATGGACCACTGTCCTCCAGGCACTCCTATCCTCCACCATCCCCCTCAACTCACCCAGCTCTTTGCCCATTATCTCTACAATACCATCTAGCCATCTCATCTTGGGCCGTCCCCTTTTTCTTTTGCCCTCAACCCTTCCAAGCATCAAGGCTTTCTCAAGTGAATCCTCTCTTCTCATTTGATGTCCATCTTTACTATTTGACCTTCTAAGGAGCAGTCAGGGTTGATTTCTTCCAAGATCGACCTATTTGTTCTCCTCGCTGTCCAGGGGACTCGCAAAACCCTTCTCCAACACCACATCTCAAAGGCGTCTATTTTTCCTGCGCTCAGCTTTCCTAATGGTCCAGCTCTCACAACCATACATTGCCACAGGGAATACCATTGCTTTGACTATGCGAATCTTTGTTTGCAATGTGATGTCTCTACTTTTCACTATGCTCCCCAGGTTTCTCATCGCTTGCCTCCCAAGGATCAGTCGCCTTTTTATTTCATGGCTGCAATCACCATCTGCAGTGAGCTTTGATCCTAGGAAAGTAAAATCTGTCACTGCTTCTACTTCTTCTCCATCTATTTTCCAGGGACTGATAGGGCCTGTTACCATGATCTTGGTTTTCTTGATATTGAGTCTCATGCCACCTTTTTCACTTTCTTCTTTCAACCTAATCAGGAGCTTCTTTAGGTCCTCCTCACTTTCTGCCATGAGGGAGGTATCATCTGCATATCTCAAATTGTTGATGTTTCTTCCAGCAATTTTGAATGCAATACTTTAATTCCATCATCTTTTAGGGCTTTGAATAATTCAACTGGGTTACCATCCTCTCCCTCCCTCCCTCCCTCCCTCCCTCACACACACACACACCCCTACCTATCTAGCTGCCGCCATCACTGGCTCTATCCTTGGCATACAACATCTGCTCTGTTACGGAGCACTGTTAGGGACCTGCCAAGCCAAGCAGAAGGGACAAAGATTGAGGCAGCCCGTTTTACTTCTGCTTCCGGGAGTGCCGAGGGCAGCACAGACCAGATGAATCGCAGTAAACCCATTCGTGTAGATTCACAGGGTGCTTGGGCTTCTGGGAATTGAAGTCCAAGAACATCTGGAGTGCCAAGGTTCGCCATCACTGTCCTATATTAAATTACACATCTACTGAGAGATTCTTCTGTGATGCTTTCCATATTTCTTTGCTGTTTGAAGCATAGATACATACTGATTACTTTGGCTAAGGCATTTTTAGCAGCCTGCTAGGATTGTGCAACTATTTTATCTTAAGCAGGTTTGTTTTTGGTTTCATGCTTACTGGCATTTTGATGTCAAGGAAGAGAGCTGTTAATTCTAGAGAATTCCCATGGATATTTTAATTTTACTGTATACTTGTTTTCTGGTATTTTCTTAATTGCTTTGGCTATATTTTAGATACTTAATGTTCCTTTTATTTTGAGAAATATGTTTCAATATATAGTATGGATTTTCCTGAACTCTTGTTAACATTTCCTGCAAATCTTTAGTGACAGATATGCTGGAAATATTTTATTACTAACACTTTTCTGCTGGTGGTGCAGAATATAAGTTTCTGTAACTACAGTACTAGAATACAGCATAGGATTGATGTATTGAAAGTTAAAATGATTTTAAATGATCACAAAGTTCTCACACACCTCTTTCTCCCTTGCTCAATGGTTTTTTAATTATTTTAGTTGTTTTGAAAAATTGCTGTTGGTGGGTTGCTCCTATGGTATATTTTTCTAATATAACTTAGATTTGTTTCAGAATCTAATTTAAAAATGTACAGCAGGCTTTAATATCATTCAGAAACAAGCTGCCAGGTATGAATTCCATTCATAATTAACTTGTTCTAAACTATGCTAATTGGTTAAATGCAAAATTTTAAGCGTTCTATTCCCATATGTTTATCTGTCATTGCTGGTTATATTGGAAAAGGGAAGAGTCTGGTTTTCCTTCCAACTGTGATGCAATGCTGATTAGCCAAATTTGCCTTCTTACGTGAGATTAATATAGTTTGACAGCACCTCAAGTAAGAAGCAATAATTTCTGTTGATACTAAACAGTTGGTCACTTTCAGCAAAGATGAGGAATGTGTCATTTGATTTGTCTTCAACAATATTTGACCTCTTAGCTGAAATCAGTGTTAAATTACTCTGATTCAAAAAATAAAATGTCATAGGTTTGGGAATAGACAGCCAGAACTTGTCTACAAATCATAAAGAGAGAGAGAGTGTGTGTGTGAGAGAGAGAGAGAAAGAGAGAGACAGACACAGAGACAGAGAGAGAGAGAGAGAGAGAGAGAGAGAGAGATTTAACTGTAGATCAGGATTGGTAGATGTCACTGATGTCAATTTAAGGTGAGTTAGAATACTTATTAAAATAGTGTAGAATATGATCTAGTGAAGGCAAAGTTCTTAATCTGAGCTATACAATCTTGAAATAGAGTTTAAAATAAACAATTATGCATTATTGTGTATTATCATGTACAGTATTATGTAATGTTATATAACTTTTTAATGGTTTTCATTCAGGAAACATGTTCTTTTGATAAAAAGAATTGTATATGTACAGTTCTTTTGTAACTTGGAAAAATTGATTTTTCCATGCTCACTAGCTGCTATTCCATTAATATTAATGGCAGAAGCGTAGCTTACCTTGGCGGGGCCCCGTATAAAAATTGTTTGGGGGCCCTTTATATGTGGGGCGGAGCTAACGTCATGACATCATGACGTCGTGGGGGGAGCCAACGTCATGACGTCATGGGCGGGGCCAAAATAAAAATAAAATAAATAAAAATAAAATAAATAAAATAGAATTAAAATTAAAATAAAAAAAACCACACACACCTCAACCCACCCACCCACCCACCCACAAAAACCTCACTTACCTTAATCCTGGGGCCTCTTCTTCCTCCGCCTCTGCTGTCACTGCCGCCGCGCCGCCGCTGCTGCCATCGCATGATCGCTCCTTCGCCGCGCACGGCGAAGGCAAGGGGCAGTTGTGGAAGGCGAGCGGGCGCAGCGAGGCAGCCCCGAGGCCCTCCCCCCGGTTGCCGCGGGGGCTCCCTGGCAGACTGCACCAGCCCGGGCGGGGCTCTCCACCTCGACGCTGGGGTGGGAGTCCAGCTGCAGGACCAGCTCGCGCGCCCCATCCCGCACGCAGGCGGCAGGTGAGCTCCAGGCGCGCGCGGCAGGTGAGTTCCAGGCACGCGCGGTAGGTCAGCTCCAGGCGCGCTCCAGGTGGCTGCGCCTGGCTGGAGCTGACCTGCCGCCTGCCGGGGGACGGGGCGCGCCCGCGAGCTGGTCCTGCAGCTGGTGGACTCCCACCCCAGCGTCGACCGTGGAGAGCGCCGCCCGGGCTGGCGCAGGCAGGGAGCCCCCGCGGCGACCGGGGGGAGGGCCTCGGAGTCGGGGCTGCCTCGCTGCTTAAAAGCTGCGGCTCCGGCTCCGACTCTCCGACTCCGGCTTTTTTTTTAAATTGGAGCCAAAAATGGCTCCAATAAAGTGCGCATGCGCAGAAACTCAATCTGACACATGCGCAATGCATCAGATTGAGTTTCTGCGCATGCGCAGTAAATTTTTGCTCTTTTTTATTTTTTATTTTATTTTTTGCCGTTGGGGGCCCCCGTAGCCCGGGGGCCCCGTATAATTGATACGGCTGATACGGCGGTAGCTACGCCTCTGATTAATGGGCTTTGCAAGAGAATGGCTGGAGTTGGCAGAATTTTGGTCTAAAAAATGGCAACAGAAAAAAGGCAACCTCTGAAACCCAGTTGTGTTTTTATGTGATGTGAGTTGGGAGAAATGTCATAGGACAGGCTGAAAAATTAATCAGGAACTTTCTTTCTGATTGGTAGTTTTACTCCACCAAAGAAAATGACTTCTTCTTTTTCCACCTTACTTAAAGTAGAGTCTACAGTAAACAGAAGAATTCCTGCTTTTCTCTGATTTCTGACAAATAGTGTTACAGTCCCACATGTCCTTTTATTTAAGGGTAATGAGATCTCCCAAACTGCATGTATATGTCAAATGATTTAAGTGGAAAAACTCAGTTGTGTTAGTGTCCTCAAACATGGGTAATATCCAGAGCAGCTTTCTTTCAGATAGCTCATAGAACTCATAAATCAATATTCTTTCACACACAAAAAGTGAAACTGCAATGAATTCTCTATCCTAACAGGGGTTATTTTGCATTTACTGTGAGTGCATTCCACTGTGTTTCATCCACACTCCAGTGCCCTTATTACTCCTCTCTCTTTAAAGAGACTTTGTTTTGGTTGGGTAGTGACGGATCAGTCTGCTAAACCCATTACAGCTCAGTGCATACATTTGCTATAATTTATGATTGCTGGCCTTTTTATCACCAATTTTAATTGGTCTTTTCAGTAGTGCTAAAACCTCTCTCATATGGTATTGGTACTACATTTGGAAAATGAATAGAAGGGTTGGACGGGAGAATTCAAGTGCATGTTCTAGCTGTGATTTTACTTATAAAGCATAGACTGGGTTTCACACACAAGTCAGTTCAAGACTTCAGATGTAAAAATGACCTTAGGTTTGATTATTGGTGTCCGGTCGATTTGCACAGGGCTATGGGGAAGAGAGGGCTAATGCTTCAGTTCATTGCTTATGATGAAAGAAACCATTGAGTATTTACAGTAAATATAAAAATGAGAGAGGGGGTGTATGTGGTATGGTTGTAATATCATAATATATGGTACAGTTGAAGTGTTTAAAGGATGCTTTGACAATTATGTGTTCCCTCTCCTCCCCATTTTTTTTGGCTGGGCTCCAGCTTAGGCACAGCAGCATCATTGGTTTTAACACATTTCCCTTTCTCCAGTGACAACCCCTCATGCCACATTGCTTGCTGAAGGATTCTTTGTTCTTCAGGAGGAAGGCTGAGAGGAGAGGGCATGGAAGTACTACTTACACTCAACTTGGCATCCCTGTCTGTTGTGACATCCCTCACACAATTTTTAGTTTTCTTTTTCCTGCCTCAACAGTACAGACCTATTTGTGTCTACTGAGCAGTAACTTCTGTAGCATTCAATGAAACCTGTCCCTGGAATGACATCTGTAGTCTGTAGTGGAGTGTGTCTAAGCTTCATTTAGACTAGGGTTGGTGAAGGTGTGACTTTCCAGATGACATTGAACTATAACTCCTATTGTTTCTTACCTTTGATTATACTGCCTAGGGTTGTTATAGTAATAATAATAATCTTGTGTCAGTAATTATTCTGGGTTGAAAGGATTTTTGCTGGAGAAACTCCACTCGGGGAACACCCAAATGAGGCTCCTTTCATTTCCCCAAGATCTTTTCCCAACAAAAATGGGTCCTCTTTACCTACTTGCATTTTCTTGCTTTCAAACTGATAGGTTGGTGTAGAGTAGACCATACTGACAGCAACTCAACACTGAGCATCAGGCGGCAGTTAACTAACCTGACCACCCTGAGGACTAATGGCTTGGCTGCCAAAATTCACAGGGAATGGTGATGGTCCCCAAGTGGATTAAATCGCATTTGAATCCATCTTGATGGAGGGCAGCAGCTTCATTAAAAATGGCCTGGGGCCCATGAGGACTTTGCATGCCAAAAGGGCTCAGGACCAGAAAGTGACTTGTGGAACTATATCAGTGGTACAGGTCTCATGCTGCAATGCAGAAGGTAAATGAAAGACCACTGTATTATATCATCTGGACAGTCTTCATGGCTGATCACCACGAAGATCGCCAGTATTCGGATTTGGATACAGCAGAAGAAGATGAAGGGTTGTTGGTAGTTGCATTCCAACACATTCCTCATCTTCTCTTTGGATTAGGCTGCATTCAGCACTGTATTTCTGTCCACTTAATTTGCTGTGGAATAAAAATTCTGGTACTTTGGAGTTCACTGGTGCACCACTAGACTCTTGGTGCTGATTGTTTAAACGTAGCCAAGTCTTCTCCTCTGAACC
The DNA here is from genome assembly GCA_030440675.1 of Furcifer pardalis. NCBI lineage: Eukaryota > Metazoa > Chordata > Lepidosauria > Squamata > Chamaeleonidae > Furcifer > Furcifer pardalis. The sequence continues at coordinate 46,387,383 of CP126896.1, read as the reverse complement.
TGCACTGTTATGTGACCCTCACTCAACAGTATTTTTATGTTTTAACTAGCAACAGCAAGACATACTAATGCTCATTTTCTTTCCCCCGCCTACCTCCTTTTTATGGAAGATAAACATTTCCCCTTCTGCCATTGCCAAATTATTTAGGAGAAGAGTGTAAATTGAAGCCATTTATCTTGAAATGTGCCATTGCAGCAGACTGTTTATACAAGTGTAAGAAATTGTAACATAGAAATATTTGGTCTGGTCTGAAAGGAAAAAAAAGGTTCTTTTCTTTTTTCTTTTTGTTAATAAACTTTCTACATTTGGAAATCTTAGTGTGATACTGAAAGAGCCCAGGGATCAACCTGAAACACGTATTTGTTTTTTGAACTGAAATAATAATAATATTTTTTAGATAAAAAGAATATGTTTATTTTCTGCTCCCCTGTAGATGAAATTAGCTCTTTTAAAATTGCCCCAGCTCTTTACTGGCTGCAGAACATTCCATGCATGTGGGAAAGTTTATTGGTGGCCTGTGAGCTCTTAGAATGTGAATCCAAAGTAAGTTATTGTTGGCTGATCCCAGGTTGTAAATATTTGTCTGTCAGTTGGTGGACGAGTGAGTCGGGAGTTAAGTTACACACGCCAGAAGATTGGAGAAGAGGCCATGTTTAACCCCCAACTCATGATTCAGACGCCCCAAGAAGATTGTGCTAATGTACTGACAACAGAAGCACTCAGACAGCACCTTGATTCTGCATTTCAAGCTAGTCGGGTACATGTATATATGTACAACAGGTAAGACAGGAGGTGAAAGCCTCTCCCTGCCCCCCTTTTCTGATCTCACCCCCAGGCTAAAATCAGTTTCAGACATTTACAAAAAGTGCTGAATAGCAGATGTGAGAATGCCAGGTTTCTACTTTATGTTTTTTCTGTGGTAGTACACAAAGCCGCAATACATAGACTTCCAGTACATGTACCACTTGTCTATCTACCTTGTGCACGGTTAAATTATTATGAGAGTCCAGTAAATACCCTGTTTCCCTGAAAATAGGACCTCCTCGTATAGTAAGGTACCCCCCCATTTCCCCCCACTTCGGAAATATAAGGCCCCCCCCCCCTGAAAATAAGGCACTCACCTAAATCTTGCCCTGGCAATCCTCTATATCAGCAATAAATGTGTACTGTATTCTTCGTCATGAAAAACAAGACATCCCCTGAAAATAAGACCTCGTGCATATTTTGGAGTTTCAAATTAAAAAAAAGAATTGTTCATAAAGTATATTATGCCAGTGATACTGTTGCAAATTAGAATCTTAGATAAACCTGAGCAGCAAGTTAAAAGCTAATCACACCCTTCCCTTTTCAGAGAATTAAAAATCCAGGTACATGTAGAAGTGGTGTTCTCAGTACAGTAGTTCCTTTATCAGGGGTCCTCAACCTTTTAAAGTTGGTGACTGGACCATGACCCCTCAGATTGTTGGTGGGCTGGATAGGTGCTGCCGGTGGCTGTGGCAGTAGGGAGGGGAGTGGTGGGGGCTCAGGGTGGTCCCGGTGATGGTGGGACCACCCTGACCCTCACCACCCCCACAGCAGTGGACCACTGTGAGCCACCCACCACTCACCCCACCAGCAGTGGGATGACCCTGAGCCCCCACCATTCCCCACCACCACTGGCAGCAGCAGGACCACCCCTGAGTCACCTATCACCGTCAGCAGCGGGACCACCCTGAGCCCCAACCACCCTCACCCCCATTGCTTTCCTGCTTACCAGCCTGGAGGAGCTGCATGGCACCAAATCATTCGGTCTGCGCCCTTGTTAGAGCCACCACTTCTGCCGCCAGCACCTCAGTCATTGTCTCCTCTTTTTGGCTTGGCATGTCCCTAAGGGTGCTCCATGCAGGGGGGATGTTGTAAGCCTTAGTTGGTGCCATGGACTGGATTTGGCCCATAGGCCGTAGGTTGAGAACCCCTGTCCTAGACAATTTAAGCCTTATTTACAAAGTCACAATCTCTGGAACAAACTGCCTTGTTTTGGCTGTTACACAATAGGCTGTTATTACTATGAATATAGAGTGCATTTCCTCTGTAGTTTGCAGTTTTCCTAAATTTGATCCACTATGTGAGTGATAGGTGTATTGCACTGATATGTTTGTTGATCTGCTCTGCTCTCTGTTTTTCATATTTTTAGACAATGGAAATTGGAGCATTTATGTCATAAATCAGGGGAACCAATCACAGAAACAGGTTACATGGACAAGGTATAAATGGACTAATTGTTGACATAGTAATGTTTGTTAATTTTTCCTCTATTGATAAAAAATGTCATTGATTGTTTTGTCATTTTCTAACTTTTACAGATTATAGAACATCTTTACCCTTGTTTAATTATTACTCCTTTGGACTGCTTTTGGGAGGGTGCAAAGTTACAGTCGGGAACCGCGTATCTACCGTAAGTGGTGTATGTTCTTTTACATGTTTGGACTGTAGTTCTGGACATAACATAGTTATTGTCTGCCTTGATGCTGCCTTGTGAACAAAATATTAGAAGCTGCAATTGTGCAGAGGTAACATTATGTGTACTGATAAATGTGGGTGTTTTTCTCTTCATCTTTGTATGGAATGTGTTGGTCACAAGACTAACAGCATGTTCGGACATCTTTCTATCCTGATGAATTGGTCCAGATTGATAAGTAAGATCTATCCCATTATGTCAGTAGAAATGTAGTATAAAAGATGCAACATATTCTTTCAGCTGCTACTATGTGCACTTCTACCAAAAATAATGCTTAATCAGTGTTTGCTTCCTCCATAATGTTGCTGCATCACCAGAGATGCTTGTGTCAATTCATGCTGATCCAGTTATAAATAATGGATTGGATGAAGACTAAATTAGTTGAACTTAATGAAATCAGTAGAATAATTTTGGGCAGTTGGTAGCCATGTTGTTTGCTGCAGTGAAGAAACAAGCTGACTTGTGGCACTTTAAAAACGTATGTGTTTTATGTGGTATAAGCTTCTACAGGCTACAAACTATTTCATTAGGAGCAGTCTACAAAATTTACCCCCAATAAAATGTGTTTCAACTTCAGGGTGCCACAAAGCTCTTTGTTGTTTACAGTGAAGTATTGTAGTCATGACTGAAGCTCCATTGGTTTTAACAGGAGCTAGGTTCTACTGTTTTAGTTTGGAACCAACCTGGTATGTGAATGAGCTCTAAATTTCAGATACTAATTGAATACAATCATGATAATTTATAACCAGTGGACATTTATATTTAATACTACCATAACCTGGATTTTGAACTGCCACTGTGGAGTTTCCTATAATCATTCTGAAGACCTGGCTTTTATGTCTTAAGATAAATGCAGTGGTAAGACTGGAGAGGAGGCTGTGTGTGTATTTTTGAAAAATCACAGTGACCAATTCTCAGTTTTGCTCAGTTCAGCCATCTTTTAGATGTCATATGTACTGCTTTTTGTACCTTTTCTTTTCACACACCTCACTTTTAAAAGAAAAAATAGAAAACAACATCTGGTCTTTTTTCTTTCAAATCAAATCAATGTGAAAGAGCATCTTGAAAATAAAAACTGATTACTCTTTCTGGGGCAGAGATAGAAATAATTTCAAAGTGTTGTGTTTTGAAAATACAGTAATACCTCGGATAACGTTTACCTCGGATAACGCTAAAATCGCATAACGTTAAGTAATCTGGGGAGGAGAATTGGATTGAATAACGTTAAGGTCCTATGGGATGTATCGGATAACAACCGCTAAAGCCTGTGCGGTTACAATGTATCTCTATGGAGCTTTAACGTTATCCGATCCATCCCATAGGATTTTAACATGCATTGGATAACACTAAAAATAGGATAACACCAAGACATGTGGAACCAAGTCTTAGCGTTATCCGAGGTATTACTGTACATTCCAAGCCCTGGAAATAAATATTTCCTAAATCAGGGATTCTCAATTTGCAGCCTCTCAATTTGCAGCATAAAAAGAGCCCGCAGCACCATTTCATGTGCCCCCCTCCACCACACCATGAAGTGCTATATGGTGAAGGAAGGGCAAAATGGCCGTTGAGCCCCCAAAGCTGTCTGAGGGAGCGTGACCTGGCCCCTGGCTTTAAAAGGTTGAGAACTCCTGTCCTAAATGCAGCAAAAGTCTGCCTAAGATACTTCAACAAGACTTTAGTAGGCCTGTCAGCTAATTACTTTGTGCTCTTTTTATGCTTGTAATTGTAACATAGAACAGCACTGATGGCCTTAAAGTGTTGTATAAAAGCATGTCATTTGTCATCTTGAACAAAATAAGTCATAATAATTTCAAAAAGAAGCTATTTCTTTGTTTATTGGATCATTCCATTACATAAGTAGTCTCTTTTGGATGATGAGTGGTTTCCAACCTTTTTTTGGCCATGCCCCACCTAAGCATCTCTAAAATCCTGATGCCCCCCTTCCTGTGACATATAATTCTTATTATTCAAAAAGTGAACTATTCAGGTAGGGAAAGCCTAAAAGGCCATTAACTTAATCTAAACTGTTAATAAATCATCCTCAAATTGTCCCCATTAAAATCAAACTGCCCCCCTGAGTGGTGTGTGCCCCACATTAGGAACTATGGGTTTACACATTTTTGGTAATTTATGCAAGCCTCATTTTGTGTTATTTTGTTTGCCCAGTTTTGCATGCCTCTGTAAAACCATCTCTTAAACCCCATGTGGAGTAAAAAAAATCTTTTAATAGGGAAATAAGGAGGCTTATATTTTCTGGTTGGGAGAATTTCAATAATGACTTAAGAATGGTTAGGCAGATACAGTAATTTGACCTTCAAAAAAGACAGCCAAAAAACCTTTCTGAACTGTGAACATAACAAAATCAACATGGAGGTTGAGAAAGTGGAAACACAGTCATGATGTACCAACAACAGCAAATGCTGAAGAGAGTGCAGGATGAGATCTACGTTAAAAGAGACTGAAGAAGAACATAGTATTAAGAAGTGTAAATATTATTTCTGGCTACCAAGAAATGTATAAAAATGAAGTTTCTACACAAAAGTTCTGTCTTTCTTTATATCTGACTTTCAGTTATAAGGCTTTATGATCAGGTGGATTTTCCTTTTAAAAAGCCTCCCACCCAATTTTATTAGGAAATTATTTTATTTTTATTTATTTATTTATTTATTTATTTTATCACATTTATTTATTAGTCATACTTTATACCCTGCCCTCATCCAAAATCTCAGGGTGGCTTACAAAATTAAAAACACAGTTAAAAACACATTGATTACATTTAAAAAATTAAAAGTTAAAAGGGTTAAAAATATCAAAAATATTAAACTCCAAGTTTCATCAGCATTTAAAACTAATTCTGATACAAAATTTCTGATCTATTTGTACATCTCTGGCTAGAAGTCTGAATATAACATGATAGAAATCCAATGAGGATTGGGTGTTTAAAGCTTGTTAATCTTCCCCAGTTTGTATTGTCATTCCGTAGATGGAAATCCCTGTACAGTAAAACTCCGTATAACGATTTTAATCTGTCACATGGAGCTCATCACTATGTGATTTTTGTCATTGTACAATCTTCCCTATGTGAAAATATGTACAACAGTTTTCCCTGGGGGGGGGGGGACATACACAATGTTTGGTGCTAAGCTGTTTTTCCCATTGAAAAATCACTGTATGGATTTTCCCATAGGAATGATCGCTATGCGGAATGCCTCCCCCCCCCCCCCCCGTCTCATCGCTATGCAATTTCATCGCTGAATGGGGCAGTCATTATACAGAGTTCTTCTGTATTTGCAGAGGTTGCTGTTAAGAAATATTTTTATTGATATGTTCGAACAATAGAAATATTACTTAAATATTTAGTTCAGGATGGATAATATTACTGATATAAATAAGATATTTAATCTCAGCAGTTTTGCAGTATGGCTAACTAACCACTGAAATTACCAGGACATGCAGCAGAATGTGAAGCGTGTTTATTCACTGAATTTGCAATAAACCGTAATTCCAAAACAGGGGTATTTAGGATTAATCTGAATTGGAATATTTCTTCGTTTGCTTTGACTTTGGATGCATATAAAGAGGGATGGAGGGAGAAAAGCTGAATATTTGTATGTACATGAATATCATTGATACTTTTCCATCATTCTAATCTTTAAAAAAAACAGAGGGAAGCCCCATTTGCAGTGGACCAACTTTGATCCCTTAGACTTCTTAGAAGAGCTGAAGAAAATAAACTCTCAAGTAGATACTTGGGAGGAAATGTTGAATAAGGCAGAAGTTGGCCATGGCTATATGGATCGACCTTGTCTAAATCCTGATGACCCCGATTGCCCTATTACAGCCCCCAACAAAAATTCCACCAAAGTAAGTTTATCTGTTGGGTTTGGCGGGTTTTTTTTTTTTAACATTTTAAGATAATCTGGTGAAATCCATCCCTGTTCTCACCAATATTATTCATTTTCAAGATTCTTAAAAGTAGTGTCTTGTAAGTTGCATGTGGGCAACATTTTTCCCCTCCAGTTATTGTTATAAATGACTGTGATCATATTTTTGAAAGAATGGTCACAGAAATAATTTATATTATTTTCTTATTCTGGATACCACTGTGACTGGTTCTGAAAACCCAGGCAGCTGTGCCACATACCTGAATTCACTGAATGATGATTTCTTAATATTGGTCAATTACTAATAATATTAATGCTTTAACTCAGCAGTTCTCAAACTTGGGTTGCCATATGTTGTTGAATTTGTTACATAGTATGCTCACAGAGAACGTGTATGAACTTAAATATGTTTTGAGACATACATGTAAGGGATATTTTGAATCATGGCATCTTAAATTGGGCCAAATAGATCATGTTAATGCAGAGCTATTCAACAGAAGATTTTATTAGGGGGAAAAACAATTACAGTATGCACAATAATTGCAATATCAGCTTGGAGCAAAAAGCATAAGCTTGAATAGTGGCTACCTGGAGGAGTTCAGGGGAGCAATGAAATGAAAGGAAAGATCTTGAGAACAGATGAACCAAGATCCTAGACAAGAACTAGGAACTGAGGAAAGATTGGCAAACAGATTTCTTTGGCTAAATCTTGACTGATAGGATACTTCAGCTAGGCCTGTTCTCTGGGAGATTTCAGAACTTCTAGGACTGTGACAGGCAGCTCCAGGCAGAGAGGGAAACAATATGTAAAAACATCTTACAATGAGTAATAGGGTTATTTTTAATTCATTTCTTTTATACCTATGCATCAGTCATATTGTGCTCACACTTTCCCACTCCAACTGTCATCTGTACACTTTGCTAATCCTTTTTGATAGCCCTGTTTTGCCTTGAGGTGGCAAAATATGAAAAGATAACAGAATAACTAAAAAGTCCATTTAGTTTTCTGGAGAGATATTTTGAACCCAGAAGATCATTTTATACTAATACCTCGGATAACGTTTACCTCAGATAACTCTGAAATCGCATAACGTTAAGCAATCTGGGGTGGAGAATTGGATCGAATAACATTAAGGTCCTATGGGATGGATCAGATAACAACCGCTAAAGCCTGTGCGGTTACAATGTATCTCCATGGAGCTTTAACGTTATCCGATCCATCCCATAGGATTTTAACATGGATCGGATAACACTAAAAATCGGATAACACCAAGACTTGTGGAACCAAGTCTTAGCGTTATCCGAGGTATTACTGTATTGTACAATCTTCATTACACATTCACAGATGGTGATGTCCTCTGTCACTGGAAGAGATAGTGAGATCTTCACTTTGTCACTTTCCTATATCTTCCCACCACTTCTTTTCCTTTCCACCCTTGCAGAATCATTAAATTGCAAAATATTCAACCCCAGCTTAGTGCTTATTGGTTGTTAGTGACAAGGGTTGTCTATTTAGAACCTTTTTATGTTGCGGGCCTGGCTACGCCTCCAGACAGCTGAGCGGGCCAGATTATCCCCCCCCCCAGGAACGCACACATTTACGGCTGTCATAAATTTGCCCGCGTCCAATTCCGGGTGTGGTGGAGGCGTTGATGGGCTGGATGGGATGGCGTCACAGGACATAGGTTTGGAACCCCTGATTTAGAAGCTCACTTATACTTAGTTTTCTTTTATTGTTATAGTTCTGGTATCTGCTTGGGAGACCTTAAATTCAAGCATCAGAATGGCCTTCCAGTCATATTTTCTACTTATGCCTGCTCCTCCACCCTCCTACAACAGGTCCCTGCTTCATTTGAGGCTGCTCCCTCAACCTTCAGGCATATCTTTAGAAGAAATGCTGAATGATTGCAAAAAGGAAGGACTCAGACAGATGTGTAGGGTTGGAGGATATGGCAATACTGAAAACTGTGGAGAGTGTCTGTGTTCACACCCATGAATTCTACAAGAAGCTCCCTTTTGTGTGATTTTAAGTATCAAGCCAGAATCAGTCCTTATCTTGCCTCTAGCCCACCCTCCAGGTATTTTATTATGTTTGCAGTCTTGAGGCAGGAGCAATTTAGTATATGTCAGAGGTCCATGCTCCATGAAAGGCAAAAGGAATGTGACCCTATAGAGTCATTTGACCCCTCAAATATTCTGAACATAAGTTAAGAACTGAAGTTGTAGTTCGTTCCTTGGGGAATGTAGTGTTGGCTTTGGTTGTCTTTTCTATTTTTGAAGGATGAAGCTATAGATTTTTTGCCCACCCTCAAGTCTTACACTAACATTGCACTTTATTTCATCGTAAACTATTTACAACATTTCTTTCCTTTTGAACTAATTGTTGAAAATCTGGTCTGTCATTTGTATAATAATGCATTATATTAATTGCATAAAATTAAACTAAGGGGTGGGGAGAGGCTAAATATGGGGTTTGGGAAAATTTTTGAATAGTTTTATTGTATTTCAACCTGAATTCTCTGAATGTTTGTGTAAGAATTGAATAACTTGCCATTGGAAATTGCAGCTAATTGATGAGGGTGTCAGGGAAATCTTGCCTTCCCAGTAAAATGTATGAACTGGCATATGCCTACCGCCTCATTAGTTACTTGCAGTTTTCTGTGGCAAGTTACTCAGATCTTACACAGATACTAAGAGGATTCTTATCGTTTGTAAAATAAGCACCACCTATTCAGTTATTCTAGATCCATGATGGCAGACATTGGCACTTCAGGTGTTCTTGGACTTCAGTTGCCAGAAGCTCAAATCGGCACCCTTGCTAATCAGGGCTTCTGGGAATTGAAGTTCAAGAATAGCTGGAGTGCCATGATTTGCCATCATTGGACTAGAGAATCAGGGAAAGGTATAATACAAAGTATTAAATCTAATCTTTCTAGCAATGGAATGATAATTTATATTATTACCAAGGATAACATAAATAAATAAAACTCTAGAACTCCTTTAATTTGGAAGGTTGGGATTCCTCATCTAATATAAATATTCTTTATAGACTATTGTTTAGGACAGAGATTCTCAACCTGCAAGCCCATGTGCCAGATGCAGCCCACGGCACCATTTCATGAGGCCCCCACTACCTCCACCACACCTAGAAGTGCTATGTGGTGGAGGAAGGGCAAAATGGCTGTCCGGCCCCCGAAGCTGTCTGAGGAAGCATGACCCGGGCCCTGGCTCAAAAAGGTTGAGAACTCCTGGTTTAGGGTAAGGCTATAGACTCTGAGCCTATGAGGATTTGGGACAAATAGACAACGCGTATGGCATACTTTTGTAAAATATCCCTGTGTTTGGTTACCTGTCATCATTTGTTGCTTCTTATGATATTTTATGGGAACAGGGAGGAGTCAACAGCTGCTCCTGACTATTCGGCTTAGTCCCAGAAGGAGTAGAGGGTTGTGAATTGATGAGGATTTAGACTGATGTTCTTAGTTGGCTTTCAGAATTTGCTGCTGAAGCAGAGCCTGCTGAAGAATTTCTGTGATGCAGCAGATTTGTCTTCCTGGGTCCTAAAATTCATGTCCCCTAATCATTTACAGTAAAAGGGATTTTCTTGTACTTTTATAACATCTTTTGGTTGCATTTATATTTTAGCCTCTTGACATTGCCCTCGTTTTAAGTGGTGGATGCTATGGGTTATCAAGAAAATACATGCATTGGCAGGAAGAATTGATTGTTGGTGGCACAGTTAAAAATGGTACTGGGAAACTGGTGAGGTAAGCAGTCTTGGGCTGATGATACCTATTTATTTTCTGTTTTCTTTGTTAACTAGTTGCTTTGTATCCTAGAAGAAGAACATATGTATAGCATCCAATAGGTTCTGACAGAGTGTGGATTCTGACTAAAATTCTGGCCATGTCTCCACTTTTAAGCTGAGCATCATGGCTATGTGAAATCTGTGATAATGGACTCTCATACTAGTACATGCCTACTTTTAGTTCAACATAAATTTAGATCTGTTGACATTCCACTTGACTCAATTCTAATGCTTGGAGAACAATCAGCATTTAGAGCGTTGTCTCAAGGACTGTATGATACCGAGAGACAAGAACTGTTTTCTATAGCAAACAGACTGTGCTTTCCTATTGTAAATCATTTGTTGCCAGTATATGAGTCACCTGAAGCCTGCTAGACAACACTTAGAACACCTTGGGCTCATAGGGCATTTATGTTTCCCTGTTTAATGTTCTGCCCTCAGGATTATTTGAGAGTAGATTTTAGGGGATTCCCCATCAGGAGAGAGCTTACCCATTCATGTCTAGGACTCCTGAATTGTTGTCTCATGCTTTTCTATACTGTATTTTTTTATGAAGAAATTAAAAATTATTTAATTTGTAACCCATGAAAAACTTCTAAGGCTATTTTGATAAAGGGCTGCTTATTGTACTGTATGTGAAACTAGAATCATGTTACTGTTGAAGATGCTGACAGTTTCTTCACTATATTGTGAAGAAAAACTTGCTTAATAGAAGATACTTGACAGCATTTCTCTGTTTTTTTAACATTTCTTTATTCTTTTGTACTGTTTGTAAACTGGTTAATGTGTACTTGAATGGATTGTGTAACTGTAATAAACTTAAATTGAATTAGATATAGTTTTTGGAAATTATGTGTTTTATGTTGAGTTTGGGAAAGCTGCCTCCTTAGATTACATCTTCTGGAATCTTCTAGTCAGCAATGCCATTGACACATGATATCTTGGGGATTCTAGGAATAGTTCTCTAAAGAAAATGTCTTTAAAAACTGTGATTTTATATTCTTTTATGTTTCTGACTCTCAGTTTTGTTTTGTTTTTCTTTCAGTGCCCAAGCTCTACAAACCATGTTTCAGCTAATGACACCTAAGCAAATGTATGAGCACTTCAAAGGTTATGATTACGTTTCACACATCAACTGGAATGAGGATAAGGCAGCTGCAATTTTGGAAACCTGGCAGCGGATGTATGTTCAGGTAAAATAGAAGCTAGTAGTGGAGAACCATTTGTTTTTGGTAGTTCCAAAAAAAAAATAAGAGCGCTGTGCAATGCTTAAGCTGTACAAATGCAGGGACAAAGTAATACTGTTATTAGATCACAGAAAAATCAAACATTATATGAGCTTTCATTATTCAAGACCATTTCTTAAAGCATGCACCAATTTCTTTGGGATAGTGCAGGAAAATTAAAAATGAAAACTCCATGCTAGGCCTTGTTTCTTTGATGGAACTCCATGCTAGGGCTTGTTTCTTTGATTAAAAATGGGAACTCCATGCTAGGCCTTGTTTCTTTGATGGGAAGCTCAGCGCTTCCCAAACTATGTTCTGCAGAACACTGGTGGACTTAAATTCCCAGAAGTCTAAGTCAGTTCCCCAAAGCACTGATCATCCAGTGTACTGACTTAGGCTTCTGGGAATTGAAGTATACCAGTGTTCCGCAGAACATACTTTGCAAATGCTGACATAGCTGTTGGTTGGATATCATCCCCATTTCTCAAACATAGGAAACCAAGTGTATGCATATGCCTCACTCCCATATAACTGCGAGATTCTGTTTGGCCAGGGAACAGGTCAACACAAATGCCTGGAGCCCTCCATCATAGAACTGGGGTTAAAATTTAGTTTATCCATTAAGTAATTGCCAAATCAGTGGCAATTAGTAATATTACCTAGTTACAGTAGTTGGAAGTAGCTGTTTCCTTCAGTTTGTAGTCCAGCTGGGTTGATATAGAAATCTTGGCGGTGCTGTGGAACCACAATTTTCTGGTATCCCCAGTAGTTCTAAAAACAAAGAAATAGAACCCTGTGTTCCTTACACAATTCATGTTTACTGAATGATCCTGCATTTGTTTTACTTTCAGTGGAGCATGATGCCTATTGACAATGTGTTCTTTCAACTGATTCCCAAAAGTAGAACTGAATTTTATGATGGGTATGTGGTCTCCTTAATAAAAATAACTTCTTGAAAGGAGCAAAACAGTTTGGAATTCTTGAATTGTCATTCTTTCAGTCTTAAAGGGGAGGGGGGGAGGGAATTGCCAGGCCTGCTCTCCCGCTGAAGAAAAGACGAAAACAAAGATTGGTATGCTAGCAATAAGGAGGCAGGGGCAGGGTTGGTGGAATCTAGAACTTATAACACTGTAATACTATATTGCTACAATACTTAAAGATCATAAACTGTGTGATGTACACATGGTTGTATGTCTTTTTATTGTGTTGATGTTAAATGATGGTACACACTTCTGGTTTGATAATGAACTGCCGTAGCTCAAAGAACTAGGCTGGTTTTAAAACCACATGGTCAGTGTGATTATCCAGCAAAGGTGTCTGGAAAACATTAGCCAGCCATAGAATCTGTTCACAGCTGCAGTCCCATTGGTGAGGTCATGTGACATTATCCGGCCTTTGTTTCCTAGGCGCTGACCTCTGCCAAGCTGCTTGTGACCCCTCCAAAGTGTCCAGCCAATGAAAAAAGAGAAGATTGCTCTTAAGAATTTGTTGTTTTAGATTAGAGGCACAACTGATATAACAACAAATCGGTTGAAGACTTACGGATAAAGAGAGCAAAAAAATGGGGGGCGGAGGGAGAGCAAAGGAGAAGGAACCATGAACCTTCTTCAGTTTCACTGTTTTAAATAGATTGCAATTTCCCTCTCCTCTTGAGGTGATCTTATTTGAGCTATAGCAGCCTGCTGTGTCTCTGGACCAAGTATGGCAGTTATGTAACAAAGGATCAGTGGCAGTCTTCTTGTCTAAAGTGTGTATTTATTTGTGTGTGTGTCTGTGTAAGAGAAAGAGAAGGTGAAATAATGGTGGAATTAAAAATAATAGGGTTTGCATCATATTCAGACTAGGTTATCGTGCATTTATGCAATTGTACCTTCAATTGTCTTCTCACAGGTTGTCCATCAAAGTGTTGCTCCAAACTCTACTCAGAAGGTGCTTTCCTTTACAACGACTACCCTGGAGGACATCCTACAGTCATTTTCTGATGTCAGTGTTATCAGAGTTGCCAGTGGCTACTTATTAATGGTAAAATTGATAGATGCTAATATAACCTTTTCATGATGTATTTGAGTGCTATTTGATAGTAATTAATATTGTAATAATCTGATCCACCATACTTGGGTGTGTGTTTAACAGCTCTGAAATCTGTGTTTTCTGTCACTTGTTCATTTGTGTAACATGTTTAAGGAAGATCTGCAGTTTACTAGGTAAAGTGCATGGATAAGGCCATAGATTTGATCTCTGTAGTTTTCAACTAAACTGGAAATGCCTCAGCTTGACCTCTGTAGAACTGGAATTTTGACCTACTGATTGGACAAGCAGAACTTGGAAGAATTACTTCTTTGGACTAGAACTTCCAGAATTCGTTAATGTGCTCCCTGGAGAATTCTGGGAGTTGAAGCAAAATAAAATAAAATAGCAAGTCACTGGAGTCTCTGAAGATTAGTTAGGCGCAAGGAACTCTTGATATGCCTCAGTACAGATTTGTGCTTTGTGACAGCCATGTCCTGTTTAAAGTGTATTTTGTCAGTCAGACATGGTTAGAAAACATTAAAAATAAAAGTAGCTTGCTGTGCCAGTTTGCTTTGTAAAAAGAATACTTGTTTTTTCTGCTTGCAGCTTGCCTACGCCTGTTTAACCATGTTGCGGTGGGATTGTGTGAAGTCTCAAGGCGCTGTGGGTCTGGCAGGAGTCTTGCTGGTTGCGCTCTCAGTAGCTGCAGGATTGGGGCTGTGCTCTTTGATTGGGATTTCCTTTAATGCTGCCACGACTCAGGTACTAAAGGAATAATTTGCCAACTTATTTCCCGGAATGAATCCTATGGCCGAACCTGGAATGTAAAGAATCACCAAGTTTGGATTTTAGTGTTTTTGTTCACTTGCCAAACAATTAACCTTTGGTATGTTTAAATGGAGACGGCAATGTTTCTCATAACTCTTCAGGACAATAGACCTGAGGAGGGAATGTGTTACATTGCATTCAGCTTTATTGTGAATATGCATGGATGTAAGCATTCAAAGTGGCAGAAGACAGCTTTATAATTACTTAGAATTTAGAAAACAACTGGTTAATGATTGGACTTTGTAATATTTATTTAAAATGTGAGTATGCTGCTCATCTAGGGCAATTGGGTTATTGATTATCAATGAAACCTTGCATTTTGTGTTTGTATACAGGTTTTACCCTTTCTTGCTCTTGGAGTTGGTGTTGATGATGTTTTCCTTTTGGCACATGCATTTAGTGAAACTGGCCAAAACAAGAGAATTCCATTTGAGGTAAAGGCAAATTATTTTGGCCAAAGGGGGGGGGGGCAGTTGGAACTCAAGATCTGTACCATGCAAGTTAACATGATGAGTTAAATCATGGGTGCCCAGTGGCTGGATGTGGCCCCTGACACCAATTCATCTAGCCCACGAAGCCCTCGTCGCTCATGGAAGCGGAAGTAAAACATGCCCGTACAGCACGTTCTCTTTTACAACTTGAGCAGAAGAGGAAATGGCCAGGTAGCAGTAAACAAGTGAGAGGTTAAATGAGAAACCAGGCAGGGCTTGACTTCATACCTTTGAGATTGAAAGGGAGACATTGAGAAACCTGGGGAGCATAGTGAAAAGTAGAGACATCACATTGCAAACAAAAATTCGCATAGTCAAAGCAATGGTATTCCCTGTGGCAATGTATGGTTGTGAGAGCTGGACCATTAGGAAAGCTGAGCGCAGAAGAATAGACGCCTTTGAGATGTGGTGTTGGAGGAGAGTTTTGAGAGTCCCCTGGACAGCGAGGAGAACAAATAGGTCAATCTTAGAAGAAATCAACCCAGAATGCTCCTTAGAAGGTCAAATAATAAAAATGAAGCTAAAGTACTTTGGACATCAAATGAGAAGAGAGGATTCACTTGAGAAAGCCTTGATGCTGGGAAGGGTTGAGGGCAAAAGAAGAAGGGGAAGGCCCAAGATGAGATGGCTAGATGGTATTGTAGAGACAATGGGCACAGAACTGAGCGGGTTGAGTGGGATGGTGGAGGACAGGAGTGCCTGGCGGACAGTGGTCCATGGGGTCGCAGAGGGTCGGAATCGACTGTGTGACTGAACAACAACAAACAGATAGCTGTAGGAAGCTGTATTGTTATGCTTCCTTGTCTGTCATTCTGCTTGAGCAAACCCTTCTCCCTTTAACCCCTGCATTTGGTGTATATAAACCATGCCTGGAAGTTTTACTCCTTGTCTGAAGAAGTGGACTTGAACCATGAAAGCTAACAATAAAAATATAGCAGCTAGTCATTAAAGTGTTACAGTGTTTTTGTTTTATTCATTTTTTCTTTTTGTTTTCTGATATTCATATTAAACTATACCCATTGTACCTGCCAACAGCCTGGGCTACCTAGAATTTTCAATGTGTAATGCTCTGTGTGTTGCGTGCTGTTTAATTTCTCAGGTAGTCCACAACTTCATATGTCTTTTCAGGATAGAACAGGGGAATGTTTGAAGCGCACTGGGGCAAGTGTGGCCCTTACATCTATCAGTAATGTTACTGCTTTCTTCATGGCTGCCTTGATTCCTATTCCTGCTCTTCGGGCATTTTCACTCCAAGTAAGTTCATAAACTTTGTGACACTCAGATTATTGTATAGCTATTAATATTGTGACTGTACCAACAGTTGTCTCTGAGAATGATTATAGCTCAGGAGTAGTACTCATCTTGAAGTCCCATTCAGGTGTTGTTTAACTTGATACTCAGAGGACAGCACCTCTCCCTGCACTCTTTTGCTATCATACTTTTCATGGATTCGGCACCAAATCTGAAGAAGAAAAAGATCTTGCTCATGTGTAGGTTCTACATGTAAGAAACCAGATTTCCCAAAAGTCCTGCTAGTATGAAAATCCTACACATGAGAAGGACCCATTTCAACTTCAAGCCCAGTACTGAAACTGCAGAGGACATAAGAATGGAAGAAGGCGGAGCCAGGTGCTTCCCTTTAAACGTGATCACAGTCCTGGGGTCAGTAACTTACTTGCACAGACCTGAAGTGAGAGATGCAGACATTCTCAGTGATTGGATAACATCTTGCGCATTGAGTGCATTCGTATGAATACGGACACAATTTTCAGTACATAGAGTCAGATCAGAGATGTCTATGGCAGGGGTGTCCAAACTTTCCAGCTAGGATAGCTGAGTGGGCCAGTCACATGGTTCCTCCCAGTGGTGGCAGCACGTGAATTCTATGCACATTTTGGGGCTTTTTTGCCACTCCCACCACTTCCCATTGAGGAGGGAGAGAGGTCAGAACATTTTCATGCTTTTTAAAAAATTTCTGGTGCATTTTTAGCATGATTTCTGCACTTCTGAAGGCGGGGCACTTCTGGTGGCAGCAGCAATACAGCCCGCGGGCCAGATGAATTGGCCACATGGGTCATAGTTTGGGCATCCCTGGTCTAAGTTATAAACCATATTTCCCTGCACATGGGCAGATACATTGGTCTTATCTTACAAAGATTATTCCAAAACAGATTACAGTAATACCTCGGATAACGTTTACCTCGGATAACGCTAAAATCGCATAACGTTAAGTAATCTGGGGAGGAGAATTGGATCGAATAACGTTAAGGTCCTATGGGATGGATCAGATAACAACCACTAAAGCCTGTGTGGTTACAATGTATCTCTATAGAGCTTTAATGTTATTCGATCCATCCCATATGATTTTAACATGCATCGGATAACACTAAAAATCGGATAACACCAAGACTTGTGGAACCAAGTCTTAGCGTTATCCGAGGTATTACTGTATATTGTAAAAAGTGGGAAAGCTGATGTAGCCCTTAAAAAAACATTGAGACTTGGACTTTAGAAATCATGAATTCCAAGCAAAAAAAATTGTCTTGAAAAAATGTAAAGCTTAGAGGTTTTGTAAATATTTGATTTTATATTTTTGTGAATAAGCGCATCAGTTACAAGAACAAGAGGCACAGCATTTTAAAAGCAAAATATGGGGTTCAATGAGGAGTCTTATTTTCTACAGACAAATGGCTGTAGTCTCTCCACCCTAGCTTGTGTTTTACAAAAATAAAAAACAGAATTCTACCATGAGATCTGTTATTTGTTCAGCTAATAGGGCTTGAGTAGTGCCTTGTATTCATTCTCTGGTGAATTTTCATGAAAATCTCCTCTTAACATACAGAGGAAATCGGCTTCCTTCAAAACTCTAAAAAGCTTTTTTGATATCACCAACGACATAATTTAGCTGTCAGTCCAATTATCTCCGCTTCTAATATTTGTGTTGTCAAGCCTTCGCTAAGTGCCTGCTTTTTCAAGAGTTGTGCTATGGAAAATTTTAGACTCATGTGAATGCACAGAATTATAGAAATGTAAATAAATAAATAAATAATGTAACTTTGGGCTCATATTTTAGTTGCATAGCAGAGAGAGAGAATGGCGCCAATGGTTGGAGGCAGTTTAGACAAAATGAAGTAGACAACGTTCTAGCTTCCCCAGCTTGGCTCTACGTTGCCATATTGAAAAGTAGCAGGCTATGTTTGTAAAAGTGGATTGAAGCTATAATGGATAGCATTTCCCATTTTTTTCTCTCTTTTGCTTGTGCTTTTTACATGCCCCAATGTCATCCAATATAGAAAAGATACCTCTTTCACACTGATAAATTAGCACAGCCACTTATCATTTTCTCAATCAAAAGGGCACATTTTAAAGCAGAATTCTGAGGGATTGGGCTTCATGTCATTTGCAGATTTAGAACCAATCAAATGGGGAGGCTAGTTTTGAAGCTGGTCCTTCTAAGTTACAGCTACGAATCAAATTACTACTGACCAGTGTGGTAAGCCTGCTTAATTTTTATCTATTAAATAGACCTTTTTTTCTGAATGGAAGGAAGTTTGTTATGACTTCAGGAAGTTCATCCCCATCTCCCGGGATGTGACTGTGCTTGTACAGTTTCATAGTGACCTTGGAATCAAGTTTGGATTTATAGATAGTTTGGGATAACGAAGTCTATCCCAAGGGGGAGGGAGTCTCCATTACAAGGTCATGTTAATGCCTTGTGGAAAAGATTTATTAAGTGCCTACTTACATTTACATTGATGCTAAAATGCACTGTGGAATGTAACATCAGTACAGTATATTTATATTTACAAGGCTTCTAGTTGTGAATAATGTTGTCCTCTGTGCCTGTCATTGGCAGGCGTTGGTCTGCCTTTTTCCTCCTTGGAAATAATGGTGACATCTGTAAGATCAGTTGTTTCAGGAATTGTAGAAGCACCAGGGAAGCAGATATTTAGAGAACAGGCTGTGCAAATAAATAAGATAAAAAAATATGTGGTTCTTTGCTGCCTCACCTAGGCCTTTTATATATTGTTTTGAAAATATTTAGTATTGATTTTAATCTGATTTTTAGTGGGAGCTGTCCATGAATTTCATAGTGGGAGCTGTCCACCAAATTATTAATGGAACTGTCCACCAGAAATAAATTTATGTGCTGTACTAAGTTAAGAGTATCAGTTAACACTTAAATGATACTTAAGTTCTTCTGTGGTTAGCAGTTACTTTACAGAAAAATAGTTGACATCCAAAACATGCAGTGAACCTATATTTTAGCATGTCCCAGTAAGTCCTAGACTTTGCTTAATACAGATGTAATTCTTTCTTTTTTTCGTGTCAGAAGCACCACCAGCATATAATAACATACAAAGCTAAAAGTAACACATCTAAAAACAAAATAGAACAGTTAATATAAACTGTGGTTTGCAAACTCAGCATGAACTGTGGCATTGCTTTCTGGATTGCAGCTGCGTGGTTGTGATACCAGTGGTTTTTGTTTGGTTTTTGTAGCTGGCTACATTTGGACAATCAGGTATTTGCTTATTCAAAGCAAAGCAAAGTAATTACACTTTTATACAGTCCCATAGCGCTTAGTCCACTCCCTGGACAGTTCACAAGTTAATTAGCATTTTGCCCCTCAACATGCTGTGTACTCATTTTACTGATCTCAGAAGGATGGAAGGCTGAATCAACCTTGATTACTGGACATGATCAAACTCACAACCTTTTGGTTGCAGTACAGCAGTTTAACCACTGTGCCCCCAAGGCAATAGGAATTACACTTATATACCACCCCATAGCTCTTAAAGCATGGTCTGGGCAATTCAGAGGAAATTAGTATTTTGCCTCCAATTGCTGGATCCTCATTTTATCAACATAAAAAGGATGGAAGGCTGAGTCAAGCTTGATCCCCATCAGGATCAAACTCAGGTTGTGAGCAGAGCTTTGACTGCAGTAAAGCACCTTAACCATTGCGCCACCAGGAGGGCTCTTACTGTACATAATGCAATCACTTTCCTCCTTTACGTAAGTGAGAATGATACACGTTTTCTTTGGGTTTGTCTGGATAAGTAACCATAGTTTCTCATTGCCATGTTTTATGGCTTCAAAAAATACAAACACGTAAAATAAAAGCCAACCTCAAGTCATAGCTCCATAACTATGGCTTTTTTGGAAACCATTATCTAAACATTTTTTACACCCTAGTTCAAGATGTAACAGAAAGCTAAGGTTAATCGTACCTTCTTGATACGTTTTCCTATGGTCCTCCGGGCAATAGCTGTTGTTTTGATGTCAACTTCAAGATCATGGTAAAACAGAAAAATATCTCTGAAATTTCCACATTTTCCAATTATGGTGCTTTGGAAGTCTTCCAGAAATGCTGATAGGCTTATAGAGAAAGCTTACTTATTTATTTTTTTGCTTCATAGTTGTAACTGTAGCATTTTTTTTTCTAAAGAGAGAATTGAAAGGCACTGATGGATATTGTTTCTATAATGAAAACTCTTTGAAGAGAATTCTGAGAGGTTCTCCTTTGGCACTGCTCCAAAACAAAGACTATTTATAGCACACACTGACCTTGGTAAAGGGATTGGTAACTGTACTTTCTCAGCAGTTGGGTTTTTTCTTCTTCTATTCTTGTCTGGATCACCAATCATTTTTCACTCTACTTGACCTTACTAAAGGAAGCAAGAATTACATATTTTCCCCCTTTCATACCTGTTGCAACTATTGGTGGTGGTGGTGGGGGGGAGATTTAAATGTAGTAGCTTGTAGCTAGGGCTGTGAATTGGTGAAACTGCTTCTTGTTGTAAGAGCTTCCTCAGATTCTGGGGAGTACCAGCTAAAGCAGGAAAGGCAGGTTTGTTCCATCAATTGCCTTTTCTTTGTCTGTAGAACATTTGTGGTGTTGTTAGGAGAGTTTTCCTGAACTATAGGTTCTTCATTTTGACACACATAAATGACATGGTTTCCTATGGATGCATCTGAAATTCTGTTTTATCTTCAGTTCTTGTAAGCCAGTCCAGTGGCGTTGCGGGGCTTCAGCCACCCGGGGCAAAGGCCAAACTTGCTGCTCGCTCCATCTAGGCGGGGAGCAGCATACTGGCTCCAGAGGCAATGGTGGCAACAGCAGGAGGAGGAAGAGGAGGAGGAGGCAGAAGAAGAGAGAGAGGAGGACACGGGAGACGATCAGAGTGCCGCTGCTGCCGCCCTTCCTGCCCTGCTGCCATGCCCAGGGTGACCCTCAATGTGCTGCTCCCAAGCCGGGCCTGCCTGCCTCCCTCCCTTCCTGGGTGAGGCTCGGGCAAAGCCGCCCTCCTGCCTGTTGCCTGGCTTGCTCCACCTGCTTCTGCAAAGTCCCAGTTGGTGCCCGTCAGGGGAGGCGGAGACAGAGCAGGGGCAGCTGCGGCCGGCAGGAGGCGAAGAGGGGCCAGGCCGGTCACCAGCACAACAAAAGGCCCGCCTTCTGCCTGGGAAGTCTGACTCCTTAAGCCCAGGCAGAGGAAGGGCAAAGCGGTGGGGACATTTTGCCACCTCCTGAAAAGTGCCACCCAGGGCCATCCACACACACACCCCTGCCCTGCTACGCTACTGAGCCAGTCTATTACTCAGTTAAAAATTCTGTAAAATGAATATTTGTGAGGAAATGCACATGTTTCCAAAGCTGACATTCTGGAAGGAAAAGGAAAATATAATGTGTCTTCTTAGTGAGGCATTGCATTATCTAGGAATGTCAGCTTGTGGCAAATATACATGTCATATATACATGATTATGTTGTACGTGTGCAATGATTGTCAAGTTAATGTGCATCATATCTTCATGCTTTAAAACTGATGTACACCCGTGTTCTCAGACTATGCCTTCAGTGTCCATCACAACCTTGGCCCATAGCAGAGCAGTGGGCAACTTCCTGGGGCTTTCCACATATTAAGCCCTAGGCAGAATAAACAATTGTGAGGCAAAATAATAGTTGCAGCCCATTTTTCAAAAAGTTGTACTTCAGAGCAAAACTAGGCAAAGAGTTGGAACTAATGCAGGGAAATCCAAAGAAAGCAACATCAAGTGAAAACTCACACGTAGTGGTACAAAACATCTCATCCTAATCACATTTCATGTGGTCAATAAGATACTGTTGTATGCAAAGAGCTTCTGTTTAGAATCTATAATTTCTGTAGTTGTTGTTCAGTCGCACAGTCGATTCTGACCCTCTGTGACCCCATGGACCACTGTCCGCCAGGCACTTCTGTCCTCCACCATCCTCCTTAACTCGCTCAGCTTTGTGCCCATTGTGTCTACAATACCATCTAGCCATCTCATTTTGGGCCACCCCCTTCTTCTTTTGCCCTCCACCCTTCCCAGCATCAAGGCTTTCTCAAGCGAATCCTCTCTTCTCATTTGATGTCCAAAGTACTTCAGCTTCATATTTACTATTTGACCTTCTAGGGAGCAGTCAGGGTTGATTTCTTCTAAGATTGACCTATTTGTTCTCCTCGCTGTCCAGGGGACTCTCAAAACTCTCCTCCAACACCACATCTCAAAGGCATCTATTCTTCTGCGCTCAGCTTTCCTAATGGTCCAGCTCTCACAACCATACATTGCCACAGGGAATACCATTGCTTTGACTATGCGAATTTTTGTTTGCAATGTGATGTCTCTACTTTTCACTATGCTCCCTGGGTTTCTCATTGCTTGCCTCCCAAGAATCAGTCGCCTTTTTATTTCGTGACTGCAAACACCATCTGCTTTGATCCTAAGAAAGTAAAATCTGTCACTGCTTCTACTTCTTCCCCATCTATTTTCCAGGGACTGACAGGGCCTGTTGCCATTATCTTGGTTTTCTTTATATTGAGTCTCAAGCCAGCTTTTGCACTCTCTTCTTTCAACCTAATCAGGAGCTTCTTTAGGTCCTCCTCATTTCTGAGCACATTAGAAAAACCAAGGATAGTGAAAGTATATCGTGACCTTTGAACAGACAGTGTTTCTCTGATTCATCAAGTGTAGCCTAATTTAGGCAATGCATTTAGCTATAACACTGGGAACAGTTGTTACTGATTGCGCCCACATATAAGAAAGAGAGAGAGTGTGTCCACATTTTCCATATCTTCCATTGTCTTTTTTACTTTTCTCAGAAAGTTAAAGTCACAAATAAAAGCAGCATTCTAAGTTTCTTTTCAGCAAAGTGTATTTCTCTTCATCTAGATAGAAGTTTACTAACAGATGAGCTTAAACAGAATATTACTTTGACCTTCCTGTATCTCTGTTCACTCCTTTTCCACACTTTATAAGATAACAATCAGTGCTCCATTGGCTTTTGAAACATTTAATATCTGTAAAACAGTCCAGCTGCTTAGTGAGAATAAATGGTTTCCATGAGAGGTTGAAACCCTAACTTTCACTCTTGCATATCAATCCTTGTTTCTGAACTTCTTTTGTTTCCAGCAAGGTGATGCATCCTCTACCTAGCAGGGTGTTGATTTTCGTTCAGTTCAAATAACTGTCAAAGGAGGTGCTGATGTTTCAGATATGAGTGATGGAATCTCTCTGAAACTTTCACTGGAATGTCTTTTGTTGTTCAATGAAGAGTGAAATCAAAGTAAAGAACAGACTTTTGCAGCAATGCTTTTGTTTTGTGCATGTTTATCAGCTACTCTTTCCTGAGCCACTCTTTGCTCTTACCATAAGTGAAATACTTCCTTTTGGAACTCTTTCACACCTTGTCAGAATGGATCAAATAACTCCAGAACTAGCAATGTAATACCCCTGGAATGATCTGGACAAAGTCAGTTGTGAATAACCGCACACACATTATTTGTACATGCTTTAAAAAATAACACTTTATATTACTCTTTAACCATGAGTGAAGTACAGTAATACCTCATATAACATTAGTATCGAATAACACTAAAATCGCATAACATTAAGGAATCTGGGGGGCAGAATTGCATCAGATAACATTAAGATCCTATGGGATGCTTCAGATAACCGCTAAAGCCTGTGTGGTTACAATGTATCTCTATGGATCCCATAGGATTTTAACATGCATCAGATAACACTAAAAATCATATAACACCAAGACTTGTGGAACCAGGTTTTAGTGTTATCTGAGGTTTTACTGTATTGTTGAAAAAAGAGAGTTGGAGTTGGAGGGTGAAATGTGCTGGCTGTTTTTTTTTTTTTTTAAACAAAAACTAATCTGATCTAGCTAAATAGGGGCATGTTCAGTTTGGAGATATGGGAGTAACTTCATCGAAGTTTGAAATGTGGTGTTAAATGAAACTTTGGTGGATACCCTGGTCTGCCAAATGACAAGCAAGTGGGTCCTAGAGAAAGTCAAACCTGAACTGTCTCTGGAGGGGAAAAACGATGAAATTGAAACTGTCCTACTTTGGACACATTTATTTATTATTTGTTTATTATTTATTAGATCAAATTTATATTGTCGCCCACTCGCCGTGGCGACTCAGGGTGGCTTACAGACAATACATTACATTACATTACATTATGTTGTACATTACATTACAATACAATATGTTGTACATTACAATACAATACATTATGAGAAGGCAAGCCTCCATGGAAAATACGATAATGCTGGGAATGGGAGAGGCAGCAGGAAGCATGGGAGGCCAAAGCAAGATGGATTGATTCCCTGAGGGAAACGGCAAACTGCAACTTGCAGGAGTTGAGCAGGACTGTTGAGTACAGGACATTTTGGAGCTCTAGGGTCACTGTAACTCAGAGGTGACTTGATGGCACATAACAATAACAAATGCTTAAATCCAAGTCTGAATTTTAATCTTGGTCTTTATTATAATGGCAAATATTGGCGAAGATAGAAGTGGCAATCTTCTGTGAAATTTCATATTTATTGATTGCAGATTGACACAGAGTGGGGCAATCACTTTAGGCAGCAGGCTTTAGAAATAATGAAAGGACAATAGTTAGTTATTCATGTGGTTATTATTTTGTTTTCTTCAGCAAATGAGAAAAGATGCTGGTGATTTTTTCTGCCTCAGCTGCCAAAATAGAGTGGCTTTGAGTACTGTGCCACTTGTGTGGTATATTTCCTGCTCTGCAGCAAAATGGCTTGGATAACCTGCTGTATTTTAAAAGTAGGCAACACTGTCTTCTCTGATTATTTTGGGCCTGTTAGAGAACCTGTTTCTAATCACCCCTCTCTCAACATTTCCATCTTTGGACTGGTCTTCCTCTTGCATAACTTTGGGACTCTCAAGCATGTACAAAAGATACTGTTCCTATTCTTAGTACCGTAGATTAAGAATGTCTTCTTCTTCTACCACTACCCCTTCGGGTGTTGTAGGAGATACAAGGTTCTTGCTCTGGCACTTCTAGTGGCCTCCACCCACATTATTTGGTGTTCTTGTAATGTTTCTTTGATGTTCTCTCTCCACCCTCCTGAGTTCTGCCTCGTGGTCTTTGTCCTTCTCCTCTTTTGGCATAAGACTTGTAAGGTATGGAATTCCAAGACATTTTCTCTAACTGGACAAACCACTTTATTTATTTATTTAGTATGTCCTTTGTTTCCCCATATAGCTGTCTTTTCCCATCCGTTGATTTGGCCTTTTGACTCCAGTTGCTATAGGCCAGTGATGGCAAACTGTGGCACCCCAGATGTTCTTGAACTTCAATTCCCAGAAGCCTTGATCAGCAGGAGTGCTGACTTGGGCTTCTGGGAATTGAGATCCAAGAACACCTGGAGTGCCAAGGTTTGCCATCACTAATATAGGCTTTGAGTCCTGTCATCCCAGCCAGTTGGGTTTAGGAATTTTGAAAGTTTTAGTCAAATACATCTGGAGGGTAACAAGTTGAAGATGAGTGCTATATAGAATATAGTGTATTAAATGGGGGAAAAAATCCTTTAATTTAATCTAATTTAATTTAATTTTAATTTCCAATTTCTATATCTGCCCAACTTGCAACGACTCTGGGCAGCTTATAACATTGAAATCAGTACTACAGCCTAAAAACTTAAAACCGGTAAAAACCCCAATTAAAAATACAATAAGAAATTACCCCAACAGCTAAAAAGAGTGAGGGAGCAATATTACCATATTAGCCAACAGACGGGGGTCACAGCACCCCCAGTGCCTCACACCTGCTTTGCCAGCCAGGTTTTTAGTTCTTTCCTGAAGGTCAGCAACTCCGTCTGGAGTCATAGCTCAATTGACAGGAGGTTCCATAGGGCTGGAGCAGACACAGAGAAGGCCCTTTTTCTGGTGCTACAGAGGCGAGCATCTCTAGCAGATGGCACGGTGGGACAGACGGATGTTCTCGGGGTGACGTGGTGTCTTAAGTATCCTGGCCCACTACCATGTAGGTCTTTAAAGGTCATTACCAGCACCTTGAATTGCACCTGGAGGCACACTGGTAACCAGTGCAGCTCCCAAAGCAGTGGTGAGGCACAGGTGTAACGTCTGCAACCCATCACCACCCTGGCAGTCACATTCTGGACCAGTTGCAGCCTCCGAATGGTCATCAAGGGCAGCCCCATGTAGAGTGCATTACAATAGTCCAGTTTGGAGGTAACCAGAGCATGTGTCACCAACAACAAGGAGTCCCAATCTAGGAGCGGGGACGGACGGACTGGCGTATGACATGAAGTTGTGCAAAAGCCCCCCTGGCCACAACTGCCACCTGCTCATTGAGCAGGAGTCGTGGGTCTAGGACAGTGGTCAGCAAACTTGGCTGTCCAGCTGTTCTTGGACTTCAGTTCCCAGAAGCCTTGATCAGCAGGAGTGCTGACTTGGGCTTCTGGGAATTGAAGTCCAAGAACACCTGGAGAGCCAAGTTTGCAGACCCCTGGTCTAGGAGGACCCCCAGATTATGCACCGGGTCTGTTTGGGGTAAGATAGGATTTTCTTGAACACGAAGCTGATTGTGGTTTGTTGCTTTCAATTAAGGACGGTATCTCTTGCTTTAGGAGGTATTATATTCCATAAATTGTGATTTGCTGTGCAAACCCCAGTTTGGTTCCCAGTTTCCTGGTTTTAGACCTAATGTGGGTTTGAAGGGATAGTATCTAAAATCCATAATAATTAGGTTTCTAACAAGGTACATTAGTGAGGGTCAAGTTTCACCATCATCTTCCTTTCTGCGTGGATAATCTGACAAAGTACAGCCACTTTCCTGAGATGAGAGCCTTTGCACAAACATAAATACAGTAAAACCTTGGATGACGCTAAAACTTGGTTCCACAAGTCTTGGTGTTATCCGATTTTCAATGTTATCTGATGCATGTTAAAATCCTATGGGATGCATCGGATAACGTTAAAACTCCATAGAGATACATTGTAACTGGCACAGGCTTTAGCAAATGTTATCCGATGCATCCCATAGGACCTTAACGTTATTCGATGCAATCCCCTCCCCCCCGATTGCTTAACGTTATCCAAGGTATTACTGTAGCTGTTTTTCACTCTATATTCTTGCTTAAGAACGTACAGTATCTCATTTGTCTTTAAGTAATAATGGCAGAAATAATGCATGCTGTTAAGATACATTTGTTCTTTTACTCCCAGCTCAAACTAAAATACCTAAATTTTGTGTCTAAACTCAGCTTCTTATGCTTTCTTTGTTGCTGTCATGAAGACTTTAATTTCACTTGTAAAGCCAGGGAAAGGGTGAGAAGGAATGAAAATGCAACGCTTGAGTGCCATCAGAAGGGAGTTGCAGAGAGATAGCAGGAAGGCAAAAGACAGCAGGAAGGGGCTCCTCATCTGCTCCTCATCTCCTCATCTGTTCAATATGCCTGTTCTCCTTGGGTGGTCTACAAGGAATGGCAAAATAGCAGCACATACTTTGGGCAGGGCCTTCTCTCTCAGCTAGGCTTTCTCTCTCAGTGACTCCAGCACAGACTTCCATTATTTTATTTCAATCAGCACATGTAGCAGCTGCTACTATTGCAGCAACAGCCATTGCCTGCTACACATTGAATGAATGTATTGCTAATAGATTCATTTTGTTCTGTTTATAGGTAGAGAATATATACAGAACTTCTTCACAGAATTTTCTAAATGGGGTGTCTGTGGTGCATTTTCAAATGAAGAGAGCCCTTTCTTTCCATACTATCAGATAAACCATGGTTCATTGGCATACATCTAGAGTTGACTAAAGCTGCAGTTCTCCCTAGATTGCTATACAATAGTATTATGGGAAATGTACTAGTTCTGGTAGGAGTGTGCTTTTGTGCATTTCCATAGGCATACAGTTGGCCACATAGGGATAGAATACTAGACTAGACAGGACATTGGTCTGATCTGTCTGGACTTTTCAATTTTCTTGGTTTTCCCATGAGATAAATGGAAACTCTTGGACTTAGAGACAGGATAGTCTTTGAGAGCTATTTGAACAATAATGCAGTTGCTTGTTATGTTAGTCATTGTAGAATGGGCAACCAGTTTTGTCCTTTGTTTAGTACTAATATCTATCAGAATGAAATCAGGATTTAAAAGGAAGATGTTTCCTAAGCAACACAAATCTACAGAATAACGAACCTCCCTTAGAGCTATTTATGAACAGACTGAGAATGTTTTCTTCACCAAAATGATGGGACCAGTAGCCCTTGTTTAGTGTTAGTGGCTCCCTTGGTGGGCCTAGGCCAGTGATGGCAAACCTTGGCTCTCCAGATGTTCTTCAACTTCAATTACCAGAAGCCCAAGTCAGTACTCCTGCTGATCAGGGCTTCTGGGAATTGAAGTTCAAGAACAGCTGGAGTGCCAAGGTTCGCATCACTGGCCTAGGACAGTGTTTCCCAAATGCTGGTATTTGGACTTCAATTCCCAGAAGCCTAAGTCATTTCCCCAAAGCACTAATCAGCCAATGTACTGACTGATGCTTCTGGGAGTTGAAGTCCACTAGTGGGCTGTGTACCCCTTGTTGGGAACCACTGGCCTAGGGGGTAATTTAAAAACCACAAGAGGGTCTGATGAAATAAGAGAATCATGTGAAAGATTAGGAAGGAACATGGAGAAGGGATTGGAGAACTGAACAGAAAGGATGCTGAGAAATACAGTACTGCACAGGGATCACAGTGGGTGGGTAGTACCAGGTCATAATGGACTTTTCACTCTCTCTCTCCCCCCCCCTTGCCCTCAATATTTTATCTGCGAAAATTGAGTCTTAAATGATATCAGTACCTCTTCTGTTTAAACAACTACATTTCTCTGTCATTCCGTTCATTCTATCAAGGATCAAAAGGTGGTTCTGAATTCCTGAATATACATACCTTTGGTGAGGGAGGGAGGCAGGGTTCTAAATCATAGATTTATTGGATCGATAAAACTCTTTCCTAAAAGACTGAAATAGGGGCTAACTGGGCTTAGAAGGACAGTTTCTCTCGACAGCCACTTTTCTAGCTACATTGCATAGCTATTTGCCTTGACCTCTCAATCTGATCTTCTAGCTTTTTAAAAAGCTAGGCTAAAGTTAAATCAATATGGAAGGAGCTTTGTATTTGTTTACATGTCCCTGGACATATTTAAAAGACATTTCAAGTCATATTATTTAAAGAGATGTTTAAAGATCATACACCCACGACCAATTAGTTAATTACCCATTATGTTTTTTTAGTCAAACTTTTAAAATATAATTTATATTTCCTTCTCTGCCTGGACTATTTTTTATGAGCAGTAGCAAATTAAGACAGTTTAATATGTCACTGTGGGGTGGAATTGGGTTTATGTTATATATTGTATTTAAATTTACTTTGTCCATTTATTATGCTTCTGTGTTACTGAAAATTGCCCAGAGCGAGAACACTTTCCAGATGGGCAGTATAGAAATGCATTTGATAAATAAAAGAATGAATAGATGAAAAGTAGAGGTTGAAATGCTGTTAGGATGCTGTCTGGCAGAATAACTTGTACCAAAAAAAAATCTTATTGAATATTGCAGAAATAAATTATGCATAGTAAATATCCATGATGAAAAAAGGGTTTTAAAATATTCATTTTCTTCTTTTCAACAAGGTCCTAAATACGAATGAACCCATGGTTGAAATCCTACTGCATAGTTATACAAGTAACACAACATTGGGAAGCTGAATTACCATAAATTAAGAAGTCTCCCTAGAGATATTGCATAGTGAGTCTATGGAGATTACTTTATTCATGGGAATTCATGGTTAAAAGTTATATTGTGTAGCTGTGAAACAGGAGTTCAGCCAATGTGTGGCAAATAATGTTTCTAAGTGAAATTTATTTTGTGTTTATTTTCAATCCCTTTCTCTAAATACATTGTAATTTGTAATGTCTTTTTCTTTTTGGCTATTTTGACATACAGGCTGCTGTAGTAGTGGTATTCAACTTTGCCATGGTTCTCCTAATTTTTCCTGCTATTTTGAGTATGGATTTGTATCGCCGTGAAGACCGGAGATTGGATATATTCTGCTGTTTTACAAGGTGAGGTGGTAAAGGTAATCTACAGGGTGCATCCTTTTGAATTAATATTTTCCTGTTGACTGTCATGACTGTATATGTATGAGTTTTCTAACTTCCTGTATTCTAGCTGCATGGACAGTTAGTTGAAGAGCATGGCAAATTATTTTTTACGACGACTACAACTTCTAGTATTCCCTAGAATAATTTTGGTAGTCAAGCTCTGGCTAGAATCTATAACATTATTATGTTCCTGTGGCTGTAATTTATTTATGTGAAAATATAGACATTCAGAATTGCTGCATGGCTGGAAATAGAAAATACCATCTTGCCTCAGAGTTAGAACAGCTGTTTGGGAACATCTAAAAGGATCTAAAATGCAGCAAGTGGTTATATAATTCCATCCTTTCTTTGACCAGTACAAATTTCTAACTACACACTTTCTGTGAGAATGGTTTTTACTTCTAAAACATGCTTGATAGCAGCTTAAAATAAAACCTACCAGCATATACTTTTGCTTTCCTCCCAGTCAATATTATGGATAGAAATGTCTTATGCATTTGTAATTTGACATTTTGGCTTCTTAGTACGATATTGGTATTGCTGCTGAAGGTTTATTTTAGAAGATAAAAAAACAGCAAGGCTGTAGACTGTAAGCAATGAAATAGAACTTTGATTCTGATTAAAAATTTGCTCCTAATTATACTATAAGGATAATAAAAATCATTCTTCTGGTATTTGGGATATTTAGGGGCCTGCTGCCAAGCACAACCTGCCGATGTAGTAATTCAGTATTCTCTGCACCAAATTTATTTGAGGCCATGTGGAGAAATGGAAAGGGGAATTTTTGCTTCCAGTATATATGCAAGGTTTGCACATGGATTGCTTTTTGGAATAATATTGTTGTGGCTTTCCTTTAACTATTAGAGTTGCTTTATATCATATTCCTACTTGTCTGTTTCCTTATAGCGAGGCTATTTCTGCGTTGGATATAATTACAGTATTGGGAAATTTGGGTTATCCCTCTTGGTTGGAGATGGCGGCTGCAATTAGTGCGAATTTGTTTAAGGTGGATTCCAGCTTGCCATGAACTGACCCACATACTCTGATCACGAAGCCATCTCCTGTTGGCATGCATGAAGTGAGACATGCAGGTTTCCAGTGGAATTTCCTCCACTGAGAGGACCATCACCCCACGTAAAGGGGCTCATCCATCCATAGCCGTCGGCCCCTTTAAGGAGTCAGGTTATTTACCACCGCCCAACACTAGACATTAAGTTGCTGTCTGTATGATCTACTCCATTACCGTAGCAGGATGTCCAGCCCAACATTAGCAGAGAATGAGTTACGAAAACAATGATAGCAGTACAAAGAAAAGTAGAAAGATTAGCTCAATTTCTTACAGTCCCTGCCAAAACTCACACTGATTAGCATTTTGTAAGGTTAAAACATACAGTACTCTACAAGCATTTAACATAGAAAAACCTATATTTATTTAGAGTTGCCATTTGTAGTTACAGAGTAGAAAAATAGGGGCAATGAGTCTTCAGCACAGGAGAGACCTCCTTACCTATTGCTTGGTGAAAAGTCTGGGGAAAAAGAGACTATCAACAGGACAGTGGAAGCAAGATAACAAACAGGAAGAGGACATGAGCTTCCCTTAAATGCCAAAGACAGGAAAAAATTTTTACCAAATTAGTGGCAAGGGACAGTCATATTAGGCTGTAAAGCTCCTTCCCACTGATACCAAGTGCTTTTCGTTCTTTGTGCAGCCTACAGATGCTGTAAGCCCTGGCCAAATAATAGGTTCCTATAACATATATATGCATGGAGTAATAAAATACAAGACTACTTGTTATACTTAGTGTGTTTTACACACACACCTTTTTCCTATAGGGTTTTCTCCTACATTTTTACATCTCCGGATTCTCACAGCAGTATTAATTTTAAAGGAGTTTCAAACATAAAACATGAACTCCAATTGTGCATTCTTGGGATTTATTTTGTAATTACAATTTTTGTAGTCCCTGTGAATTCCTTTTATACTTGTGTGAATGTTTTTGGAACACACTAGAGCAGTTTTTCATAACTTTTGGTTTATTAGACTTCAATTCCCAGGAGCCCAAGTCAATTCCCCAAAGCACTGATCAGCCAATGTACTGACTTAGATTCTGGGAATTGAAGTCCCCCTGTAGGGCGTGGGCCCCACATTGGGAACCACTGCTCTGGAGCCTAAATAAATGTTTAAGATATACCTCACCGATGGAGACCCAAGTACTACACGATGGAGTGAGAGCCAGTTGTCTGTCCCAGCACCTGCCAACCTAGCAGTTTGAAAACAAGAAATTGCAAGTAGATAAATAGGTACTGCTTCGGTGGGAAAGGTAGCGGCATTCTGTGTACTCTGGTGTCTAGTCACGATTGCCACATGACCACAGAAACATCCATCTAACCAACAGATGCCAAACCTTCATACTAAGGATAGGCCCTCAGCCTCGAAGCACACACTGGGCATTTAACCCACATGCAACTAGTGCCTAATCATTTATGTCACATTTCTGCCATTCGTCTTCTGCATGACATAAAGAATGACAGGACTCTGGACCTACCATGTTGATGGAACTTAAAAACATTAAAAATGATGAATAATTTGTCATAATGGTTCAGGCTAAAATCAAAGTATGAATAAATATTTCCCCCATTATTATTTT
Source organism: Furcifer pardalis (assembly GCA_030440675.1). Classification (NCBI taxonomy): domain Eukaryota; kingdom Metazoa; phylum Chordata; class Lepidosauria; order Squamata; family Chamaeleonidae; genus Furcifer; species Furcifer pardalis. Next base: position 46,354,535 of record CP126896.1, on the reverse strand, counting down.
TTTCAGCCCTTGCGTCAGCAGAGTGATTCAGATTGAGCCACAAGCATGCTCAGAGTTTGGTGACAACACTCGATGCAGCCCTCCGCCACCATACAGCAGCCATAGTTTTGCACATGAAACACAGATCACCATGCAGTCTACAGTCCAACTCCGCACGGAATACGACCCACATACCCAGGTTTACTATACCACAGCAGAGCCTCGTTCAGAAATATCAGTGCAACCTGTCACTGTGCCACAGGATAACCTCAGCTGCCAGAGCCCAGAAAGCACAAGTTCAACACGGGATCTCCTCTCACCGTTCTCGGGATCTACGCTGCATTGTCTTGAGCCACCCTGTACTAAATGGACACTTTCCTCTTTTGCTGAGAAGCAGTATGCTCCGTTCCTCTTAAAACCAAAAGCAAAGGTAAGATCTGTTTGGTATTTTGACTCTAATTCAATAAATACATGACCCATTTTGCTCTTCTTTGTGGATTGCTTCATTCTATCCACTATCTGTAGCCCCATTTATTTATAAGCATGATTTGATTGGACTGGGGAATGAATCTTCTCTAAAGCCTCCCAGTTTCTTGGGTATCTACCTAAAGATTCAGATTACATTGTGACTCCATATACAGATGCTGCAATAAACTTCTGGGTTCTCACTATTTCTGAGTATACCTGTATGCATATATTTTAAAAAATGATTCATTCATTCATTCATTCCTTCATTCATTTATTGGTCACGTTTGTATTGCCGCCTAATCAGCAAGCAACTCTGGCGTACAACACTTCCATCATAAAATGCATAAAAACACCCACCTTAAAACTCTAAGAACCCTTTATAAACTCTTAAAAACACTAAAACTACTCCCCAGTCCCCACCAATTAAAAATCTACCGTAATTAAAATGAGAGCAGTCCCCTTATATAAGCCAGCTTGGGGGGGGGGGTTTACCCTATTGCCACTTCCCCACATCTGCTTTGTCAGCCAGGTTTTGAGCTCTTTCCTGAAGGGCAGCAACTGTCTGGAGACACAGCTCAGTTGGCAAGAGGTTCCACAGGACCTGAGCAGAAGCCGAAAAGGCTCTCCTTCTGGTGCTAGAGAGACGAACCTCTCTAGCTGATGGTGTTTTCAAGGATCCCCTCCGGTCCGCTCTAGTAGGACGGACAGATGGCCGTGGGGTGGCACAGTCTCTTAAGTATCCTGAATGAAAACCTCCCCATCTCAATTGTTTCCGGGTTCCCTAAAAACTTCCCTAAAGGTGTATATTTTTAACCTGCCAGCAGAAGGAAAGAAAGGGAAGGAGTTCCATACTTTGGGAGCAGCAACAGGAAAATACTTTGCTGTGTATAAAATGTTTTATTATATACACTTTTAATGTGTACTATCTAAATGCTGTCTAAAAATGGTACTACATTTCTTTTAATAACAAGATGTAATCCTTACAAAAGTTTCACAATATGAAACTCTTTAAAATGATGTCACTTCCTATCTTTCTTTTACAGATTGTGGTCATTTGTCTCTTTCTGGGCTTGCTTGGCCTTAGTCTTTATGGAACCACCCGGGTGAGAGATGGACTGGATCTTACAGACATTGTGCCACGGGAAACACGGGAATATGACTTCATTGCTGCCCAATTCAAGTATTTCTCATTTTACCACATGTACATAGTGACGCAAAAAGCGGATTATCCCAACATCCAGCACTTACTTTACGAACTTCACAAAAGCTTTAGCAATGTGACATATGTTTTGTTGGAAGAAAAAAAGCAACTTCCCAAAATGTGGTTGCACTACTTTCGAGACTGGTTGCAAGGTACGGAAAAGATCAGCCACTCACACAAATTCTGCATGAATAATGTTAATCTTATTCATCCTTCCTTCTGTTTTCACATGTTAGTAGAATTATCTGTTATTTTTCTTCTGCATAAAACTGTACTTTTTAAAACAGTACAGAAAGTTGACTTCTTTAGGATTGTGCTGTTTGAAATTATATGCCTCATTCTAGACCATGGGTGCCCAAACTTTTCAAGCCATGGGCTGGTCACGTGGTTCAGGGAGCCGGTCACTATGGCCCAGGGGCCGGATGCAGCCCCCGATGCCAATTCATCCGGCCCACAAAGACCTCACTGCTCCTGAAAGCGGAAGTAAAACATGCCCATAAGGGCACATTTTACTTCTGCTTCCAGGAGCAATGAGGGCTTTGTGGGCCAGATGAATTGGCATCAGGGCCGCATCTGGCCCCCAGGCCGTAGTTTGGGTAACCCTGTTCTAGATTTTAAAAAGGTTAGATTACAGCTCTCAAAGCACCATTATCCATATTGGCTGGGGGATTCTAGGAATAAAAAAAGTAATGTTTGCCAATTTTAGGCTCTTTCAGATTGATTAGTTCATTAACTATAGTTTACTAATTCATTAGCTCAGTTGATTAAACCAATTAGTTATTTTTATTGGCTGAAATCAAGTAGTAAGTAAACCAATTGAATCCATGGAATTTACAAAGGTTGTTGACTTACCACATATCCACTGAGTCAGTTGCAATTTACTGCTGGATTTCATCTGTTGTTTAGTTACTTGGATTTATAACACTATCCTATGGTTTTGGGGCATATTACACTGGATATACGTAGGCTGCTAGTCATAGAAACCTATGCTTGCAAATATCCAATTTACTTCAATGAACATTTAAACAAAAAAATAATAATTCAGAAACGTATTCCCTCCCCCCCTCCCCAAATTTGTCTGACTGCAAGTTCCCACTACAACCAAAGTTTTCTTAGTAAGTGTGGTGTTGTTGGAATTAAAATAACTAAAAGTCAATAGTTGCTCTGTGCTTCCTCGCCAGGTGCTGGAGGGGACTGTATGACATGTGCCACATTTGGTAGGCAGATTTCTTTTGCTGGTTGTATGTGTGCGCGTGCACGCTCTATATCCATTTGGCCTATGGAGCAGGATTTTATTGTATCTTTCTACATGGGAGGCAGCTTCAGAGGAAGAGGTCTGTAGATGGGAATGAGCATCCGAGCCTAAGGCTGTGTCACAGGGGCCATGTTTTCCCTCTTCCAACTCCTCTTATCTCTTTATAGCTGTAACTAACCTCTCAGGTCTGCAATGATGGTTTTGATTACAGCTGCTCTGTGCAGCTGCGAAATGGCTGTGAGGTGGGTCGGTAGAGTCTTCCCTCCCTCCCACCCCCACTGCTTTCCTCTCCTTCCCTTAGACATGTGGTTCATTCATCTGTTCTCACACAGCCTCCTTGTGTTGGCCTGTGGCTTCCTGTTCTAAATCGGATCCAAATTTGTGCTGTGAGGTATTTTTTTGCCCTCCCTCCCTCCGTCCCTCCCACGCCTCCTTGAAGAGAGGTGGCAAAGAGGAAAATAACAGTCGAGAGTGAATAGGTGTTGGCTGTGATCTTTACACGTGCTGGCAGCAGATCCCACAACTTGTATTAGCTACACAAGTTGAACAGATGGAACAAATTGACAAAATCGTGTTCACTCATGCTGTGCTCAAGAAAGAGCTGAGTTGATGTTTGAAGTTTGACTCAGGAGTGAGGGTTCCTTTTTCCTCTGGCTTTGCGGTGGAATTTCTGGTCTTGTTGTCATATAACCTATAGCAGTGATGGCTAACCTTGGCACTCCAGGTGTTCTTGGACTTCAATTCACAGAAGCCGAAGTCAGCACTCCTGACTGATCAGGGTCTCTGGGAATTGAAGTTCAAGAACACCTGGAGTGCCAAGGTTAGCCATCACTGACCTGTGGCATTCCCACCTAGCAGTAGCTGAAATGACAAGAATGCTGGGTGTATTCCTCTGTATTGTGCTGTTCGTTTAAGAACTGTAAATGACTGAAGCTTTAATTTCTGAACAAAGGTTTCCATTTCTCCTAGTATCTATTATTATGGACAGCAAGTACCATCCACAGGTTCGCTCGCTGCTGAACACTATAAAATAATTTCAGTGCTGCCTAAACAAGTGAAATCATGAAGCATGCATAGTTGGGGTGAAGAGAAGGCCTCCTTTTTCATGCAGTTGAACTTTGGAGACTATATTTTAAAAGTCTCCAGAGAACTGCTGATGAAGTTGTTGTTTGATTTGGGATATTTGCGGATGTGCTGATATTTGAATTGAGAGTTATTGGGAGACTCTTCCATAATACCTTCATTGTCATTTGAACTTTTAGTCCAAGACATACAGTGATTGCACTGCCCAGTAGAACAGTGTTGTGACTTGTGAGTCAAAATACATTTCCTTACTCCTAGGAAAACAGTGGACTAAGTTATCTTGCACATTACTTCCATCTATGTGTTTTAGGTAGTGTGGTGGTGTAGCCAGTTTGAGAAGTTGTGGCTTAGTGGTTAAGGCACTGAACTTGATGACTGGAAAGTTGGCAGGTCAGCAGTTCGAGACCCGAATACCGCATGATGGAGTGAGCTCCTGCCAAACTAGCAGATCAAAATCAAGAAATTGCAAGTAGATAAATAGGTAATGCTTTGGTGGTAAGGTAAACAGCGTTCTGTGCTCTCCGGTGTCTAGTCATGCCTGCCACATGTCCATGGAAATGCCTGCAAATGCAGACAGAGCTGGCTTTTTGGCTACAAGCAGAGATGATCACTGAACTCTAGAGTCAGATACAACTGGCTTTCAAGCAAGGGGAACCTTTACCTATCCTTTTGTTAGGGAATGTACTGTGAGAATCCCAACAGTGTTCCTTCCTACATGTGTCCCCCCTTTGCTGCATTAAAACCATGTACAGTAATACCTCGGATAACTTTTACCTCGGATAACGCTAAAATCGCATAACGTTAAGTAATCTGGGGAGGAGAATTGGATTGAATAACGTTAAGGTCCTATGGGATGGATCGGATAACAACCGCTAAAGCCTGTGCGGTTACAATGTATCTCTATGGAACTTTAACGTTATCCAATCCATCCCATAGGATTTTAACATGCATCGGATAACACTAAAAATCGGATAACACCAAGACTTGTGGAACCAAGTCTTAGCGTTATCCGAGGTATTACTGTATACAAGATATAACCCCTTATCTGCTTACCTGTCTGCTGTAAACCCTGGCATGTTTATCCATTTTGTTTATTAGAAAATTTCTTAACTAGATGGCAGTTCAGATTTTGTTCTGTACATATTAGGGAAGGGGGTATTTTTCAGTGTGTAAACATTTACATTTGAATATAAGCCTATTCCAGCCTTTCTAAAATACGACACACATGTGGAATTCCTACTATCACCCTCCCCATTATGCAAGCCATGTGTTCAGCCACACACACTAATGTCATGATGTCAGAATGTTTTCACGTGTGGTGAAGTTCAACTAAGTAAGTGTGGGATGACTGGGCCAGGTTTGAGACAGCAGGAGGTCTGTCTGGAACTCTAGCCTGGCAGACATCCACAAACTAGCAAGAAAAACGGGGAAAGACAGGCTCTGTAGCTCTGGAGTTCTGGGAGGCCAGTGTCTCAGGCCTGTGGCACCTTCCCAAACAGCTGCTTGGGAGGCAGGTGACATTGTTCCAGCCAGCTGCTGCTTCTTCCAGGGCTACAGGGAGGGAGGGAGGGAGGAGTGGACACCACTGCAAAGCCAAAATTGCTCTAGGGAAGGGATGTTGATCTTGCACATAGCTTGTCATCACCTTCTCAGGATTAAAAACAGCCAAGTCCTGCAGTCTTTTCATTAATAGTTTAGATTCATCTATTATTATTTTTGTATATTTATAACCTAGGTAAAATGCTGTGTTTATTTTAACCTGCATCTTTGCCTTCCAACAGGACTTCAGGAGGCTTTTGACAGCGACTGGAAATCTGGGAAGATCACACTCAATGGTTATAAAAATGGATCTGAAGATGCGGTTCTAGCTTATAAGCTTCTGGTTCAAACAATTTCAGGCCTCCGAGAGAAACCCAATAATATAAGCCAGGTACTATGGAAAAATATACTCAGGTTATGTTAGTTTCAAGTAGAGTAAAGCAAATAATGAGTCTTCTTTGATTTTCTTACTTATTTGTTTATTGTATGGTTTCTTTATTTACTGTTAAAGATTTAATTAAACTGGGTAATTAAACCAAACAAACAAAAGGTTACCTAGGGTGGTTGGCACAATAGCTTTGCCGTGCCTTCGCATACATCTTATAGCCAATGCATGTGCTTGGTACTCTCTGACATTGTGAGCAGTGAAGTGAAAGAGATGAGAGATTGAATAGTGGTTGCAGAAACTGGATGAATTCCTTGGTGGACAAAGAAAATTTGCACACTTGATGCATACTACATGATGCAGTGGTTCCTAAGGCTTATTACAATTTGCTCACTAGTCTGAGTAATTTTAATCTGCGCTAGCTTGTTGTGTTACATTTTGTAAGCACTTTGCAGCTAAATCTCTAGCATCTACCTCCAAAATACAATATGTAGATGCAACATTAAAGTATTGGCCTATATATGTGGCCAATCCCTCTACAGAGGTTACAGAAGCTTGGATGAGTTCCAGCTGAGTTTAGCTGTAGAATAGTGACAGAATCCTTGGAAATAATTGGGCTACTTTAACCTTGCCCCTCTTGACTATCTGTATCCAGCTAGCTCATAATGAGGGAATAGTACCTTTCTTTGGGCATGGGAAGAGATTTTTGTGCCCTCTTGAAGTGGACAGTTGTGCAACCTGTTTTGAAAAAAAACATCTGCATGGCCACTTTCCAATATTCTTTTTTCTTGGCAAATGGAACACAACTTCAGGAAGTTCTGGATGAAAGGGGCATCTGGATCTTTACCACTTAGTCCCCAGACCTGGATTAAACTTTTATAGTCCTCTTAGTGGATAAAACAGGCCAAGATAATATGATATTGTTGGCTTCTCTTGGACTTCTCACCTGCTTTCAGTGCAATGGCATGTTTTCGGACTGCTTAGTTTGGTTGAGAATTGAAAACACCATGTCCTGCTAAGTAGATACATTTTGTACTGTAGGATTGTTGTTCTGTCGTGAAGGGCTTCTCCTATACCAGTGATGGGGAACCTTTTAGAGACCGAGTGCCCAAACTGCAACCCAAAACTCACTTATTGCAAAGTGCCAACACAGCAACAGGGGAGGAAGGAAATGCTCCCATTGGGCTGCTGGGCAGAGGAAAGGGGCAAACTGTGCTGGGGGAGGGAGGAAGTGCTCCTATTGGGCTGCTGGGCATAGGGGTGGGGTGAACTCTGTGCTGGGGGAGGAAAGAAACACTCCCATTGGGCTGCTGGGTGGAGGGGCGGAGCAAACTCTGTGCTGGAGTGACTGCGTGGGTACCCACAGAGAGGGCTCCGAGTGCCACCTCTGGCACCCGTGCCATAGGTTCGCCATCACTGTCCTATACAGTTCTTTGACACTCAATCACATGTCATACACTGTTTAAAATCTACAAAAAAATGTACGGTGTGGTTTCCCAAAGGTCTTAGGTGATATATTAGCAATATGCTGATGATCCTAGATTCTAAATGAGGCTATGGAAATTTTTACTGAATGTTTGGAGCCAGTGATGAAATGGATGAATAAACTGATACCGCCATCTAGCTAAAACAGGTCTATTAATTGTGCACAACTGTACATTGTAATTTTCCTGTGTAGCTGGAGTCACAGCCACCTTAAAAGAGCCATTCCACACTCAGGATCTGGTGTGGGGAGTGGTGCTTCTGGGTTCACAAGGAGCAACAATTACTTGAAGGCTTTTTTTATTTTTAAATCAACTTGGTCTGTACTAGCTACCATTTCATTGTAGGGAATTGATTTCTCTTTTACACTTGTGGAAGCAACGTATCTAGCACTCCATTCTGCTGTAACTTGCTTTCTGACACTTCAAATTAGGCTACAGTTTTTCAAAATGTAAGTCAGTTGGGTGACTGTGGGATTATGGGAGTCAAAGTCCAGGACATTTGGAGGTTACTAAATTGGGAAAGACTGGCCTAAGTATGTTCAAGACAACTGACAGTTAAAAACAAAGGAAACGTTTTATTTAGAAGAAATGTCCTCTTGTTTCAGTGAATCTTCAGGCCAAACTATGTGCAACAATTACTACAATTATATATAACTTCTAAATAGCTATAAAAGAGGAAGAATAGCCCCTTTTAAAGATTCTTGCCCTCTTGACTGAAAGAGCCTCTTGCATCCCTGAGTGGCCTTTGAAAGCTGTCACACCATGAGAAACCAATGTGTAGAGATGCTTAGTAGAGGTTATCTTTCACTGTACATGGTTAGGTTTATTTGTAAATATACTGCTGAAAATGCACTGTGGTGGCTTAGTGGTTAAGATTGGCAAGTCAGCAGTTCAAGACCCGAGTGCTGCATGGCGGAGTGAGCTCCTGTCTTTGTCCCAGCTCCTGCCAACCTAGCAGTTCAAAAGCAAAAAATTGCAAGTAGATAAATAAGTAACACTTTGGTGGGAAGGTAAACAGTGTTCCATGCACTCCAGTGTTTAGTCATGCCTGCCACATGTACACGAAACATCTACAGACACAGACAGCACTGACTCTTTGACTGTAAACAGAAATGAGCATCAAACCCTAGAGTCAGATACGACTGGCTTTCAAACAAGGGCAACATTTACCTTTTACTGCTGAAAATTTCAATGACTAAAATGCTTGGAATAATGTTCCCAATATTATGAATCATCTGTGTAATCATGGCATATGGTTATGCTTGCAGTTTTATTTTTATTGTTTGACGTTGCCACGTTGGGATGGCTAGTTATGGTTCTTAAAGAGAACTTAATAAAGAGCAGCTTCCCATATAATGGAAATGCAAAAATAAAGTAGAACAAAATGTACCTCAAAGAATGTCTTCTGTTGCTATAGCATCCTGTGACATTTGTGCAATTTTGCTAGTTTTTTGGTTGATTTGCTGACTGGCTTGGAGTCCCTTCCTAAATTGCAATTCTAGCCTGCCACACTGTCATGTATAGTTTAGCCCAGGGATTATCAACCTGCAACCCGTGGGTCGGATGCAGCCCACGGCACAATTTCATGTGGCCCCCTACTGCCTCCACCGCACCAGGAAATGTCATGTGGTAGAGGAAGGGCAGAATGGCTGTCCGACTCCCAAAGCTGTCTGAGGGAGCATGCCCCAGCCCCCAGCTTAAAAAGGTTGAGAACTCCTGGTTTAGCCTGATGTCCCGCTGAAACCAGAGGGGCTTTCTACTGTATAAACCTTTTTGTTTGCTTCTAGCTGTGAGCTGTCTTGTGAGTGCTTATGACAGCCTTGCCTAGAATGGTGCCCCACCAAAATGCATATGCAGTAATACCTCGGATAACGTTAAGATTTGGTTCCACAAGTCTTAACGTTATCCGATTTTTAGCCTTATCCAATGCATGCACCAGATAACGTTAAAATCCTGTTCAGGTGGATCAGATAATGTTAACTCCATAGAGATAAGCAACAGAGGCTTCAAGGGAAAGTCAAGGAAACATGCTGGAAACTTAAAGAACTTTAAGAAATAATTGTCTAAAGGGTAAATACATTACAAAAACATGCCAGACCACCCTGGCTTTAGGGGAACAAAGCCATATAGCATTTTTAAATTTTTGAAAATTTTATAAAGTGCTGTTTTAAAAGATCTGAACAGAAGCTAGGAAAATGTTTTCGTTTAGAATCAGCCCACCTACCATTGCTGTAATAAAGGAAGTTCCCTCAGGGCTTTGCAGGGTGTGAAAAGCTTAATTGCTTTGTAGGTGAAAGGTTTCAGTCTGCTTGTTTTCCATTGACAATGCATGAGGCTTGCTGAGCTACAATCTTGGGTTCAGGCTGTTTAGAATTTAAAGGGGAAACTTCATAAAGGTAATTGGGTCAAATTGTCTCTTTGCAATTATTTTTCTGCAAAGTGTTCTGGGTTACACTGGGGAAAGGGTCCTAAGCCTCTCTTAAGGAATCCCACCCCCCATCACTATGTCCCTTAGCAAGCCAGACAGAGGCTTTCTGAACAGAAGCTAGGAAAATGTTTTCGTTTAGAATCAGCCCACCTACCATTGCTGTAATAAAGGAAGTTCCCTCAGGGCTTTGCAGGGTGTGAAAAGCTTAATTGCTTTGTAGGTGAAAGGTTTCAGTCTGTCTTTGCTTTGCTAAACTAGTCAGACTGGTTTTTGCAAGCCTTTGTTATTCAAATGTGGCAAGCTTGAGAGCAGGCAGCCCCTCCCTTTCTCCCAAGAGAAACTGGTGAGTCATAGCCACACCTCAGGGAATTTGAGGCAAAGGTTATCTAATGGATCGGATAACGTTAACATAATGGTTAACATAATGTTATCCGATCCAAATGTTTGCCTCAAATTCCCCAACGTTATGTGATTTTAGCATTATCCGATCCAATCGTTACCCGGTGTTTTACTGTACTTACACATTTCTAACTTCAACTGACTTTATGTTTGGAAGATGTGGAACTTACATTAATGCCTGGGAGTAGCAAATCCCACTATCTGTATTGCAAAGAATCCTAAAATGAGACTTTTAAAGGTCTGTGAAGGGAAATGTCTTTTTTCCTAACTCCACTTCTTAACGGTAGTTCAATTCGTTTAGATTCAGAACATCCCAATAATCTTCTGAGGAACTGCCTGTTTTCTCCATTCCCTTCTGTGTACATATAGCTACTGTTAAAATATAGCAGTTAGTCTTTAAGGTGCCATAACCTTTTTGTTTTCTTTATTTTATTTTTATTTTTTGTTCTGTTTCTTGGCTAAAAAGGCAAGATTCAGAGCATGGATGAGGAATATACACCAGTCCAGATGTTGCTGGACTACAACTCCCACGATGCCTTACAATTTATGTACTATAGTCTGACATCAACCACTGGTATAGGATAGTTTTAAAAAAAAACATAGTGAGCCTTGGAAAACATCCAACATCTGTTTATACAACATTCAGTATGTTGTCAGACTTGATGTTCTTCATCATGGAAATCTTTCAAGAGGAAAAGATAGAGTTATGACAGAAAACCAGATTTAGGAGTGCAAGTTGATTTGTTTTAATTTTTAATTTATTTATTTTGAGTAAGTGCCTTGTATCTAATAGAGCCTTTGAACCCTGATATAATTTTCTCTAAATAAATTTTGTCGGAAATTACTCGGGGTTGAGAGGATTTTTGCTGGAGAAACTCCTCTTGGGACGCCCGAATAAGGCCCCTTTCATGTTCCCAATATCTGTTGTGCAGTACTCAGGTATTGAACCCCGACCTTTCAGTCTTCAAGCTCAGAGTCTTAACCACTAAGCCACTGCAGTGCTGCATAATTTCCTCTGCTTGGGAGGGACAAAAGTGTGCTGCTACACCCACAGGGCTTGTGAGTTGTGCTCTGCATTTCCAAAGACAATTTGAAGACTTACAGTTGTTGCATCCTGTAGATCAGGGGTTCACAACCTACGGCCCATGGGCCGGCCACCAGCACCATTCCATCTGGCCCACAGCGACAAAAGCAGACGTGCCCACACATGTGCAGATGCACCCACTGCCATTGTGTCCAGCCCTCTCAGCTGTCTGAGGGTGAGTAGTCCGGCACATGACGCAGAAACCTTGAGAACCCCTGCTGTAGATTAATTGAATCCAGACCTCTAGATTCTAGATTTTTTTAAAAAAAAGACTGCTGTCACTGTTATTTTTCACATAATCAGACCTGAAAACTAGTCAGGGTTGGATGAGAAGTAAACAAAAGAAAACAAAAGTCCTTGCTGTTTGTTTTCTCTTAGGTCCACCTTCTAAATACAGTATTGACCTGTTCATTTGACAGTCTTTGTTCCAGAATCTTAGAGTATCTAATTCATACTCCTCAAATTCATTTGCTCACGTGACCTCCTGAAGAGTGTACTCATCTGGTTTTGGGTGCTGGGCATTTTCTGAATGCATAGGTCATAGGAGGCAAGTGTTAGCAAAATTTATACAGATGTTGTTTTATTTTTATAGCTCTCCTTCATTTACTGGGTGGCATTTCCTTCAGTGTTAACAACAGAGGTTAACTGCACACAGACGTCTATAGGACTATTGCCAGATTCTCCCCCGCCCCCCTCTTTTTCTCTCCCCCTCAACCACCTTTAAATATTTTCCTCCAACTTAGCTGTTTTTCCCTCTTGGCTACAAACGACATCTTTTCTTTTCTTTCAAGTTTGATTGGCTCAATCTTCATCTGGAACCTTCTCCCAATTGAGTATTTCTAATGAGTTGCACGCAACTCATGTTATTGTACAGAAAACCATCTTGAAAGTTTAGGTTTTTAAAATGTTGTTTTGATTTCCAACAATAAATTTTCTCTGGTGTCCCTGCTAAGTATAAAACTTTATCAAAAAAGAGGGGGTGATGTATAACGCTCGTCCCGGCTTTTCATCTTTGAACAGGAGCGTTAACAGTCACATTTCATTCTGAAATCTTGCTTTCCATTTTGCAGTTCGCTAAACAGCGTCTGGTGGATGCGAATGGAATCATTAACCCAAAGGCTTTTTACATCTACCTGACAGCCTGGGTTAGCAACGATCCTGTTGCTTATGCTGCCTCTCAAGCCAACATCCGCCCCCACCGTCCAGAATGGGTCCATGACAAAGCAGACTATATGCCAGTAACCAGTAAGGAACATTTCATTTTAATGTCTTATGGTTTATATAAGTGCCTCAGCCCTTCTCTCACACCACTGAAACTGTCCATTCTATTGACAGTGTCCAGGACTGAGACCATAAACAGAACAATATATTGTGTTACTTTGTAAAAACTCAGGAGACAGATGTAGTTGGGTAATGTTATGAAAGACTGGCATACCTTGGTGGCAGTTCATCATTTTGAAAAATGAATTTTTTAATAGTTTATCTCAGAGGTCTACAGCTTGCATTAGACACTTCATTTTAATGTGGCACATTCATTTTATGTGTAAGGGAAACCTTTCATTCCCATTATATGCTGCCTTTTGCAGAGGCAGGGGTTTTTATCACTGGGAATTGTATCATGTTTATTTGAAATCTGCTAGCCCAGCAAGCAAAGAATTTCTGACAAATTAGGTAATTCTTTAATACCTGTGCTTGTTCTTAAGTCGTTTAGGTTGGAAAGAGATATGTATATAGGAGTATCCTCTTTTCCTTTCTCAAGTCACTGATTTGCATTCTGAATGGCAATAGCAATTTGATTTTATTTGCCTTTGCACTGGATTTATTGGGTGGGCTGCTAGCTGGTTATTGGGTGGCAGGAATGAGGGAAGAAAAGAAACGGGTGCTCTTGGAAGTACAGTTGGATAATAAGCAAATTGTGCTTTGTTGTATCTGAGTGCTAAAGCTCTTGGGCAGCCAGCCAAGGCTTGTCTTAATGAAAGTTTATAGTTGAGTTTATAATAAGGCAAATCATGTTTTGCAAGTCAACTGAATGACCCTGCAGAGTCTGGAACACACAACAGCCGGTAGCAGCAATTGAGGCAGGAACTAATTGCTAATAGTCAAATGTCTTTTGGGTGGGGGCAGGAGAAGAGGAGAAAGTTTATTGTATTGTGGACTTAACAATGCTTTTTTAAAAAGAAGGCAATGGAGGAGGTAGGATCACAGTAGCATTAAAGGACAGAAGTTGTGTATTACTTGAATTGGCCATCTGAAGTGTTTAATCTTTTCTTTAATGGACTGAGGAACATGCTTGAAAACTGTTTTTATGTAATCACTGAAAAAGTAACAGATGTTCTAGTCAGCCTTATCTTTCAAAGTATTCAGCTAATGACAAATTCGCCACTTTATTATGCATTTTTGAAATTATAATGCTGTCAGCAGTGCAGCAATTTATAATGTATTGTCTTTAAAGCAGGTTTTTATAGCACGACAACAATGTATCTGAGATCTTACCATCTGTAGACCAGGGGTGCCAAATTGATGGCCCATGGCGCCAAATCATCCAGTCCTGCGCTGCTCCTGGAAGCAGAAGTAAAATGTGCATGTAAAAAATGCTGCCGTAAATGCACCCATGGATGCCGTAAACATGTTTACGACAGTCATGGGTCCATTTACAGCAGTGTTATGCACAGGCACATTTTACTTCTGCTTCTAGTGGGAGAAAACACATGACTGGCCTGCTCAACTGCATGACTGGGTCACAGTGCAACAAGTTTGGCCACCCTTGCTGCAGACCCAAGTTTATTGATTTATTTAGATTTATATGACCTACCTTTCACTATAGTGACTCTGGGCAGCTCACAATTCATAACCCACAATCACAGTAAAATGGTCCGTTATCATTAAAAAAAGTTACACTAAAGAAATAAGGACCCAATTAAAAACCCATTATCAAACATTCGTAATGCTAAAATCTGAAAATCTAAAATCCAAAATCTAAGATGGCGGCCGTTCTCATGGTCTTATAAGCTAGGGGGTGCTGCTTCTCCCACAGCCCCCTCCCCACATCACAAGCCACCCATGTCTTCAGTCCTTTCCTAAAAAACAACACATCTGGCTGAAGTCGGAGATCAGTTGGCAGAAGGTTCCACAGGGCTGGAGCAGACACCGAAAAGGCCCTCCTTCTCATGCTAGAGAGGCAAACCTCTCCAGCTGTTGGTACTTTTAGGGACCCCCTCCAGTCCGCTCTTGTGGGATGGGCAGATATTTTCGGGGTAATGGGGTCTCTTAGATATCCTGGTCCACTACCATATAGGGCTTTAAAGGTAAAAACCAGCACCTTGAATTGCACCCAAAGGTACACCGGTAGCCAATGCAGCTCCCACAACAAGGGTGACACATAGGCATAATTACCACATCCCATCAACATGCAGCCTCCAAATGGTCATCAAGGGCAGCCCCATGTAGAGTGTGTTACAATAATCCAACCGGGAGGTGACCAGCACATGAGTGACCATGAGCAAGGAGTCCCAGTCTAGGAATGGGCATAACTGGTGAACCACTCAAACTTGAGCAAAAGCCCTCCTGGCCACGACTGCCACCTGCTCCTGGAGGAGGAGTCATGAGTCCAGGAGGACCCCCAGATTACGAACCGGGTCTTTCTGAGGCAAAAGAGCCCCATCCAGTACCACAGGTGGTAATTCCTTGGACAACCTAGGTCCCCTTATCCATAGCCACTCAGTCTTGCCGGGATTCAGCTGTAGCCCATTTTCCCTCATCCAGACCCTCACAGCCTCCAGGCACCTGGCTAGGACATTAACTGCTACACTTTGATCACCATGGGCGGAGATGTACAGTTAGGTATCATCATCGTACTGATGATACTTCATGCCATGGGAACGGATGATCTCACCCAGTAGCTTCATGTAGATATTAAATAAGAGAGGCAAGAGTACCAAGCCCTGCGACACCCCACATAAGAGAGACCTCAGGCTGGGCCTCTTGTCTCCCAACAACACTGACTGGCTTCGGTCCCTGAGGAACGAGGAGAACCAGGACCATGCCATGCCCGGAATCCCCAGCTCCCGGAGCTGAAGGATACTGTGGTCAATGGTATTGAATGCCGCTGAGAGGTCAAGGAGAGCAAGGACAGACGGATCACTTCCATCCCACTCCCGCCAGACATTATCCATCAGCACAGCCAATGCCGCCTCAGTACCATATCCGGGCCTGAATCCTGACTGGAAAAGGGTCCAGATAATCTACTTCATCCAGGGCTCCCTGGAGCTGCTGTGCAACCGCCTTCTCCATGACCTTCCTCAAAAAGGGAAGATAGGATACCTGGTGAAAGTTAACTGGTATTGTTGGGTCAAGCGATGATCTCTTGAGAAGGGGGTGCACCAATGGCTGTTTCAAGGATGCAGGGAACACACCCTCCCCCAGAGAAGCATTAACTACTGCTCTGACCCAACCGCCTGTCACTCCCCTGGTCTCTTTAACCAACCAGGCGGGGCAGGGATCTAACAAGCAGGCAGTCACACAGACCGATCCAAGAATCCTGTCCACTTACTCAGGGCCAACTGGATTGAACTGATTCCAGATATCGTGGCTAGACTGTGCTCCAGTCAACTTCCACAACTTGTTGTTAAGTCCGGGGTCAAACTTTAAGCGAATCTGAGCAATTTTCTCTGACAGATAATCAGCAAAATCATCAGCATGCCCTTGCCACCCAGGCAAAGGCCCCCCTCTACCGAGGAGGGACCCAGTCACTCAGAAAAGGGCTGCTGAACAGTTACCTGCAGAGGCAATAAGAGCAGTGATGTACTGCCGCTTCACTGCCTCTATCGCCATGAAGTAGGCCCGAATAGAGGCTCTAATAAGTGTTTGGTTGGAATCCCTTCAAGTTTTCCTCCAGCAGCACTTTAGGCATCTCTTTGCACATTTGAACTCCCTCAACTCTTCCGTAAACCACAGAGAGGAGAGAAGCCCACATGTGCAGAGAGGTTGCAGTGATCCAGGGCCTCTGCCACCCCCTTGTTTCAGAAGGCGACCAAAGTCTTGGCTGAATCATGCAGCCAATCCTTGGGGGGGGGGGGAGTTATAGGGTCATTTCAGGTTTCTGGATTTGTCGTTCTTTTTTTATTTCTGTGGATCATTATTAGCAAATAGCTGTATAATAGATATTGTGGGGCAGATCTTAGGGCATGGTGTACCATGAATTTATCTTACATTAACAAGATAATGCTGGGACAGAAGAAAATAGTGTGACAGTGGTGACAGGTAATCTTGCAGAATTTCAAAGACTAAAGTTTATTGTTGTTGTTTTTTAAAAAGGTCTAACACAATTCTGCCCCAGGCAGATGATTAAATACTGTACCTCCCTTTACCATCTAGTTCCACATAATGGAAGCCAAACAAACTGGCAATGAAAGCTTATTTGAACATTTTGGCATTTTACACTGCAGGGCATCCTAACCAAATACAGAACTAGCTGTTTTGTGAGCAGCTTTGTCTGTGACCATTTCATGTCACTTGTCACGTCACTTCTCCCAAGGATAAGAGAAAGCCTTTTGTACCAAAAACATTCATGCACTACCCTAAAATTTGTGTTACAACAGAACAACAAGTCTCTATACTTTTGCTACAGCAGACTAATGCAGAGGCCTCTCCCATTTAGTGATCTAAAAACATGCCCTCTGGCAAAGGCATTACTCCAGCCAAAGAAGAGCAGTGGCTTTTTCTGTTTGCTGTTTTTCACTACTGTGTACTTTGGATTTATTCTGTAACTTTAAATCAGGGGTTCTCAGCCTTTTCTAGTCAGGGGCCGGGTCATGCTCCCTCAAACAGTTGAGGGGGCCGGACTGGTTGTCTTCCTCCTTTGGCCATTTACATCTGCCGTAAATGAGTCCGCAGCCAATTCTGGCGACGGCAGTTGGTGCAAGGGCCCGGATTATTTGGCACCACAGGCAGAGCCGGTTCGTGGGACGTAGGTTGAGAACCCTTGCTCTAATTGTATAGTAGGATCACAAAAATGATTTGCTTATATGACATCAACATGCACAACACCTGTTAAAAATGCAGTATCTTGTTCATATTGTGTTTCAATGGCATATCTGAGTTGCAACCTTTGAAACAAATTAATACACGCTTTGATATTCTGGTATGTGAAAAATCTGACATGCATTTCCCCCTGATTAAGCATGTATTCAAATACATCTTTACCCAAATGTATTTGTTTAATTAATACTGTACCGCTGTTCTTTTCCTTTCAGTCCCAGAAGCTGAACCTATAGAATATGCTCAGTTTCCTTTCTACCTCAATGGATTGCGTGATACTTCTGACTTTGTGGAAGCTATTGAGAAAGTGAGAGCAATCTGCAATAAGTACACTAGCCTTGGGGTTCCCAGTTACCCAAATGGATATCCATTCCTCTTTTGGGAACAATATATTGGACTGCGTCATTGGCTCCTCTTGTCTATTAGCGTCGTTCTGGCCTGCACATTTCTGGTGTGTGCCCTCTTCCTTCTCAACCCCTGGACGGCTGGGATCATTGTAAGTCTTTGTTGAAGTTAAATTCCTTTCAGCATAGCTCTTGCTTCAGTCAGGAAGGTTTTGTTTATGTCTGGACTACTGATGGGGTATGCATATTGCATCACTCATGATATATTTATTCAACTTAAGAGGGAAGGGTTCATGGTAAAGGTATAAGCCTCAATAAACTTACTACTCTGATGTATTCTGCTAGTTGGGACGTTTAAAAATAAAAATAACACTTTCTAAACTTCTGCCTTCATTCCAATGCCCAGAAGAAAAAGAAAGAGAATTTTTAAATGTCTTCTATAGGAAGACAGAATTATGCATGGCCAAGCCCGTTCTGTAACAAAAAGTGTGTTCTTGTGCATGTGTGCGCTTCTGTTTGTGATTATTTGGAGCTGTTATGATCTGGAAAGTATCCTGCCATATTTTCAGAGTTTGAAAAAGTCTCCCTTTTTTGCTACAATGTCATTTTAGTTACAATTCCAAAATCTCAGTCATCAATTAATTTCCACCCCCGCAGGTTTTTATCTGGCACATAGGTTTTGATTGGCTTTTTGCAAGTGGCTTAAGGGTCAGCATTCAGATGTACACAAGTTATTTTATAAGTTAATTTCATGGTTTCCCGAGACCCAGGTTAGGGAGATGCCCTTATTCACTTCTGTGTGGCTGCTTTCCCTGTTGCTGAGCCATGGACACGGCACAACATTAGGTCAGGACTTCAGCATTTGATTGCCTCAGTGGATTTGTACAGCAGATTTGGCCCTAGATTCAGTGGCGTAGCGTGGGGGGGGCGGATGCCCCGGGCAGCGGCTTTCAGGGGGCGGCAAAATGTCCCCTCCCCACCCTTTTGCTGGCGAGCGCCCCGCGTGCGCTTCGCCGCTTGCAGGCGAGGAGGAGAAAAAGTTTTTTTTAAGGCGGACAATTCAAGGAGGGGGCCCGGCTAGCCGTCGGGGGCTCTCCTGGAGGGCGGCCCGCGTGCGCGCGCATGCTGCTCGCCTCCGCCCGCCCAGCCACCCACCCAACTTGCCGTGAGACGGGGCGCTCGTCTGGGGTGGGTGGCGCCGTGGCGGGGAGCCCCGGGCCTGGCGGCTGGCTGGGCAGGAGGAGGCGAGCAGTGTGCGCGCGCACGCGGGCCGCCCTCCAGGAGAGCCCCCGACAGCCAGCCGGGCGGGGCGGGCCCCTCCTTGAATTGTCTGCCTTTTAAAAAACCCCTTTTTCTCCTCCTCGCCTGCAAGCAGCGAAGCGCACGCAGGACGCTCGCCAGCAAAAGGGTGGGGAGGGGACATTATTTGCCGCCCCCTGAAAGCCGCTGCCAGCGGCAGGCGGCGCGCGGACTCGAGGCCGAGACGAGTGAATGTCGTCGTCCTGCCCCCAAAACTAAAGTCACGAGAATAATTGCCACCGCCAAGTCAGTTCCGAGTGGCGGCGGTTCTTCCTCGGCCTGATGAAAGAGGCAAAAGCGGCTTCTCCGAGCAGCCCTTCTTCCCTTGCGCTTCAATCTCCCCCCCCCTTCCCACTGGGATCTCTGAAATGCTCAGTTGATCCTGAGTAATACAATCCCCCCTCGAAACGCTTGCCGAGTTGTGGGGATGCCTGGTTTGTGCCAAACGCCCCCCACGGCCACCCTGCCTAAGCGGTGCTTTCCTCGCCGTAGGGTGAAAGGCTTCCGAGGCTGGCGCTTCCCCACGTGGCAGGCGAGGCCGACCTTCCGTCTCCCTTGTTGCTAAACTATGAAGGCGTGGCGGTAATTGTTTCGCAACTCTCTCTCTCTCCAATCGTTCCCGGCGCAGAGCTGCCTTCGCTCGAGTTGGCGCCTTCGGTATCAAAGTAACACGTGGTGACACTTTCCCAACATTCGGGAAAGTTACTTTTCTAGGACTACTCTCTGGGAGGTTCACAAGATAATTAGCAATTTGCCTCCAACGTGAGGGGTACTCATGAGGAAAGATGGAAGGCTGAATCAACCTTGGAACCTCGTCAGAACTGAACTCACAACCTTTTGGTTGCAGTACAGCAGCCTAACCACTGTGCCACCAGGGAACTTCCCCCCATTGTCCGATCCTCTGCCTTTCATCCGCGGAGAGCCCCCGATGGCCAGCCGAGCGAGCGATCTGCCGGAGGTGCGCTCGTCGGGGGTGGGTGGTGGCGGACGGCCCCCGGCGGGCGAGCGGACGGAGGTGTGTGTGGCGCGTGCGCAATTGCGCGCGCGCGCCGCTAGTCAGCAGGGGGGCGCCTTCTGCCTTGGGAAGGGGGAGGGGTGGCGGCAGCGGCGGGCTGGGGGGGGCGGCGAGTTTGCTTTTCGCCCCAGGCGGCTGAAGACTGCGCGACGCCACTGCCTAGATTGTGATATGTCCTGTGCTACTTCCTTCTGAGATTGGCTGTATTAAAAGCAAAAGGCTGATCTGGCTGAACTGAAGCCTCAGGTTGGGCAAAAGTGAAGAGTTCAGCACAAGGCTGCAGGATGAAGGAGAATATAAATTGTATAGACCCGTGATGGCGAACCTTGGCAGAAGCTCTCCAGAGCATGTTTTACTTCCGCTTCCGGAAGCGACGAGGGCAGCGCGGGCCGGATGAATTGCAGTGAACCCATCATGTAGATTCACAGGGTGCTTGGGCTTCTGGGAATTGAAGTCCAAGAACATCTGGAGTGCCAAGGTTCACCATCACAGGTATAGAGTATTTTTTTTACATGTTCTGGGAGCCACCGGACATCTTTCATGTTCTGGGAGCCACCGGACATCTTTCAGTGTGCAGGCACTTTTGTCAAATGGAATGTTGATGTTACTCTGTCTAAATTTTATTAACTTCTCTATAACTTAGAAAATGGGAGAGGTAAAAAGCAATTACCAGTGTGTAGACTTCTATAGACTTGTACAGCAGGTATGTTAAAAGGTAAATGTTTAGTCTAGTATAGCTTTCAGAAGACATAGGCTGTGAATGTTATCATTCATGAGTTATTAGCTTATAAAATAATTTATTGTCATCACCTGAAGGGGGTAGACTTTGCTTACAGGAAGGGATTTTACTTTTTCAAGAGACTCTTCAGAATTCCCCTTTTGGATTTCTTTCCATCTTAATGCCTGTATTCCTCCGTTTATATTTTTATTTTATTTTTATAAGATTGAAGAAACAATAAAATTAAAAAGCTTCCTTTAATGTTGACTATTGTCTTTGTCCATGCCAGTTTTTCCAAATTCTAAAAAGCTAAAAAGGCCTTTATAACTTAATACCCACCAGCTGATTATGCATTCACTTTTTGCTGTGCATTCAGTACTGATCAGTCATCTTCACTTAAATTATAATTAGAAAGCCCAAATCTTGGATCTTTATTTGGATTAATTACTAGACTTTGATGATGGAAATGGAGGTAGAGATGGAAAGAAAGAGACAGCAGAGGCAAAAGAGCTCAGACTATATAGCTAGATTATAAGTAAAACATATATATATATATAGATTGTCACTAAGCTTGAAAGGAAATGATAGAACTGAGATTTCTAAAGGGTTTAAACCCATGGTTCCAACATGGAGCACACATATCATGGGGGAAGGCAATTTGATTTTTAAGGGGAGCAATTCAAAAACGAGTTATTAACAGTGAATGGCCTTTTAGGCTTCCTCTACGTAAATAGGAGTTCACTTTTTGAATAATAAGAATTATATGTCATGGGGGGATCAGGATTTTAGAGATGCTTAGGTGGGGCATGGGTTTAAAAAGTTTGGGAGCCACTGGTTTAAACATTTAATTCATCAATATAATTTTTTAAAATTAGCAGTTTTCATTTTAATTTTTGATCTCCCTCTGTGAAATAAGTTACTAAGATCTTCTTGAACTCCTCTAAGGTCATGGTGTTGGCTCTGATGACAGTAGAACTCTTTGGCATGATGGGTTTGATTGGAATAAAACTGAGTGCAGTACCCGTTGTCATCCTGATTGCTTCAGTTGGAATTGGAGTGGAATTTACTGTTCACATTGCCTTGGTGAGTGGAAATGGATGAGTGTGTTCTTCTTTTTTTTAATACCACAAACACTGAGCAATAGACAAATTTGTTTATTTATTTACTTGAATTTGTATACCGCCCTCCTTGCCAGGGCAACTCAGGGCGGTTAACATCTCATATAAAACATCGTCACCGATATAAATCCAAAATTCTAAAATATTTAAACTAAACAAGTTAAAATTTAAAAAATGTAAAACTAATTCTTAAAATTATTTTTAAAGGGTGTTGAGGGAAAGAGGGAACTCACACTACCCGTACCCCATACCTGCCCTGCCAGCCATGTTTTTAAGCTCTTCCTAAAAGACAGCAACTCCGTCTGGAGGTGCAGCTCTGTTGGTAGGATTTTACATAGGGTTGGAGCGGACACAGAGAAGGCCCTCCTTCTGGTGTCAGAGAGGTGTTCCTCTCTGGCCGATGAAACAACTAGAGAGCCCATCCGATCCACTCTGGTGGGACGGACAGATGTTCTTGGGTGAGGCGATCTCTTAAGTATCAATTAAGTATCCTGGCTAAAACACACTGCAGACCACTGCCGTAGGATATTAATTTCAGAACCTTTCAAATACACATGGATAAGTATAACATAATATTCATGTGAAAGTATTGATTCACAATGTAGGTGAGCAGAAGTGAATAGGATTTGATTTAATTTAGTTTAGTTTTCACATTTATATGCTCTCCCCCATGTCAAAACTTCCTCCATGGAGATGCTAGCTTTTCACATACAAGTCAGTTTGGGTCATGAAGAGGTTTTCGAAAGTAAACCATTCTTATGTCTACCTTCTGAAGTGATACAGTTTGGAAAAAATTAAATCAAGCTGATATAACAAGCAGCTAACTTGTCTTGTGTTCCTATGTCAAACTGAAACAAATGGTGTGGGAAGTTCCAGAAATGTGCATTTTATGTATGCATCTCTGGGATTATACACATCTCACCAGTGCATGAAATATAAATTTATTTTCAGTGAGACACAAAAGAGAAAGAAGAACATTATGAAAGAGTATTTGAATATGTATAATATGCTACGAATTTTGTTGTAATATGTCTAGTTTTATTAACTGTAGAGATATTTGAAAGAAACAAACCCTACTTTTTTGGGGAAAGTGCAGAGGAAGTTTTTAATCCATAGTCTCAGTAGCCAGTGATTTCTACAATTTGAACAGTCTTCATAACATTATTAATAAAACCAAAATATGAAAAGTGTTTATGATGCTATATGTCATGCTTTATTTAAGACTTATGTGTAGAACGCCTTTCATTATACATGGCTTTCCAGATGTTGCACTGCAGTCAGCACAAGGTTGATGAGATTTGTAATACTGTATAGCAACATTTGGAAGCTCACATATTGCCAATCTCTAATTTAACTGAGCAGCTGTGACTAGCCTTGAAATATCTGAAATTGGAGAAGGAACATCCCAAGCAAGAGGCATAACTTCAAGGATAGAACCTAGAGCTCAGAAAAGTTTGGATTATATATATATACAGTAAAACACCGGATAACGATTGGATTGGATAACGCTAAAATCGCATAACGTTAAGTAATCTGGGGAGGAGAATTGGATCGAATAATGTTAAGGCCCTATGGAATAGATTGGATAACAACCGCTAAAGCCTGTGCGGTTACAATGTATCTCTATGGAGCTTTAACATTGTCTGATCCATCCCATAGGATTTTAACATGGATCGGATAACACTAAAAATCGGATAACACCAAGTCTTGTGGAACCAAGTCTTAGCGTTATCCGAGGTATTACTGTATTGAATTAAGTGCCTCTGTCACATTGGAAGTCGTAATTCAAAATGAAACCTTCCCATGCTCTCATGGATCGTAATGGATTTCATTTTGCAAATGCAACTTCTTGTTACCATACCACCCTGAATGTGCCATCATGCCATCTTGAACTCTGATTTCAGAAGCTGGGAAGGGCCACTGCTAGAATGACTTGAATGGGAGAACCACCATGCCATACCAGAAATTACCATATAGCACTTGGAAAGAATCTGGTCTGAAACCCTGTAGATGAGTGTTTCCCAACCTTTGGTTTTTGGACTTCAATTTCCAGAAGCCTAAATCAAATCCCCAAAGCACTGATCAGCCAATGTTCTGACTTAGGCTTCTGGGAATTGAAATCCACCCTGTAGGACATATGCTCCATGTTGGGAACCACAGCTGTAGACAGACAGGTTGTCTGACTAAGTCAGTGTCTTGTGTTCCTATGGCAAACTGAAGCAAATTAAGTGCAAATTAGCCCATTGGTCATACATCTCAAGTTGAAAACTGCTAGGTGGTGGGTTTAACTTGCACAGATTTTTCCTTATGATGGAGTCCAGGACACACCATGGACTGTACACACTAATATGGTGGTATGAACTTCACTCTTTTTTAGGCATTTCTCACTGCAATAGGAGACAAGAACCACAGGGCTGTCCTTGCATTAGAACACATGTTTGCACCTGTACTGGATGGAGCTGTGTCTACACTGCTTGGCGTATTAATGCTTGCAGGATCCGAATTTGATTTTATTGTCAGGTAAAATATCTATGTACTCTGCCTCCCCCTGCCCCCACATGGTTATACTGAAATCAGACAAATTCTGCAGAGCCTCCTTTTATCTCACTGATCAAATGTGTTTACAGTTAGATACTGTAATTCTAAATGTTGTTAGAGGGTGTGCTATTTTATTTAGATTTCCTTTGAACATTGAGCCATGCTGAAGCACTTGTTATAATGCCATGCACATTGTGCTGTGCTTACAAATTTCATGGTTCCACTTGGATTCTATTTTAATAACTGTTTGTTGAATTTTAATGTCAGCTTCCACTTGATTTTGTTCCTTTATTGGTTCCGTATCAGAAAGGGCCTTCTGAAGCCTATAGTTTGTTCAATAGCAAAATAAAATTAGTGTCCTTAGGGCCAGTCCAACAGTTAGCTAGACATGACCTAACGTTTTGAATGTAGCCTGACTTCTCTTTTAAAAAATGTACCTGTTAAGTATTTTGAGTGGAATTTAAAAATATATATATATATAAACATCCTGAGACTAAAACTCTTTTTCCCTTGCCATTTCCCATTTGTCCTGACTGATGTTTGTGGAAAATGTTGACTTACCAAAATAAAACGTTTGCTGTTTTATTACTTTACTCTTATTTACTGTGGTAGAGTAGAGCAGACAGGCATCTACTAAATCTCTGAGTAAAACATACAATCCATAAAGTGAAGCCTGAATGCCTTACTTTCTGAACTTGAATAGAGCCTGTTTTCTTGTCCTTCAATTAAGAATATGAATTTTCTGCTAGACTGATGAGATGCAAATGTTTCCAGCATCTTTTACTGATGGTGTTTCCCAGTATAAAGCTATGTTTCGTTTACATTATTGTAGAAGATTAATTTGTTGGCTTGATTAGATGAGAGTTTCTTGTTTAAACCATACTCCTTTCACCTACAATCTGTTGTCTAAGATCCAGAGGTACCCCCCTCCAAAAAAATACATTTCATTAATACCCTGGGTTATGACGGAGGTCTGTTTCAACAGCCTCCGTTGTAATAAAAAAAATTGTAAACGAAACATCCATAGGGATGCATTGGGGGGAAAATAGTCTTGAATTGATTGTTGCAAACCGAAACAAATACATTAAAATTTTGTAAACCAGGACAGCATTTCCATAAGATTTGCCATTGTAAACCAGAGCAAACTTAAACTGAGGTAGTTGTAACCTGGGTTTTTACTGTAGCTGTAAAATGCATCTTGGAGTTAATATAAATAATAGATAGATAGATAGATAGATAGATAGATAGATAGATAGATAGATAGATAGATAGATAGATAGATAGATAGATAGATAGATAGATAGATAGATAGATAGATAGATGTGTCCCTTTTACACTGGACAGCTAGTTGTAAGGCTTTCCTCTTGCCAGCAGGTTTACAGTCATATTCATGAAGGATACCAGACCTTAGCCCTTAGTGATGGGAAAGGATAATCATTTGTGCACTCTCCTCTCTTTCCATAGTACTTCGGCCTTTATGGTCTGAATTAGCTGACACAAAACAAGAGCATTCAGAGATGCTAAATTGCTCGACCAAAGATTAGCCTGCAATGCAGCTCTACCATTGTCCAGTGCTCTCACTCAGTACAATGCTCAGGCTCGCCATAGAATGACCTGCATTTTCTTTGTAAAAAGCTGGTTCCTGTGTCTAAAAAGGTTGCAATTTGGGCTATTTGGTAAAACTGGAACTCACAGAATTTGAGGTGGAAAGTAGTGATTAATGAATGGCAAGGGAAAGCCTGACCTGATATGCTGGACCAGGGGTGCCCAAACCTTTTGGGTCTTGGGCCGGTCACATGGTTCAGTGGGCCAGTCACGTGGTTCCTCCCACTGGAAGTGGAAGTAAAATGTGCCTTGCAATATGTTTTGCAACAGATGTTTTGCAACAGGATGAGGTAGATTTTATGCTGCCATTTTCTCTCCTTAAACCAGGGTGCCCAAACTATGGCTCCTGGACTGGATCCGGCCCCTGATGCCAATTCATCCAGTCCATGCTGCCCTCATCGCTCCCGGAAGTGACACATTTTGCTTCCAGGAGTGATGAGGGTGGCACAGACAGGATGCTTTGGCATCAGGTGCCAGATCTGGCCCATGGGCAGTAATTTGGGTATCCTTGCACTAGAGATTTAATTAGAGATTCTGCTGCTGGATGTAGAAGCATTTCACAGTGGATTAGCCACTGCAAAAAGTGGGCTTCTTTTTCCTTCTGGGCTAAATTGTTTAAATTCTACACCCTTCACTTCATTGGTTTGCTTCTGCTGGGTTTTCACTAATGGGGCCCCCTTTTCATTGTATTTGTGCTTTCAACCTGTTCAGTCATTTGGTTCACATTCCATATTTTTGTGTTTGTGTATCACATTTATAAATAACATTACATGCTTTTTGGTAAATTAACAAGCTTTCTTTTCTTTCTTTTCTTGAACTAACCCTTTGGGTTGTGGAATGTAGCTTCTCTTATCCAAAAGGTAAAAGGAATAACTGCATGCTAGCTTTGTTACATTAAACAAGAACTGTTTGAAACGTAGTATTGGTGTCATTGTTTTGTGAACTGAGTAAAATGTGTTACATTTTGTTTTTGATTTTTGTATTCATTACACTTTCTGAATATTTATTATATGATAATGTTTCAGGTACTTCTTTGCTGTTTTGGCAATTTTAACAATCTTGGGTGCTTTGAACGGATTGGTGCTACTCCCCGTTCTCCTTTCTCTATTTGGACCATATCCTGAGGTCAGTACAATGTCTTCCTGGAAATTAAGGTTTTCTGTTACTCAGCTGTCATTATTATTTTAATTTACTTTGTACTAATTTCTTTTTAAATATGTTGAAGAATTTTGCATTTTGACACAGAAGTCAGAATTTTTCAGTGAAATTAGATACAAGTACAGTAATGCCTCGGATAACGCTAAAATCGCATGATGTTAAGTAATCTGGGGAGGAGAATTGGATCGAATGACATTAAGGTCCTAGGGGATGGATCAGATAACAACCGCTAAACCCTGTGCGGTTACAATGTATCTCTATGGAGCTTTAATGTTCTCCGATCCATCCCATAGGATTTTAACATGCATCAGATAACACTAAAAATTGGATAACACCAAGACTTGTGGAACCAAGTCTTAGCATTATCCGAGGTATTACTGTATTTCAAATTGGGTTGTACAGACATAACTTTAGCTGAAAAGCAGACTATTTGTGGATTCTATAGGTAAAAAAAACAGCAACATGGATAACATTTCATACAACCTTCATTTTCTCTAGTACCCTAATTCATTTATTTGTTTATTATTATCACATACTACCAACTCTTTCACAAAAGAGCATGACAGAAATGTTGCTCATGCTCAGTCAGGGGACTCACAGAGATGAATACCCTTGCTTGAATGTTTGTGAACATGATAGCAGTCTCCTGAAACCCTGAGAGTTCTGCTCACATCCATGTTGCATAGTACCTTTGCTACAGCTTCCTGCAGGAGCAGTCCCCAACTTGATGCCTGCCCCATTAGCCTCACCTAGCATGTTTTTCTTTCTGCAAAAGATTTTAGAAACAGTGGTGGGGTTGAGGAAAGCAGGAATAGTGATAGCAGAGGTAGTTTTCGATGACATCCTGGCCTAGCCAATGGGAAAATAGTGCTGTGTGTGCAATTCTCGTTGAAGAGAAGGGCACGTTCTTCTTAACAGAAACCGCATGTGGAGAGTCATTTCTCCGTTTCAAATGTCTGGTAGAAGAGGATGGTCTCCTGGGAGAAACCAGTGCTTCTGCTGCTCCCTTGCTTCAAGATGAGCTGAGGAAGTAACTTTGGGGTGGAGACAGGAGATATTGTGGCTTGCCTGATGTGGATTGTGGTCTATGAAATCTCACATTGCAATAAATCTGTCTTTAAGGTGCCTCTGTTATTTTGTTTTTATTTGTTTTTTAATGCAGCTTTCATGTGGGTTCTTCTGTTTAGAAGTATATGTTTCTCTAAAACCTGAAAAACAGTCTTGAATTTTTTTTTAAATGGATATCCCTTAAGAGGTATTAAACTGTTGTTCTTAGATTTCGCCAATTGATGGACGGAGTAGGTTACCAACTCCTTCTGCTGAGCCTCCCCCAGGCATGGTGAGATTTGCCGTACCTCCAAGTCATGGTCCAAATGGGTCAGATTCTTCCGATTCTGAGTACAGTTCTCAGACCACAGTATCAGGGATCAGTGATGAGCTCCATCAGTACGAGGCCATGCAAAGAACCAGTGTCCCTGTCCGACAAGTTATTGTCGAAGCAACTGAAAATCCAGTATTTGCCAGATCAATTGTAAGTAATCCATTTGCTACCTTTTCCTGTTTCTAGTTATTCCTTTAGATTATGGATAACCAGAAATATTAGGCCTGTAAATAGCCTTTAGGATAGTGGTGGCGAACTTATGGCACACATCCCATACATGGTATTCCCAGCACAAGAGTTTGGCCCGCCTCCCTGCCCAGCAGCCCAATGGGAGCACTTCCTCCCTCCCCCCAGCATAGTTTGCCCCGCCACTCTGCCTGGCAGCCCAATATGAGCGTTTTCTCCCCCCCCCCCCCAACACAGAGTTAAACCCACCCACCCCATCTGTTTGGGCACTCGGTTTCTAAAAGATCCACCATCACTGCCCTAGGAGCTATAAACCTTCAGGATCGCATGTAGAATGTAGGCTACCTTTCACTAGCTGTAGGGGACTAAAGATTAGCTTTGAGGAAACTGCTTCTGTTTAGAATGGCAAGATTAGAATTTGGCAGATTCCCTTCATCCCTACTAAGTAGCCCTGCTGAAGTAAATAAATCATGGAAAATAAATTGTCCTTAAAAAAATAGGATGACGTAAACCTTGACTCTCGTTAAAGTTTTTTCATACTGAGTGTTTTCCATTCTTTGGTTCTTAGACTGCAATTCCCAGAAGCCTAAGTCAATTCCTCAAAGTACTGATCAGCCAGTGTACTGACTGAGGCTTCTGGGAATTGAAGTCCACTGGTGTTCCACGG
This sequence comes from Furcifer pardalis, assembly GCA_030440675.1. Taxonomy (NCBI): domain Eukaryota; kingdom Metazoa; phylum Chordata; class Lepidosauria; order Squamata; family Chamaeleonidae; genus Furcifer; species Furcifer pardalis. The sequence continues at coordinate 46,325,165 of CP126896.1, read as the reverse complement.
AACATAGTTTGGGAAACAATTATGAAATAAATAAAGAATTCACATGCTTGCCCCCAAAGATGGGGTAAGTTATGTTTTGGACTACAGGTCATGCTATTTAGGGTATTATGGCAGCTGCAGTCCGAAAAATAAACCTCTCCCATCTCTGTACTGGAGCAATCAAAGGTTCCTTTTTCATCCACTGTCCTCCAGTGCTGAATCTGGGATGAAATGCAAATAAATAGAGCTCTTACAATAGGAACAACAAAAGACCTTTTTAAAAGTTTGTTGTGGTTGTTGGATTTATGTGGCTGCTGTACTGTTGCTCTTTTTGCAAACATCAAAAAAACAAGATTCTTCATCTTACGAATATCCTTGCTGAGCTATCATTTCTGCCAGAAGCTCATCAGTATTTAAATCAGGGGTTCCCAACCTTTTCAAGCCAGGGGTTGAGTCACGCTCTCTCAATCAGCTTTGAGGGCTGGATGGCCATTTTGCCCTGCCTGCATGATGGTGGCCATTTTGTCCCAACAGCTTCAAAGGGGTGGCCATTTTGTTTCTTGAATGCCCTTGGAGGGGCGAGGGGCCACATGAAATGGTGCCGTGGGCTGGATTCAGCCCATAGGCCTTAGGTTGGGAACCCCTGGTTTAAATAGTAGATAAGAATGCACTTGTTATCAAGTCATCTCTGACCTATCAATGAGAGCAGACCAAAATGTCCTGCCCTCAACTTCCCTTCTCAGCTCCTGCAAACCCAAGCCTGTGGTTTCCCTCAAGGAATCCATCAATATCATGTTTGATTTCCCTCTTTTCCTGGTGCCTTCCACCACTCCCAGCATTATTGTCTTTTCCAGAGAGTCTTGCTTTCTCATGCTGTTCCCAAAGCAGGATAGCCTCAAATTTGTCATTTATGCTTCCAGAGACAGTTCAGGCTTGACTTGTTCTAAGATCCACTTATGTGTCTTTCTGGCAGTCCAGGGTATCCGTAAAGCTCTTCTCTAGCACCATATTGCAAATGAATCAAATTTTTCCTGTCGACTTTCTTTACTGACCAGCTTTCATATCCATACATGGTGATTGGAAACTCAATAGTGTGGATGGTCTTGGTCTCCAGTGACACATCTTTATGCTTGATGATCTTTTCTAATTCCTTCATTGCTACCATTCCCAGTCTCACTTGTCTTCTGGTTTCTTGGCTTCAGTTGCCATTTGGATTGACAATTGAACCAAGATATACAAAATCTTTCACTATCTCAGTTTCTTCATTGCTGACTTTAAAGGCATGTAGTTGCTAATGTTCAGCTGCAGTCCTGCTTTGACGATTAGTTCACTTTCATTAAAAGTTGTTGCAAGTCATTGCTGTTTTTGGCCAGTGAGATGGTGTCATCATAAATTTATTGATTGTTTCTTCTTCCAATTTTCACTCCTTCATCTGAATCTAGGCCAGCTTTCCATATAATATGTTCTGCATGGAGAGTGGATTTTCCACAGGATTGGAAAAGATCTGTATATGTCCCACTACCCAAAAAGGGTAATGCCAAAGAATGTTCAAATTATCGAACAATTGCGCTCATCCCTCACGTTAGCAAGGTGATGCTCAAGATAATACAGGATAGACTGCAACAGCATGTGGAGAGAGAATTACCAGAAGTGCAGGCGGGTTTCAGAAGAGGCAGGGGGACTAGAGACCACATTGCCAACATAAGATGGATCATGGAAAAAACAAACGAATATCAGAAACAAGTCTACTTCTGTTTCATTGATTACACTAAGGCTTTTGACTATGTCGACCACAACAAAATGTGGCAAGTAATTAAAGAGATGGGAATACCAGAACACCTTATAGGCCTCATGAGAAATCTGTACATGAATCAAGAAGCAACAGTTAGGACAGAAAATGGAATGACGGAGTGGTTTGGAATAGGAAAAGGAGTAAGACAAGGCTGCATTTTGTCACCCTGCTTATTCAACTTATACACAGAACACATAATGCGCAATGCAGGGATGGAGGAATCACAGTTTGGGATCAAAATTGCTGGAAGAAACATCAACAATTTACGATATGCAGATGATACCACCCTAATGGCAGAAAGTGAGGAGGACCTAAAGAAGCTCATGTTTAGGTTGAAAGAAGAAAGTGAAAAAGTTGGCTTGAGAATCAATATCAAGAAAACAGATAATGTCAACAGACCCTATCAGTCCCTGGAAAATAGATGGGGAAGAAGTAGAAGCAGTGACAGATTTTACTTTCTTAGGATCAAAGCTCACTGCAGATGGAGATTGCAGCCATGAAATAAAAAGGCGACTGACTCTTAGGAGGCAAGCAATGAGAGACCTGGGGAGCATAGTGAAAAGTAGAGACATCACATTGCAAACAAAAATTCGCATAGTCAAAGCAGTGGTATTCCCTGTGGCAATGTATGGTTGTGAGAGCTGGACCATTAGGAAAGCTGAGCGCGGAAGAATAGACGCCTTTGAGATGTGGTGCTGGAGAAGGGTTTTGAGAGTCCCCTGGACAGCGAGGAGAACAAATAGGTCAATCTTAGAAGAAATCAACCCTGACTGCTCATTAGAAGGTCAAATAATAAAGATGAAACTAAAGTACTTTGGACATCAGATGAGAAGAGAGGATTCACTTGAGAAAGCCTTGATGCTTGGAAAGGTGGAGGGCAAAAGAGGAAGGGGCCAGCCCAAGATGAGATGGCTAGATGGTATTGTGGAGACAATGGGCACAGAGCTGAGCGAGTTGAGGGGGATGGTGGAGGACAGGAGTGCCTGGCGGACAGTGGTCCATGGGGTCGCAGAGGATCGGAATCGACTGTGCGACTGAACAACAATGGAGAGTGAACAGATAAAGGAATTAAATGCATCATTGTCTGACACTTTTGGCTGCAAGAAACTGTTCTGTGTCTCCATATTCTGTCCTGACATTAGTTTTTTATCCACAATATAGGTTACACATCCAGACAATCAAGTGTTGAGGCATACCCATTTCTTTCACAAGCACCCATAGTTTCTCATGATCAACAGAATCAAAGGCCTTGCTGTAATCTATAAAGCACAGGCTGATCTTCTGAAATTCTTCAGTGTACTCCAGTATCCAACAGAAATTTGCAATATGATTTCAGGTGTCTTTTCCTTTTCAAATTTCAGCTTGTACATTAGTCATTTCTTGTTCCATATAAGGTAGAGTATTTATTGCAGCACCTTGAGCATCCCCTTATTTACATGAGAAATTAAAGCAATGCCCTATAGTTACTGCACTCCTGTGCTTCTCTTTTCTTGGGGACTGGAATATACAGCATATTGAGTATTGTCAGTCTGCAGGCCATTGTGTTGTTTTCCAAATATGTTGACATACTCTTTTTAGAATTGTGACAGATTCATTCTCTGTGGCTTGAAATAGTTCTAGTTGTATTTCATTTATCCATGGTGATTTATTTTATTCCTATATTTTCAGAACAGTTTTCACTTCACTTTCTAGAACTGTATGTTTTTTGTCACAGGATTCATCTTCAAATGAGTCTGTCATCCATTTAACTTTTTGGCATAGGTCTTCAGTTTACTGTTTCCACCTTCTTTTTATTTTCTCCTAGGCCAGTGGTTCCCAACAAGGGGTAAGCCTCAGTCTGTACATTGGCTGATCAGTGCTTTGGGGAATTGACTTAGGCTTCTGGGAATTGAAGTCCAAAAACCAGCATTTGGGAACCTAGGCAGATAGGTTACACAACATTCCTTGCCAAGGCTTAACTTTCCATTTGATTTCTCAGATGTTCTGGAAGATATCTCTTGTTTTTCCTTTTTGGTTCTCTTCTATTTCCTTGCACTGGTTAGTACAATAGTTCTCTTTGTCTCTACATCCCAGTTGCTTAAAGACTGCATTGAGGGTTCTGACAATTTCCAGTTTACCTTGACTCATACTTCTCACATTCTGTGTTCTAAGAATATATGCTTTGTTGATATACCATGGAAACCAACCTCATGAAGTAGGTGCAATATTTCATTTTCTAATTGATTGGTGATCTTTCATTTCCAGTTGGTTCAGCCAGAAGCAAGGTATCATCAGCCAAGTCCAAGATCACAGGCAAATCAAGATTCTGGTCCCCAGAAAACATGGCATCAAAATAAGAAACTGAAAAGAGAACAAAGGGAGGGACTCCAGCCACCCCCTTATCGGCCACGCAGGGATGCTTTTGAAACTTCTACTGATGGGCATTCCTGTCCTAGTAATAGGGACTGCTCTGGCCAGAGGACTCGTTCTCAGAGTACCAGAAACACAGCCTTCACTGCCACAGGTGCCTCAGTGCCACCCTATGGCCAGCCTATCACTACTGTGACTGCCTCAGCGTCAGTGACTGTTGCTGTTCACCCTGCCGTGCACAGTCATAGTACTCGAGGAGGAGGCTTTTCATCCTATGAGGGATACCACGAAACCGACCGGGGACAGTTTGAGGACCCTCATGTGCCTTTTAATGTCCGGTGTGAGAAGAGGAACTCGAAAGTAGAAGTAATAGAACTGCAAGATGTTGAATGTGAAGAAAGAACTCGTGGTGATTGCTCAGATTAAGGTAAGCCTTTCCTTTGGGAAGCACCGCTGCTGCTACTCCCATTTCTTGGCCAGATGTGAAAGTGCCAAAATGTAAACAGCTACAATGTTACTTTTCTGTTAGGCTGGTCAGCCATTGTTTGCCACTGTACCTGTGTATAAATTGATGCCATGAGGTTTTACTCTTATGTCTGATGAAGTGGATTTGTTCCACAAAAGCTCACATTTAAACATGGGAGTTAGTCTATGAGGTGCCAGAACATTTTTGTCTTTTTTGTTATTTTGTTTTATTTACTCTCTGATATGCCAAAATGAAGCCACCTTTGGGTGAATTCATTCCGTAGCTCCTTTTGCACAACCTAGTGTGAGAAAGATTAGGAGGTTCTTTCTGTGTACCCCGAAAAGCACTGCTTATTTTCAACTACAGGAATTAAAAATCATGGGCATTTTCTGAAGATGTGTAATCCTCAGAAATAAGGCTAAATCAATTCCCTAAAGCACTGATCAGCCAATGTCCTAATTTAGGCTTTTAGGAATTGAACTTCCCTATGAAGCATGTGCCCCACATTGGAACCACTGGTTTAAGGTATGACCTACCTTATAGTAGTTGTACGGACTCTTAATTACAGTAATACCTTGGATAACGCTAATACTTGGTTCCACAAGTCTTGGTGTTATCCGATTTTAGTGTTATCCAATCCATGTTAAAATCCTATGGGATGGATCGGATAACGTTAAAGCTCCATAGAGATACATTGTAACCGCACAGGCTTTAGCGGTTGTTATCCGATCCATCCCATAGGACCTTAACGTTATTAGATCCAATTCTCCTCCCCAGATTACTAAATGTTATGCAATTTTAGCGTTATCTGAGGTAAACTTTATCCGAGGTATTACTATATTCTCTTTCTGACTAGTACAAACAGGAAAATTCAGGCCTCTGGTTCAAAAGAAGTTCTAAGATTACTGCGTAATCTAGTTTAATCTAGAGTTTATTTAACTCTTGTTTAAGAGAAGAGGGACTGTTGTTTGTGCTCTGTGCTTATTGCACATTGATCTCTGTTGGTGCTAACTTGAGAAAAGTTTTATCAGTTGTGGCTGGAACCTTGGGTAAGGTGCATAATGTTAGAGACCTGGATTTTTAAAATGTTAAGAATTATCCAGGCATTCAAAAATCCTGTTTAACCCATTTGGCTGCAGGAAGCCACTGACATTGCCAGAGAAAGAACATAGAGCCTTGTGGCTTTTAATTGCAGGACTTGTCAGATGACTTGGGGTTGAGGCGATTTATTTATCTTTGCTGAACTTTAGGTGAACAGTGAGACTTCTCTTTTTTTGGTCTTTATTTGTACAGGGAAATAATTGAAGCAAAGAAGAGGCCAAAGATGGGAAACCTCTTTCCAGAACTGCTTGGAGAGAAACTGCTTGAAGTTATGGAAAAGGACAATGCTGCATCAGGACAATAGTTCGCTGTTACTGTAACCTATTGTATTATTTTGTGAAATATTTCTATAAATATTTAAAAGATGTACACATGTGTAATATACAAGAGAAACCATGTAAAGTAGTTAATCTGGAGTTGGTTTAACTCCTGTTTAATGGAGTGGGGACTATCGTTTGTGCTCTGTATTTACTGTACATTGATCTCCGTGCCACAACTAAACTTAATCTAGTCTTAAAATTCAGCATATGTTGTTGCTGCTTAAATATTGTATAATTTACGTGTATAATTCTATGCAAATATTGCTAATGTATTAGTTTTTTTAAAAAAAGTTCATATATGTGTGTGAATGGTGTATGTGTGTTATGTTAAAATATTTTTTTAAAAAAATTCCATATCACAACCCTGTGGTAGTATGAAATATTCCTATTTCAAACACGCTATGCGTGGTATCCCCCCCCCCCCCGGATTTTTAATGAGCATTTATTAAGAGCAGTGTGTTAACCTTGGTGATCAAAGCAGGCATAGCTGCATGTGGATTCTGTTGTTGTGATGTGTGTATTTCTGGCCATTAATGATTTTGTAGAACTCAAATTATAATGCTCTTCCAAGACATGACCCACTGAAATGAATGTTGCTGTACAAGTCCATGCACTTGGACAACACTAAGACATAAACTCTTCGTAGTTTATGAAGACTGTACCTATTGCAGTAATATTTTTGGACTTAAAATCCCACCAGTGCTACAGCACTCCATGTTTTTACTTATGAATTAACTGTTACTGAAATTAGTGGGACTTCCATACATGCAGCTGCACGCAAGCTGCTTTAAGATGTTTTAAGAAATTAATTAAAATATTATTGGAAATTAACAGCAGTTGCTAAAACTCTTATGTAAAAGGAGTACTCTTGTATTTCTCTGGGGATGGTGCATCTCTCTAGGAAGACATGTAAAATATTTCTTGTATAGGGCAGTGATGGCTAACCTTGGCATTCCATCTTTTCTTGAACTTCAATTCCCAGACGCGCTGATCAGCAGGAGTGCTGACTTGGGCTTCTGGTAATTGAAGTCCAAGAACAGCTGAAGTGCCAAGGTTCGCCTTCACTGCTATAGGGGATGCCTAAGAGTAACTTAAGGGTGGGCAAGTAGAGCTTTGACCAAGGATGCTGATTTTGGAGAGTGCAAAATTTTGCTATTGAAAGGGTACAAATTTGCCTATTTCCATCCATTCCTATCTGGACAGAAGAAAGCACCAAACTCAGTGCAGAACCAATATGGCCGGAGTGTTTCTCTCCAGTCTTCCATCCTCTACCTACATAGACCACTCTTACATGACTGAAATGTAGCCAATAAGGCAGAGTCCTAGATGTCAAAATTATTAGTCATAGCTTTGCATGTATAGGTAACAGAGAAATTATTCATTGACTTTTTTCATACACATCAGTTTACTGTGGCCACACATATATCTGAGTGGAATGATTTGGTGATATTTCAAAGGTATTTCTTGCAAATGTGCAGTCTATCAGATGATGTTATGTGCTGCCAAGTTAGAACTAACTTATAGCAACTCCAAAAGGGCTTTCAAGGTAAATCATATATTTAAGGTGTAGTTTTTATTAGTTCTACAATGAGTTTCCAGGGATGAGTGAGGATTCAAACCTAGGCCTCCAGAAACTCATTCTGTTGGGAAACACTGCTCTAGTCTATCAGATATTTCCCCCAAATGAAACACTGATACCATTCTGTAAGTCCCATTAATTTCAATTTCTCACTGATTAGTTCTTCTTCACCAGTCTTTTGTGATTATCAGACATTATTGTTAGAGTAGAAAACCAATTTGATCAGCCAGTTATAAACTGGAGGCCCATATATGAGATGATCATATCAACAGTTACTTTCCAATTCACATATTATTTGAACGTTCATTTCTAGCAGGATCAGTTTTTGTGTACAGATCTTCATTTGTCCCTGTTAACCTGCTGTTAAAATATCTGATGCAAAACACTCTTTTCTGCTTGACTTTTAAAACCCTTGGATATGAGACATTTCTCTCTATATATCTAATATAAATATTCAAACAAAGTAGGAAGGTACACCATTGTTTTAGTGGTACATGAGCTACCTGTTAGTAAGTTGGCAGAATTCAAATTACTGGTCCAGTTTTCTTTCTGACATAATTTTTTGACAATTTTCTTTAAAATTGCCAGTCCTCAATGGGAATGTTTAAAGGCAATTTCTTCATTATTGCGGTCTTTTTAAAGTAACTTGTTAATTTATTTGTTACATTATCTGCTGCTTTCTGATTATTATTATTTTGTTCCATGGTGGGTATCCAACTAAGAGTAAGAAAATGAGCCCAAATTTGGAAGGGAAAAAATCCCCTAAAGAGAGCCCTTAACACACCAAAAGTAATGAATAAAAGAAATTTCTCTGCATGGAGAAGAAAATAATTTCATCAGTTGTGTTACTTTCAAAGGAATCATGATTATGCCCTCATTATGTTTAGAAGTAATAAGCTATATAAAATGTTGTTGCTTTTACTGTTACAGTAATACCTCAGATAACGTTTACCTCGGATAATGCTACAATCGCATAACGTTAAGTAATCTGGGGAGGAGAATTGGATCGAATAACGTTAAGGTCCTATGGGATGGATCGGATAACAACCGCTAAAGCCTGTGTGGTTACAATGTACAAGTCAAACCTCATATAACATTAAAACCTGGTTCCACAAGTCTTGATGTTATATGATTTTTAGTGTTATCCGATGCATGTTAAAATCCTATGGGAGCCATAGAGATACATTGTAACCACACAGGCTTTAGCGGTTGTTATCTGAAGCATCCCATAGGATCTTAATGTTATCCGATGCAATTCTTCCCCCCAGATTCCTTAATGTTATGCGATTTTTGTGTTATTCGATACTAATGTTATATGAGGTATTACTGTATCTCTATGGAGCTTTAATGTTATCCGATCCATCCCATAGGATTTTAACATGCATCGGATAACACTAAAAATCGGATAACACCAAGGCTTATGGAACCAAGTCTTCGCATTATCCAAGGTATTACTGTACATGTAAATCCAAGAGACTTCAGGCCTGGCTAGCAGTTCAGTGATGTGAGAATACCTACCTTGGATACCTTGGAGTTGTTATTCAGAGAGGAGTCTGCACAATGGTAGACATCTCCATGATGACATTCCACACATGCAAATAGACCTGGGAATTTCCAGTCCATCAGTGTGTGGTATTTTAGCCATTTGGATGTCACGTCACCTGCTGGGGTAGGCTGACCATGACATGTGCCCTCCACTTTCACCTTGCCCAAGGGATCCAACAGAGGGCGCTTTGTTGAATCTTAGTCTTGGCCTAACATCGCTGACAAGTGATGGGCAGCACTGCCTAGTTAGACCGCTCAACAAGGGTCTCACCTAGCGGAGGAATGTGAGAATGTATCTTTAAAAATAAAATAAAATTCTGGAGTAAAACTGTGTGATACAAATTGAAAACTCCCTTCCACTGCTGAGCTTTGGAGCATCAGAGGTCAGTATGGTTTCCCACTGGTATTTCTTTGAGGTCTATTGGTCACTCCTCTGTTGTTGTTTTTAAAACAGGAAGATATGGAAAGTAGAAAGAGCTTTGATTTCAGTATCTCTTTAGTCTTCCTGTGTGTGAGAGTGTGAGTGTGTGAGAGAGAGAAAGGGGGAGGGGAATCAAAGAGATTCCTTCCCATGTTGTGGATTGCCTGTTCCTGAATGCATAATGTAGTAACTATTTCTCCTTTTTGTCACATTGGCGAAAGATCTCAGTGGCTGGCTGGTTTTCTTTGTTTTTGTTTAAAAAACGTTAATTGTTGTTGATATTTATATTTTTGTATCATACGTATGTTTTCTTACAGTATTTGTGTCATGCCAGTTTATAACAAAACACAATGCAGGGATTTTATTTCTATTGGAAACACTATTACAGCTGTTTTTACTTTTTAATGGAATTTGTTATTTGTATAGAATGCTTACTAATGTTAAATAGGAAGAGAGTATATAACATTTACACTAAGAACTCATTTTGTAGCTTTTTAGAGCAAGGAATTAAAAGGAAAAATATTCAGACTGGGTCTCATTGTCTGTCTGTTTATAGCAGGAATGGGTTCGTATTTCAGTTACAAAGATAAAAGTATGCCATATAATTTATTTATATGAAAATTTATTTTTGTAGTGTACATAGTAGTCCTCAATTCTTTTGACAGAATTATATTTTTAAAGAGTTTATATGTAATGATGATGCCATTTATGTTTGGAACATTGCTGAGACATAAATATAGTGAACACTTTTCATTATAAATCCCATTTGCAAACAAAGAAAAGTGAACAGTGTTAAAGAGAGTGTGGATATTTCATGTAATTCTGAACTGTTTTAGGTTTACCATTTTGTGATCTAGTGTGGTTCTCAATGATAAAATAATGAGTGGAAATTTGTACAGACTCTCTAAACAGTAATGCTGAAACACTGATAGAAATTCTAACATGAATAAAGAATATTATAACTTATTGCTTGCGTATTTGGTTGTTTGTGGAATGTTTATTTAAAAAGTGCTATCTTTTTATAAAAATTATTCAGAAACCTAACAGGAAAAACACTTGGTCACCTTTTCAATTAATATTAATCACTATATGCAGGAATTTTATAAGGTGTGCTAATACATATATAAGGGACAGCGGTAGCTTAGTGGTTAAAAGCCTGAACTTGATGGCCTTCATCAGCAGGTCAGCAGTTTAAGACTCGAGTGCCACTTGATGGAGTGAGCACCTGTCTCTGACTCAACTCCTGCCAACCTAGCAGTTTGAAAGCAAGAAATTGCAAGTAGATAGATAGGTACCACTAGGCTTGGAATGTATCTGTGTTCTGTGCACACACACACACAGGCAGTGGCTGAACAAATACAGTAATACCTCAGATAACGCTAAGACTTGGTTCCACAAGTCTTGATGTTATCCGATTTTTAGTGTTATCCGATGCATGTTAAAATCCTATGGGATGTATCGGATAACGTTAAAGCTCCATAGAGATACATTGTAACCACACAGGCTTTAGCGGTTGTTATCCGATCCATCCCATAGGACCTTAACGTTATTCGATCCAATTCTCCTCCCCAGATTACTTAACATTATGTGATTTTAGTGTTATCCGAGGTAAACGTTATCCGAGGTATTACTGTAATATCAAACAAGTAGTAAATGCTTGAGGACAGAGTAAGGTGTTGGTGGAAGACATGATGTGGAGCATCCATTCTTCTCTGCAGACTTCAACAGAAGCCCTCCAAGTTACATTTTCTGAAAGCCCTTGTTCAGAGATCACTGTTTTACCTGTAAGTTTAAAACAAAATGCAACAAGCAGACTTCATCTGGAGGTAACCATTGACTTACGTAGCAATTAATGCCCCAAACTACCAACCTATGTTAGGTTCTTCTTCGATGTCTAAGCCAGATGTTAAACTGCCAAAATGAAGGCACCCATTGGTGAGTTCATTCTTCAGTTCCCTTCACCTGACCCAGTGTGAGAAAGATTAGCTGGCAACACAAGGTTGCCATTACCAGGGTACACCCCATTGTGGTACAAAAACACAATTTTTGATGAGGCTCTCTCTGTATACCCCACCTGTTAGTTGTAACATGTAAAGGATAAACATAATGCCTATAAATTATACAGTAGGCTCATGGGACATTTTAAAGACAAAATAATGTTTTTAAAGTACAATAGACCTTTTTAGGGAGAACATTCTGACTTCTATGTTGGCGCAGAGTAATATGAGTACTCCTCTGAAACTAAAAAATCCTTATCTATCAGTTTTGGAAAGGTATGAAAGGATGGTAATTTCTCTTTTCAGACATTGACTCCCAAGTTGTATAAAGCTGCACTAAGTTTCTTTTGTCAGTGATAAAATAAGTTTTCATTTTATGTCATATAAATGGTTGAGGAAAAACTCTGATTAGCTTTGGGGAACCTATTTATTTGCCTGTAGTGGTGACTAAATCATAGACCACAAACCCTATAATAGGTAATCATATTTTCACACTTCTGGATGTCGTCTATATTTTTTAAATGTTCTATTACCTGTTTCTGAGCAACGTTTGACATTCCAGCTTATATAATTCACCTGGTTGGAGGAATCCTAAGTGTGTAGATGAATTTTCAACCTGGGAAAGCACAACCAACAGTCAACATTTTCAATTTGTTTTCCCTCCTGTCCCATGAGTGTAGCATGACAAAGCGGGCTGACACAAAAGAGAAGGTTCTTGAATTGTCGACTGTATACTGTCAAATTCAATCTTCTAAATTAGGGGTTGAACTATATGTCAAAGGGCAATTCACATTCCTTCTGATTAAGGGGGTAGGGAATGCTCCGTCTTTTACCTCACACAACAAGATTTCCTCAGAGATACATGTTTCCGTAATCAGACTTGCAAATTATGCCAGTGTTTACAATCCAAGATTTAAAAGTAAGGAAAGTAATACAGCCAAACCTCACATAATGAGCATTTCACTTAGCGAAAAGCTCGCATAACGAGCAAGTTTTTCGCTAAGCGGTCCAACTCGCATAATGAATTTTTCGCTATGCGAGTCGGACTTTTCCCTATGGAAAAACTCGCATAACGAGTGATTTTTCCCCCTTGAAACGCTCGTTATGCGAGTTTTTCCATAGAGAAAGTCCGACTCGCATAGCGAAAAGTTCGTTATGTGAGTCTGACTCTCATAGTGAAAAACTCGCATAGCAAGCAGCCTCGCAGAACAAATTAAATTCGTTATGTGAGGTATGACTGTATAATATACGAGAAACAGACATCATTCACTGAATGTGAGACCACCTGTTCTAGATATGTTATACATACTGCCTAACTTGACCTTATTATTAAGATTGAGGGTGGAATTAAAAGATGTGAGAGGAAAGAGCGTTGAAAATAAAAGTTCCTCCATATGGAGTTTAAAATAAACAACCTTTAGGAGGCATCTCAAACTAACTTGTTCCGAATAAGGACAAAATTTCACAGGTAATAATTATTTAAAAGAGGAGGGAATTTAGTAATGGTAGCTACATAGCCTTGGTCACCCTTTTGGGAGTATAATGTTGACACTTGGAATAGGTGTTCAGTACATTCACAAGGGGGAAATGCCACTGGCATCTTTCAACAGAAAACGAAGAAGCCTGATCCCTGGCTTGGTTTGGGGAAAAGTGGGTGAGCGATTTCCAGCTTGATTTGAGGAAACCGCTCAGACTGCCCGTTTCCTTGGTGTGGGCTGAGTGTCGGCAGGCAGAGAAAGCCCAATGGGATTGAGACTTAGATCTCTGCTTGTAATATACCTTTGCTTTTGCAAAGGCTTGTCTCGCAAAAGGCTTGTCTCGCATTACTTGTGGAGATCTAAGCCTCAATCTCACTAGGCAGTTCTCTGCCTGGGAAGCAGGACTTCAAGGGACTCAGCATCCTAGCACTGGTTTGGTTGGAAGGAGAAATCTCCCCCCAATCAAACCGGTGATCTGAGCCTCAGTAGATCTCTGCCCCCAAGCCCACAGGGCTGGTCTCTAGCTGTGCTGGCTTTGGGGGAGAGATCAACATTGGGGAATTTGAGGCAAACATTTGCATCAGATAATGTTAACATAACGTCGTGCAATGCAAATGTTTGCCTCAAATTCCTCGACATTATCCGATTTCAGCATTATCCGAGGCAAACGTTATCCAAGGTACCACTGAATGCCTTTTTTCAAGTCAAATGCTCCTCCTGTTATAATCCAGAAATAAAACAACATCTGTGCCCAAGTCATAAACAGTTTATGGTCCAGGAGAAACGGGGTAGGTCTCTGGAAAAGACAGTAATGCTTTTAGAAAGCAGCAGGAAAGGAAAACCATACATATAATGAATCGACTCCTTGAGGGACACCACAAGTTCAGCAGTGTTGTTGAGGAGAAGACATTTGGGAGATCTCTCATTCATAGAGTGGCCATAAATCAGAATCAACTTGACAACAGGTATCAACTACAGATCTATACATGGGAGCAGAGGTAAGGGAGTGTTACCTTCTACCTCCATCTCAAATTCTATCTTCATTTCTTATTTTAATTCATACCAACAGATATCCTGCATTTCAGTGGTGCATGAAAATTATACTAATATACTACTGGCACTACGCAGCTCCATTCCTTATCCGGTGTGTGTGGGTGTGTGTGTGTGTGTGTGTCCCTGCACCCTTCTAGGATCAGTAATACTCTTTTTGAAGTCTGCCTCTGTTGGTCACACCATACTTTTTTAAGTGTGCTGATTCTACTAGTTTACCACAAAGACCAAACTAACGCAAGGACCTGGGTTTCCGGAGTAAGATTCTGGAATAGTTTTGAAAGAGTCCTAAGAACTTCAGTGACCAAAATGGGATTAAGCAAACAATGTATGTTCTGTAGCTTAAAAGCCTGAGGCAGAAAGGGATTTATAATGAGAATGATGCAATGGAAAATAAAATTACCAAGCCTGATTAGTTCAAAATACCAATATGGCCATTCTAGTCATAATTATGGCCTAAATAATTCCTTTTAGCATCATCAGACTGGAAAAAATATTAATTTGGAGACAGTTCCTTCCCCTTAGATTCTTTCACATCCCTTTTAATGTTAAGAAATATAACTCTTTGCTTTCCTTTAAAACCTACCTATGTTTCTTATGAACATATTTTCTTACTTACAGTCTAATTAACTTTAAGTTTTTTTAAAAAAATTAATTTTTGTCAAAGTCCAGAAGTATTTATTCAGTGCTAAAGTAAACATGTGGTTAATTTTTTTTTTTTTGGCATAATGTGTATAACAGCTCCAGGAATGCTGTTCATTGAAAAACTGCAGTGGCATTGATGTATAAACAGGTGTTCCCTTTTTAGCAGTTCAGGTAAGTTACACCTCTGAGTAGAATCTGAAACAGAGGCTGATTATATCTGAATAATCAAATGTGTGCCATACTTTAATTGCCTTTAATGACCAGCACAAATAATGAGAACAATTCTTAACCCCATAATTCATAGAAGGCATTCCAGCACTATTTGTTGCAGTCACGGTGGACCCCATTAGTAGAACAGGATGCATGCCAGGAAATGTGGCATAAATGGTTTAAAAATACTTCACCAGTCTAACTTTACATAGTTGATTTTAACTAATAAAAGCTCTGGGGAAGTCATGTGTGTTCTTGTTTTCTGAAACCTTAAAAGCATCAATGAATATCATCAAGGCTGGTAAAAATGAGGTGAAGTATTCAGTTTTCCAGCAAAATTAAGCAGTTCCAGGATAAGGAGATGGATTTATTAATTAAAGAGTAATGTTTTACAAATTCTTGTTTGTTCCAGTGTAATTTTGCAGTTCTTTTATGTATTGGACTAAAAATAATGAACAGAAGAGGGAAACTTAATGTCACAGGTTCAATGTGAATACTTTGCTTTGGGGTTGATAACGACTAAACCCCAGACTCCCAGAAATTACTGTTTAACTGATTTTATTCAACAGAAAAGGGGTGGGGTGGGGTGGAGGATAAATGTAAGGCATGATTTGTAGATTTTTACAGTATTTTAGAGTATATTTTCCCACTCTCTGTCTATTTCTGTCTCTCTTTATGTTTGTTTTACTTTCCTGTTACTCAAAACTTCTCAGGCCTGTTCCTACACTTAAGATCCCCATCCACCCTCAATCCTTGTCCCAGACTCAGTAATTGCTTTAATGGAGCAAAGGAAATGGTAGCTGTGTTAGTCTGTGCAAGCAGGTGAAGGAAACTGCTTGTGATTCTTTACTCTTCCCACTTCCTGCCTTCTTGGAAGAACAAAGGATGATCTATTATTTCCAAGTGGACAAAAATAAGAGGAGTTGCACCAGGAAGGTTTTGATGTGGGGCCTTGGGGCTTTGTCAAGGTTTCAGCTTTGAAGGGGGCCAATGATATTCACTTAAACCATAAGCTGTTATTGAAAGCAGGACGTACCAGTCTGACCAAGTTATCCTGCTATAGTGGTAGAGTTGACCATACTGCGAGCAACTCAACACCGAGTGTCAGGCGGTGGTTAACTATCCTGACAACCATGAGGTCTAACGACCATGGGTGCCAAAGTCCACAGGGAAGAGTGATGATCCCCAAGTGGATTAAATCCAGTGGTGGGCAGCAAAAAAAATGTTGCTATCACACTGTGGGTGAGGCCTGCGTCATGGGTGGAGCCTGCATCATGGGCGGTGTCAACATCATGGGCGGAGCCTACATCATGGGCGATCTAGTCGGTTACAGTACTGTTCAACACCAAAATATCTTGGTGTGACCTTGACCGGACACTCTTTTAAGTAACACTGCCTGAATACCAAAGCCAAAGTTAGTACAAGAAACAACATCATCAGGAAACTCAAAAATTATAAATGGGGAACTCAACCATCCACACTGTGCACATCAGCTTTGGCCCTGGGTGTCTCTGTAGAGTATGCTGATTCAGTATGGAACTCATATACACACAAAATGTTGACATTGCTGTTAATGAAGCCATGCAGATAATGACAGGATGCCTTAAACCTACACCTGACCCTGGAAACTCTCTGAACAGAAATGAGCCTCAAGTCTGCCAGATCAGATACAGGAAGAGCTTTATGGCAAAAACAAACATTCTTGAGGGTACACAAAAGCAAAACCAAATTAGAAGATGGAGGAAGGAGCTCACTGGGAAAGGAACATCATTAAAGGTGGATATAGCTGAAGATCTCATTCTCCTCTAAGTCACCTGGAGGACCCTGACTAGGATGAGGGTTGGAGTCCCTAAATGCAAGACCAGCTTGCTCAAGTGTGGCCTGCTGGTGGACAACAACACATGGTGTGAATGTGGAGAGACAGAGTCTGGCCTATTTGCTGGTCTGCTGATTGCGGCCAGAAACATGCGGACTTGCATTTGGGCAATGACAAAGCGAAGAAAGTCACTTCATTTTGGCAGTCCAGAGTCTGATTAGGACACGAAAGAAGTACACACGGTCGCTATACTTTGTTCTTCAATATAAAGGGGAACATCTCAGAATTGGCAGGTAGAAAATGACCTTATTTTGGCAGTATTGGGAAGAACAAAAGAAACAGAGGTGAGACAGAAATTGATTGTAGGCTATGCAGCATATATAGCATGTAAGGAGAATTCTTGTGCAGCCCTAACAGTTGAGATGCAACAACTATTAATGCTGGCAATTAAATCACTCTTCAAAGGTTTCTTTTTGTTTTTGTTTTTTAAATGCACAACAACTTCCTTTTAACTATTCAGGCACATGACTGTAAGAAAATGAAAAAGATGGACAATTACTTAAAAAACTAGGTATCTTTTTATTGTGGATAGTTTAGATTTCTATTGGAAGCCTTTGAAATGTAGTATAAACACAGTATAGAAACGAGCCACTGTCTTAGATTGACTATGCATATTTTAGTTTGTCGTACCTAGTAACTATTCCTGTCACAAGGTTGTGGTCAGATTTGCACTTTGTAAAAGCTTAGGCTTTTAACGAATGATTCAAACTTATATGTGTATGTCTGGCCATCCATGGATATTCATTAACAGGCTGCAATGCTCCACAGTAACCGTTACAGTCCATTGATTCAGTAGTCCACGAAGTACAACAGATTTACACATTCATCAGTTATAGTTCCTTGGGAACTGTTAAATGGTTTCATTGCTGAACTGAGATTTCAAGAGGTATCCTAGAGATTTGTGCAAAATATAGGAAACTAATTATTCCTTACCATCACCCACCCCAGGTAAACTAAACTGTTTAGTAGTCTAAGTAGAAAAATTAGTACCGTACTGACAAGTGATCCCATTCTTGTACAGCACATTTCCTCATATACCATTAAGGATACACTAACCACTCACCGTTTCCCTTAGTATTGAGATGTCCAAGAGTAGAACAATAATCCAAAAATGTAATTTCCTTTCAGTAAGAAAATAAAAGAGACATATGGTACTTCTACAACATCTGCTTAATTTTATAAACATAGCCTAATAGAAGCTGTTAGCCATTATTATGACAGGTAGCAAATTAATCATACTCAAATCACTGTCCCAAGGAAAAATCTTTCGCTATACCATGCTTAATCTTTTGAAAACAAAGAGTTCCTCTTCCTTTCTAATTTGAACTTCCCAAACTAGTTCCAAACTCTTCTCCCTACTTCCCAGATGGTATAACCTTTTAAACTCCCAACAGATAGATGGAAATCTTCATTCTCCACTTCTTCATTTAGGAAAATATACTCCTTTAATATATCTCCTTTAATTTTCTCTGATCCCATCATCTTGGACACTTAGTAATCCATTCACCTAACAAAAGGTGATATTCCAAAGGCATCCTTCATAATATCAGTGTCTGCTCTACCCAATTTATGCTGTTTATTCTAACGAGCTCAAGTCTGGTTAGAGCTGGTTAGCATAAACCAGAGACTTGGTTAGAATAAACCAGAGACTAGAATAAGCCAAGATATCAGCTCCTTATAAAAAGGAGACATGACATCATTTAAGCTTTAAATGTAATGTGTGAAGTTTTGTAGATTGCATAGCTATTTTTGAAATCCAAGGCTAGAAGACTGCTGTTTAGCAATGCAGTTAGAAAATAAGAAAAATTGGATAGAGGAGGGGCAAGAAAACCCTCTCTGACCAATGGATGCTACACTGACCCAGCTTTTGCCAGGCCTAGGTGAGCTAAGCACCACTAAGCAAAAATAAATAAATAAATGGTGATTTACATCATCATTCCAAAGTATAAATAGAAATCCATCTCAAGATTCAGGACCACAGGTCACAATGACCATGCTTGAAGACTTCAAAGCACATTGGGAAGCTATGCCAGAAAGATAAACAAGGTCATGCAGGGCAATGTAAGTGCATTATGCTTGGCCGCAAATTGTTAAGGTTTCACTTTGTTCTTATCAAAGTGATTGAGATACTCTACTGAGAACAGACTCAGCTAAACAAAAAGTATAATTCTACCTTATTGCTTTACAGCTTATTTCTCTTCTGTACTTTACAATATCAGTGTATTTCACTCCAGTTAAATTGTGTTATGAATATATCTTTAAAGTTAAGTGAAATTCCAAAAGATTTGTTATGTCTTAGTGGAAGAAACAAAATGTTTTCACTTTCAATGTTAACTGCTTCCTTTTGAATCATTCAGTAAGAAGTTTGTGTATTTTCCTATCTAGCTTTCCGTTGGAGCTACATTAACTCGTTCTTGAACAGGTAATTAAGAGAGCCTCAGTACAAATACAACATATTGATGTATTGGAAGTATCTTTTTTTAATATATTGTATTCACGTCATTTTTCCTGTTATTTTACTTTCAGCAACTAATGTGAATAATAAGTACAGTACTGTACTTTTAAATAATTTTGTTTACCATTTATATGAAGCCTTGCTTTTGAAATACTGTACAGTACTTAGCTAAGCCATATACTCATGTTAAATAAATGTAAAGCAGTGCAATGTTTATGGCCTCTTAATAATTGTAAGAGGTGCATATCCTTTAATGATTATTGTGGTGATGCTAAGAATCTCAGAATTTAATTTTCTTTGGGAACTTTGGATTGCCAAAATAACCTAGCTCTTGAGGGGTGGAAAACAGTGTCTGCTGTGAATTTTGCATAAGGGGCATCTTTTTCATCCTGGGTCTATTTGTGACCTTGACAAAACATTCTCAGGGTTGGTTCCCATACTAGGATCGAGCCCTACAACCTTCTATGAAATGTATACCAACAGTTGGTAGAGTCACATATTGCTTCACACATATTTGGTTTGTACATATTAATACATACACTATCAGAACCATCACCTACTGGTAACATGTACCCCAGTTTGGTAGTAAAGCAAGAAGAAAAGTCTTCTCTTGGTAAGTGGAGGGGGGAAGTAATGAATCACCTGAACTAGTCTCATTCATAAATAAAGGCTGCATGAAGAGACAAATTTTCAAGGTCCTCCTATTCTAAAGAGACTGAGCAGTCCATGACTAGAGGGCCAGAGAAGACCCTGTTGTAATTGCAACATAAATGATAGTAAAGGTAAAAGTCACCCTTAATTGAAAGCCAGTTGTAGCTGACTCTAGGGCATGACTAAACACCAGAGTGCACAGAACGCTGTTTACCTTCCCACTGATGGGGTACCTATTTATCTACTTGTAATGCCTCACTTTCAAACTGCTAGAATGGCAGGAGCTGAGACAGAGATAGGAGTTCACTTCGTCATGCAGTACTCGGGTCTTGACCTGCTGACCTTCCAGTCATCAAGTTCAGCATCTTAACCATTAAGCCACTGCTAAAGGATAGAAGAAGCAATAAGAATAGGTGACTGAGCAAAATAAAAAAAAGGAAAGAATTTGGTAAAGTGGTAGATCAGAAACAAACACACAGAAATGATAAAATACTCTTTTTTAATTCAACTGCTCAGTTGTTTAGAAAATGCTGCTTACTTTTCAATGTCACATCAGTTGTCACAAATCAATTGACTCCTTGGAGCATGAAAGAATGGCCTTGAGTCTAAATGTTATCTTGTTAGTAGCAGTGCCTGGGCGTGGCACATATTGCATCATGGATAGATGGTTGTGTGTATCTTTAAGGACTATTCTAGAGAATGGCCAGCTGCTCAGGATCAGCAGCTAAGGAAGAAGCCTCTTGTGTATAAGAATAGGCACACCCAAAGCCAAAGTTGCCTCACCTTAATGGAGTGGTCATCTTGCTGGAATACTCATCTTGGAGGTAACTTTATGGGCCAGCGATTTTGTGACTTTGCCACTTCTTGGTAGTGACTTTTGTGTCAGTGGATACAAAACAGCTTGGATAGCTGGTGTTTTGTCTTGGAGCTTGCTTCTACCAAGGATTTTCCAAAGACATGTTGCAGAAGAGGAATTAGCATAACAGCTGTTCATCTCAAGGTCTGCAAGCGTCTGCAAGGACTCTGTGATAAGCTTACTGGGTAAGCAAAGAGAGTGAGAGCTGAAATTTTCTCAGGACTGTGAACTCTATGTCATTCCTGAATGCTGAAGTTAAGCTCGTTATTTGTCATCACTGTATATATTTTCCCTGCACCTCACCTCGTGAGTAAAAGTTTTTTCTGTTGCCTCACACGAACTGTTTGCCTGTGTGTGGTTTTTTTTGGGGGGGCTCCCAAGCCACAATTCATCAACACTGAAGGCAGGGGTGTGGCAGGGGCAAATCGGCTCTGGAATACTCTGTCATATCTGATGTGAGAGGGGCTGCTTCTTCCTTGTGTGTTCTGAACATATTCCCTGATGAGTTCAGCACAGCTTAAACTTCTGCAACTCGGTGCTGCAATAAACATAGCAACTTAGCTGGTTCAAATGTCTTTAAAGCAAAGGAGAGGCAGTCC
Source organism: Furcifer pardalis (assembly GCA_030440675.1). Lineage (NCBI taxonomy): Eukaryota > Metazoa > Chordata > Lepidosauria > Squamata > Chamaeleonidae > Furcifer > Furcifer pardalis. The sequence goes on along the minus strand of CP126896.1, from coordinate 46,303,796 downwards.
ACCATAAACCATTTCATACTAATAAAGAGTTGAAACTGATGCCTGGCCCGGTTAAGATTTTGAAAGCCATTTAAGGCTGGACCACTTGGCTGTAAATAAATAAATGGTGGGCATAAGAGCTTAGTGTTCATACATATAAGGGAGGTGCTAATCTGCTTGGGGGGGTTCTTTTTATAATGTTGATGCTGGCTTTCTGGATGTTTTTCCATCGTATACGTGCATGTATGTGTATGATGGGGACCACATGAGAGTGCATAAGAACTGTGGTTTTGGTCTTTTGGAATTTGCTACTGGCAAAATTTTTACAGTACAGAATCCAAGACAAATAGGTTGTTGAGAAGTTTTGTGTGTGTGTCTGTGCATTCATACTTCTCACTTGGAAATGTTTTAAACTCTCCTAAAATACAGGATGTTGCACCTGGTATTTCAAAATTGGCTGAGAAAATGCTACCCTGACAACCCATCTTCACAATCTGCCCTTTTTAAAAATTTCCTTACCACTGTTGTTGTTTAGCCTTTGTAAAGCAGTGTCAAAAGGCTTATACTGTATATACAATGACTGTTTACCTTATAACCAGAAACAGACTACTGTATAGAGTCTGGATTCATCACAGTCTCTGAAAAGTCCCAGTATTTAAGGGGAAAGCATTGTGCCATCCAGGGTCGGATTTTCCTATAAGCTAACTAAGCTTCAGCCTAGGGCCTCAAGATCAAGAGGGGCCTATATTCAAATTGTTAGCAGTCAAAGATTTTCATTATTTAAATTTGTTTCTTTGTAAATGTTGGGTGTTATGTTTGATTAGTTATTGTTACAAGTACTATATATGGTGCTGAGAATAAATGTCCAAATAAGTGTTCTCGACTTTTTATTTATTTATTATCCGTGCCACATTTTTGATAAAGCTTAGTACCAATCACAACATGTTTCATTTAATATATTGATATATATCACAGTAATGATGTATTTTATAATCTCTCATGTAATTTACAAACTTAAAAATGGGACTTGAAAGGGCCACATAAGTGGAATAGCCTAGGGCCTCTTTTCATGTAAATCCGCCCCTGGTGCCATCCTTTTATCATGTTAAATTTAGGGTTATAGTAACCTCATAAGAATACTGTGTATATTGGGAAATGTTAAACAAATATGTATTAGGGAAAGAACCAGAGTCACAAAATATCCAAGATCCATTTTAAAGGTAAAGGTAAAGGATTCCCTTGCTCGAAAGCTAGTCGTATCCGACTCTAGGGGTCAGTGCTCATCTCTGTTTCTAAACCGAAGAGCCAGCGCTGTCTGCTTCTGCAGACGTTTCCGTGCTCATGTGGCAGGCATGACTAGACACCGGAGTGCATGGAACGCTGTTACCTTCCCACCGATGTGGTCCCTATTTATCTACTTGCAATTTCTTGCTTTCAAACTGCTAGGTTGGCAGGAGCTGGGATAGAGACGGGAGCTCATTCCGTCCTGCAGTACTCAGGAATCGAACTGCTGACCTTCCACCTCCCAGTCAGCGTCTTAGTGACTTAAGCCACTGCAGATCCATTTTGGGGACACACATTTTCCCCACTTGGTTTGAGTTTATATATAGTGGAAAAGTTCAATTGAGAAAACCTGGTTTCTTCAAGAAGTTCCCTGTAACTTCAGAACTTGCAGGATTTCTTCAAACTACCAGATGACGTGGACTTTAATATGAACAGGATTGAAGAGTGTACAGTATTTGGGTTGCTTTTTGCCCTCCTCAACTACTCTTGTTTTGGTATTTGTCAGGTAATCATGGCTCCATTCTCAGTCTGGTGCTTGCCCATTCCCTTCCCCCTTTTCCTGCTATAAATCACCTGGCTATGAAATGTAATGCAAGAGTCTGGCAGAGTTTGTATGGGATGGATGGCATCTGGTAGGACTCTGGCAAAATAAGCAGGTTTTAGGAAAGATTAGCTGGTGGAGAGTCCGCCCTGTGTCATACGTAAAGGTCTCCATTGCTCGAAAGCCAGTCATATCCGACTCTAGGGTTCACTGTTCATCTCTGTTTATAGCCAAAGAACCGGCGCTATCTGTGTTTGAAGACGTTTCCATGGACATGTGGCAGGCATGACTAAACTCCAGAGTCCATGGAATGCTGTTTTTTTGTTGTTCAGTCACACAGTCAATTCTGACCCTTTGCAACCCCATGGACCATTGTCCTCCAGGCACCCCTGTCCTCCACCATCCTCTTCAGCCCACCTAGCTCTGTGCCCATTGCATCTACAGTACCATCCAGCCATCTTATTTTTGGCTGCCCGCTTCATCTTTTGCCCCCCACCTTTGCCAGCATCAAGGCTTTCTCAAGTGGAACATCTCTTCTCATTTGATGTCCAAAGTATTTTAGCTTCATCTTTACTATATGCCCTTCTAAGGAGCACTCAGGATTGATTTCTTCTAAGATTGACCTATTTGTTTTCCTTGCTGCCCAGGGTACTCTCAAAACTCTCCTCCAACACCACATTTCTGCACTCGGCTTTCCTAATGGTCCAGCTCTTACAACCATACATTACCACCAGGAATACCATTGATTTGACTATGCGAATTTTTATTTGCAAGGTGATGTCTCTACTTTTAACTATGTTCCCCAGGTTTCTCATCGCTTGTCTCCCAAGCATCAGTTGCCTTTTTATTTCATGGTTGCAATCACCATCTGCAGTGATCTTAGAGCTTAAGAAAGTAAAGTCTGTCACTGCTTCTACCTCTTCCCCATCTAATTTTTAGGGACTGATAGGGCCTGTTGCCACTATCTTGATTTTCTTGATATTGAGTCTCAAGCCAGCTTTTGCACTCTCCTCCTTCAACCTAAGCAAGAGCTTCTTTAAGTCTTCTTCACTTTCTGCCATTAGGGTAGTGTCATCTGCAGATCTCAAATTGTTGATGTTTCTCCCAGTGATTTTAATTCCAACTTTTGATTCATCCAGCCCTGCGCTGCACATCATGTGCTCTGCATATAAGCTGAATAAGCAGGATGATAAAATGCAGCCTAGTCTTACTCCTTTACCTATTCCAAACCACTCCATCATTCCATATTCTGTCCTAACTGTTGCTTCTTGACTCTTGTACAGATTTCTCATGAGGCATATAAGCAGTGGTGGGCAGCCAAAAATTTTACTACCACAGTGTTGGCAGAGCCAAGATCATGATATCATGGGCAGAGCCAATGTCATGACATCATGATGTTGTGGGCGGAGCCAAAGTAAAATAAAAATAAAAATAAAAACACACTACATGAAATCCCCCCCCCCCCGAAACACAAAAAAACAACAACCCCTGGTTCCTTATCTTTCCTGGGGTTGCGGACTCAGGGAGCAGCAGGTAGATGGCAAGGTGGTGCTGCCGTGGGAGCAGCGTTGGCAGTCGGCGGTGAAGGAACGGTCACTGCTGCTGCTTCAAGGATGCACTGCACCCTTTCCGGATAGCCAAAAAAGGCTGCTTGGAAGTGCGCATGCATCAAAATACCATTTGATGCATGCACACATCTACTTTTGACGCATGCACACTTCTGAGCAGCCATTTTGGGCTGCCCAGAAAAGGAATCCGGAGGGCGTCCGGAGAGGCGACCGAACCGGTTGCCCGGGGGGTTACTACCCCCCCCCCCCGTGAACCCCTCCAGATTTCTGCTACCGGTTCAGCCGAACTGGTCCAAACTGGTAGCTGCCCACCACTGCATATAAGGTGTTCTGGTATTCCCATCTCTTTAATTACCTCCCACATTTTGTTGTGGTCCACACAGTCAAAGGCCTTGGTGTAGTCAATGAAACAGAAGTAGACTTGTTTCTGATATTCTTTTGTTTAATTTAATTCAATTTAATTAATTTAATTTTTGCATTTATATGCCTCAGGGGGACCTGACTCAGGGTGACTCACAATCATAGAATATATATACAACAGTACAAATACGCAATATAATCAACACATACTAATCAACACACACACACACACACACACACACACACACACACACACACACACACACACACACACACACACACACACACACACACACACACACACACACACACACACACACACACACACACACACACACACACACACACACACACACACACACACACACACAGTTTTTCAATCAACCCTATACAATATTCCATACAAAAATATATCACATTACAGAATTCAAAACAACAATATATCACATTACAATGTCATTCAACTACCTCTCCACCCCAGCCGTTAACATGTCCAGAGGTGGCTGCAGCGAAGTCCTACCACCCGTCATCATGGCTGCCTTTAAGTCCGCTGGCCAGGGGGCAGGGCTCAGGACACCAGTGGAAATCGAAGACTTGGCACCAGTTGCCGTGACAGCGTCTCCGCCTGGCCGCAGGTGGTGCCAGGGCAGCTGATCCAACATATGTTGGCAATATGGTCTCTAGTCCCCCTGCCTCTTTGGAACCCAGCCTGCACCTCTAGTAGTTCTCTCTCCACATGCTGCTGAAGTTTATCCTGTGTAATCTTGAGCATCACCTTGCTAGCATGTGGGATTAGCGCAATTGTTCAATGATTTGAACATTCTTTGGCGTTACCCTTTTTGGGGATTGGAACATATACTGATCTTTTCCAATCCTTAGGCCATTGTTTTGTTTTCCAAATCTGCTTACATATAAAATGCAATTATTTGATTCCATCATCTTTTAGGGCTTTGAAAAATTCAACTGGGATAACATCAACTCCACTAGTGTTGTTGTTTGCAGTGCTTGTTAGGGTGTTTCTGACTTCACTCTCTAGGATGTCTGGCTCAAGTTCAATGTTCTCATCATTGTGATTATCAGGGGTGTTGAGGTCCTTTTTGTAAAGTTCCTCTGTGTACTCTTGCCATCTTTTCTTTATTTCTTCTGCACCAGCTAACTCCTTGCCATTTTTGTCCCTTATTATGGTCATTTTTGCTTTAAACGTTCCCTTGATTTCCCCATTTTTTTTAAAAAAAAAAGATCTCTAGTCCTACCCCTTATGTTGTTTTCCTCTGTTTCTTTGCACTGTTCATTTAGGTAGGTTTCCTTATCTCTCCTTGCTTTTCTTTGAAATTATGTATTCAATTGATTGAATTTTTTCCTTTCTCCTTTGCCTTTTGTGTTCCTTCTTTTCTCTGCTATTTTAAGAGCCTCACCAGGCAACCACTTTGCTTTCTTATGCTTCTTTTCTTTTAGTATGGTTTTCCTTGCTACCTCCTGTATGATAATTCTTCTGGTACTCTGTCTATCAAGTCTACACCATTAAATCTGTTCCACACCTCCATTGTGTATTCCTTAGGGATATTGTCTAGGTCATATCTGTCTGGCCTAATTGTTTTCCTTATTTTCTTTAGTCTAAGCCTGAATTTTGCAGTCAGTAGGTTGTGATCTGAGTCACAATCTGCTCCTGGTCTTGTTTTTGCTGACTGTATGGAGATTCTCCATCTTCGGCTGCAGAGTATGTAATCAATCTGGTTTCGATGTTGGCCATCTGGTGATGTCCATGTGTAAAGTCACCTCTTGTGTTGCTGGAAGAGGGGGTTTGTTATTACCTTCCCACTGAAGTGGTACCTATTTATCTACTTGCAATTTCTTGCTTTCATACTGTTAATTTGGCAGGAGTTGGGAGAGAAATGGGAGCTTACTCCCTCATGCAGTATTTGGGTTTCAAACTGCTGACTTGCTGACCTTCCAGTCATCGAGTTCAGCATCTTAACCACTAGATCACCATAGTCCCACCATGCTATAATAGACTCCTGTTATCTCATGGCTCCTTACAGGAGGCAGCAGCAAAGAGATAGCTGGGTATATTTCTTTGCTGACAGGCACATGTTGATGGAGAGGACACTGGGTTAACCAAAGGGTCTCAATCTAGGTACAAGGTTCCTCAAACTTGGCTCTCCAGATGTTTTTGGACTTCAACTCCCAGAAGCCCTGATCAGCAGGAATGCTGACTTGGGCTTCTGGTAATTGAAGTCCAAGAACACCTGGAGAGCCAAGTTTGAGGAACCCTGATCTAGGATGAAGATGTAGGTAGATAGCAAGTCATGTTTGACAGAGCTTCTCTCAGCCTGAGGAGTGGACAGGTGGATAAAGGATCTCCTCCTCCATCATTCCCCAAGCAACTGACACATCTTCGTCTCCCCTAGGCTGTTGTGAAGGAAGCAAATCTACCTCACTGAGCAATGGACCTGAAGTACAGTATGTACAGCAGCAAGAAGAGAGGGAAAGTTCATTTATAAAACAAAACAAGAGTGCCGGGGTGGAGAGACCAGTTGGATTCCCAAGGAGTTAAGTCAGGATGCAAATCCTGGTAATTACCAATAATGTCCAAAATAACAGGAAGTGATAAAACTAATAATTAGAAGAACAGATGCCAAGTCTGAAAGACTGCACTGTTAACAATTCCCCAAACGCTTTCCTAAGGAAGCAGTGGAAGGTAATTACTTCTGACTGGAACAAAAAGATTATTGGGTCTATTGTACTTGTGAATAGCTAAGGCTTACCAACCTCAGAGATTGTAAACATTCCCAAACTTTTGCAGATAATATGAACAACATTCAATAGATACTACTGCAGAATAGTTAAAACAGGTATTTTTTTTAAAAAAAAATGAGAATTCCTTGACCCCAAACTGTGTTTAAAAAAAGCAACTAACATGTGGTTTATATAAGCAATGGCACTGATACTGAAATCTGATAAAACTTGTGCAGCTCCAGTAGAAACAAAACAAAATGAAAAGCTATATGATTAGCAACAATTTATAAAGACAATTACTTTATTAAGCTAAACCTGTACAAATATTTTGAAGGTGAAACTGGAGAAGAAATTGGATACCTTCACTCTGCTATTTTATTTAGTTATTTCTAAACCAGAAGTACCTTAAGTACCACGGCCAGTTAATTTTAATTCTTGGGATATGGCTAGAAAAACATCAGGTACCAACTTGTGGGGCAACACTACACTTGCTACTAGACATTAGCCAGAAATTGTTCAATTTTGAATTTCTTTCCTCTATTACAGTCTGTATTTAATGCATGTTTTGTTGGGGGAAGTGTACAATTATTTTGGCAAACAGTGATCTGTTGGTATTTTAATATATGCCTGTAGAAACACTTCTGAAACACAATTTTTGCTATTCCAGAGCTCTGAAAAGTTGTTTATTTTTTACTTCAACCCCAAATCCCCACTCAGTCTATAAGTCTATAATTTCTCCTTGCTAGAGTAGGGAATGGGTCAAAGCTCTAAAATATCACAGGTTTGTTCAGGTGGATTGGATATTTTCTACACCGCTTATCCAGCAGTTTCCACAATTGAAATTGTTTTAGCCATTCACATGGGAATATTTAATTGTGTTGTTGCAAGAGCCTACACTATACCTTTTAATTGCTAAATTTTTGACCTGGATCATTACCTTATTAACACCGCCCTCTTCTGTACACCCCAGTGTTGAGGCTGCCTGCCACGTGTCCACGGAAATGCCTGCAGATGCAGATAGCGCTGGCTTTTTGGCTATAAACAGAGATGAGCACTGAACTCTAGAGTCAGATACGACTGGCTTTCAAGCAAGGGTGACCTTTACCTTTACTGACCTTCCCACCAATTCCCTTTCACTATCTTCTCCATGGATTTCTTCCCTTTTAAAAACATTTTGACAAGTGATATAGCACTAAATTGATACTACAAATGGAAATGCTCAGGACCAGAATCTTCCTTCCTTCTTTCCTCTCTCACTCTTGTTTTTGACTGGGATTTCTCCCCCATGCTCCTCTTTCTGTTTCTCCTTCTATTCCCCATTATTTAACCCTCTTTTACTATTGAGGGAATTTTAAGTTTTTCTTATTAGTTAGCAGAGTATGAGGTAGAAACAACACAGGGGGAACTTGGAGAGATCAGTCCAGTATTACCACTGCTCCCCTTGATTTTCTCCACACATACTAGCAGTTTGTATGATAAAATCATTCTGAAAGCATTTAAAGCTGAAAAAAGTGACAGGTAGAGTCTAAGGACACTATCGTCAGGGATTTAGTTCTTGAATTCAATGTGTTGAATTATGCTCATTGGTTCATTTATTTCTTCTGATCTGAATGAAATAAAAGAAATAAATGAACTAATGAGCATTATTCAACACATCGAACTCACGAACTAAATCCCTGATGGTAGTGTCCTTAGACTCTACCTGCCACTCCTTTGTTCGGAAGGAAAGAGGGTTAGAAAGAAAATGTTTTTGTTTGTTTTAAACGTTCATATAAAATGTGTCCGAAGTCCGATCCAAATTGTATAAATGTCACAAGAAAGGTTATTATGTCCTCTATCAATCGCACTTTGGATCACTTCGATAGGTTGGTTGGTTTTTTGTTGGCTCATCGCCACCCCCACCCCCATGGAAATGTCATTTGAACAAGTCACGTTTTCCTCAATATTTTTTTGTGTAGATTCCTGCTTCAGCGTCATTTTTCCCCACATGTTGTATGCAAACTGTATCCACCTCGGGAAGTTGTCATATTCATTTTCTAAATTGGTTTCCCCTCTTTTTCTTGCATTTTTGTGGTCTCATTTGAGTGGTTATTTGTAAAACGCTTCAAGATTATTTTTCCAAAGTCCAATTCCAAATCCTAAAGTGTCCCTACAAAAGTTAATCTTTCCTCTTTCAATTTGCATCATCTGAATTGGTTGGGTGGTTTCTTCGCTACCCCCCTGACAACTGACCCCCCCTTAGCAAAACTGTCACTTTTCCAATGCTACTTCCGAAAGCAATGACATCATCACTTTGCATTTTGGGCTTTTGAGTCCTACCAATTCTTAAAGTCACCGAGACAATCTTTCAAATGACATAACCCTTATTTTCATGTGTGCCTTAGTTTTGGTGTTGCAGCTTGTCAAAAGTTCATGATTTTCGTTACATTGCAAAAGCTGCCAGACCACCCAACCGAAATGTAAGACGTTCATCGAATTCACGTCAAAAAGATATCTACAGTTATAGTTACTGTTTGCACTTACAGAAGGGGATTGAAAATGGAGTCTTCAGCACTTGATGAGAACCCCCATGATTGTTGCTTGGCCTGGGGTCAGAAGAAGATGGGCTATCTATGAAATAATGGAAACTATAAAACAAACAGGAAAGGGGCAAGGACTTGCCACAAGTGCCAGAGGTGGGGAAATGATTTTACCAAACAATTTCATGGTAAAGGATAATCATATTAGGCTGGAAAGCCTCCTCCCACTGACACCCAGTGCCAGAGTTTACAATATTGTTATTATTTCAACATAAAATATTTGCAAACATATCTCTTGTTTTCCTCTTAAGACCCTATGTGGTATTAAAGCTTCCTCTTCCTCCCCAAATAAGTAAAGTGACAAATTTGGTGGCCCTGCTCCCTCCCTCCTTTTCTCACCAATGTGGAAATATTGCTGCCACAGCTTGGTAGCAAACGTCTCAGTGTCAATACCTCATTGCCCACCCATCTGTTCATCCACTCTCCTAAACTAATTCCCTCATGGGATGTAACCTCTGTTGTTAAAAATGCCCCCACCCAACCTCCCACCACCATCAAGTCACAAAACAATACCATCATTCTGGCTTTCAAAACATTTGTAAGCAGGTGCCAGGGATTGCATATGGAAAGGAGAGGCAATCTTTTTAGTTCAGAATCACCAGGGACCAAAGAGAGAAGGTGGATGCAGCACTATATTTAACAGCAGAACCATTAAAATATATTTTATTATTATTTATTTATTAGTTCAAATTTATATTGCCGCCCACTCGCTGTGTCATTGGACATAGCCAATGACACATGGCAAAAATCAAAGCAAAATAATGTGGGCAATCATTACAAAATCGTAGTAGCCCCTGTCAGCCAATTAAAATGCATTGATTACCCTGGAATCATACTGAGCTTCTGCACAATTATCTATATGTCACATAATAATTAAATTGATTCTGAGCATAATTCCTGAGCATTTCTATTTTGAACGACAAAATGTATTCTAAATCACTCTCTTAGAGAACGCACATTTTACTTATTGGGAGTTATTATTTTAATTTATAATCTAACTTTCCAAGTAAGTCCACCACATAATTTTATTTTCCCTTAATAATCTTATTTTTGTGGCACAATCCATCCCATCTGCTTGAAAGAGTGACCCTCCTAGTGGGTTGTAATGTACCCTGATTCAATTACAGAAGCATTACAAAAGCAAGTTCTGGTTTGTGATCTACTTCAAGAGACAATCATTCAAAGCTACCAAGTGAATTAACTTGTGGGGAGGGGCAGAGGGGCAAGCTATCCTGAGCTCATTTCTTCCTGGGGAATTAAATTTTACAGAAATACAGTTGTAAGATATTGAAGAATCTTACAAGCTCTTATGTGGAAAATAACCTAGGTTTCATGTCTTCTGCACCATTTAAGCTAGGGTGCATTTTCTGTGAGAAAAAGCATGTTTCAAACCCTGTCTCATAGAAGGTTTTGCCTCTTTCAACAAGTGTGCTGAAACAAAAGCATACCTTAATTGTAAGAAAGGAAACCTGCCAGTTCCAATTCATTTAATTTCAGTCAGTCCAAATTGGCCGGCATGTTTTGCAGGAGTTCATAACCTCTAGATTTCTATAGTGCCTGTGCATCTTTTATTAAAAGATGGAACCCTGGGAACACGTCAGCATTTTATTATGGGTCTCCCAAACGGTACATGGAAAGCTTGCTCTTTGAAGTTGGCTGAGAGATTCCAGTTAGCAAGGAACATGTGCACTGTAATTTAAGAATTCCAGAGCTCCCTGTGCAGACAGCAGCTTGCCAAAGAAACCCTTACATTTGCTCACCAGCAGCTTGTGGGCAATTAGGAAGGAGTAAGTAACAAGAAGACCACGTCCAGCTACCTGTTGCAGAAAGAATAGCCATCACAAAGCATAATTAATCTGGAGGGAATATGTTCCGATGTTTGGAAGACATCCAGCAAAAATTAATTATCCAGTATTTTTTTTCCAGACACTTGTTCAGGGCCACAAAGGCCATCATCTGGAATCCAGGCTTAGTTTAACGTCTGCCAGTAAATTACACAGAATTCTTATATTTTCTAAAAGCTACAGTGGACTCACTGACAGTTTAAACTGATCCAAAATGTTTGCCACAGTATCTTTTTTTAAAAAAATTCAAGGCAACATGACAGATACAATTAGGTGTATGACTTTGTTCTTGGATACCATTCTTACTAATTGTTTGCTTGAAACATGTGAATATTTAGTGATTGGAGAAATGATAATAAAATTATTAAACACAAATAGGTTAGCATTGACTTTCTTTCTGTTTGTGCCTCATTGGAAAATAGAATGATGCACTTTTGTGTTCAGTACTGTACAGTACTTATAAAACAATACAGAATTGTCAAATTGATATTTATTACATCTGGATTTCACATAGTCAATAAATAAATGTCCTGGCTCTTAAAGAATTGCAAAGGAAATAACCTGTTCTCAGCAAACTGTTGTCTGCTAAAATTCTTCTCAGAGCACTACCACAAGCTATTCTGCATTACTTACACCAGTGAGGTGAGATATAAGGCAGACAGGCAGGCAAACAAAAATGTAAACATTATTTTTTAAAAATGAAAAAATAAATAGAAAATCATGCAAAACATCCTCATTTCTAAGTACAAGATCTTTTGTAGGTACAATTAAACCCCTACTTACGTAAAGAGTCAATTCTGTAGGCTTTTGCTTAAATCGTTTTTTTATGTAACTTGAAGCATACCCATGGGAATTTTTTTTTACATACAGGTAACTTGAACCAAACCCATAGGAAAAATGAAATTTTTATGTAAATCGAAGCAAACCCGTAGGGAAATGAATTTTTACATAACTCGAAGCAAATCCATCAGAAAAAGAATCTTTATGTAACTCAAAGCAAACCCATAGGAAATCGTGTAAATCTGGACATGGTTTTAGCACAAAATCATTATGTACGTCGAATTTTATGTAACTCGAGGCATATATAAGTTGGGGTTTTACTGTATATGCTTCTCATGAGGGAAGAAGATGAAGGATAAGTGAAGCTTCTAATCTTTTGTACACATTGTGATGTGGAAGGAAAATGGAAGGCCACTGCATTATATGGTTCCCAGAACAATCTTCATGGTTGATCAACATGATGAGAGCCAATATTCGGAACTGGATTTGGCACTTGAAGAAGAAACGCTTAAACATAAATGGTTTTCTCTCTCAATTGCAGCCAGTCTATGACTGAGAGAGAAATAAGGAATGATTAAGGAGATAAGTAGCAGTGGATGCAGAAGCGTAGCGTGCCTTGGCGGGGCCCCGTATAAAAATTTGTTTGGGGGTCCTTAGGAAGGGTAAAGATTTCTCACAAAAGAAAAAAAATTGCATAAAATTGAAAGAAATATTTATTCATCATAATTATCTATCAATAAACACTGCTCTCCGTCCGTGGTTTATCATCGTATCGTATGTACATCGATTATTGTGGGATTCCCCCGTTGAAGTAAATGACTTAAATTTTTTTTTTTGTCTTTTGTCATTTGTGAAATAAAAAAAATTTGGGAAGTTTTTATTAATTTTTGCTTACGCACGTTGGGGGCCCCCGTGGCCCGGCGCCCCCGTATAATTGATACGGCAGATACGGAGGTAGCTACGCCCCTGAGTGGATGCCATAGAACTAAGCAAGAGAATGACCCTCAACATCAGGGGTGCCAAAACTTTTCGAGCCACGGGCCGGTCATTACAGCTCAGGAATCAGATCCACCCCTCAATGCCAATTCATCCAGCCTGCAAAGCCCTTGCCGCTCCTGGAAGAGGAAGTAAAACGTGCCTGGATGTACACGTTTTACTTGGTTCCAGGAGCGATAAGGACTTTGTGGGCTGGATGAACTGGCATCAGGAGCCGGATCTGGGCCCTGGGCCATAGTTTGGACACCCCTGCTCAACATCCTCTAAAACAGAGGTTGGCAATCTACTGACAATCCATCCCCCACCCTCACTCCAAACGCCGCTACCACCAGAAGTGGCCATAGACACATTTACAGCAGTGTTTACGGGGGGGGGGTACCAGTCCAGCCCCCTCAACTTTCTGAGGGAACATGACTCAGCCCTCTACTTAAAAAGGTTGCCTCCCCCTGCTCTTAACTGATAGGAGCTTCATTGAAGACTTAAGTTTGGCCAAAGAAAAAGCCAAGAAAATGGTTTCATTTCGGCAGTCCGGGGTTTGATTGGGACACAAAAGAATGTGAGGCCAACATGCTCAAGTGAGGACTGCTGGCAGACAACAACAAGCTGTGTGAATGTAGAAAGAAACAGAATTTGCTGGTCTGCAGATTACTACTAGAAACATGTACCAATGAGGAAAGTGGGAGTGGATCCCAGATTGGCGCGGTATAAATCCAATAAATAAAACCAACAACAAAGCCAAGAAGGTGGTTTCATTTTGGCAGTCCAAAGTTTGATCTTGACACACAAAAAATAATATTTTAATTTTTCCAGCAAGGGCGTGAAATGGAGCTTGTTATCAGCGTTGGCAATACCATTAGGCAAGAGCAGGGGTCCCCAAAGTACGGCCCATGGGCCAGATCCGGCCCCGATGCCAATTCATCCTGCCTATTCGGGCGTGTTTTACTTCCGCTTCCGGGAACAATAAGGGCTTCACGGGTGGGATCAGTGATGGGATGTAACAGGTTCTCACCAGTTCGCCAGAACCGGTTATAACTTTCCCCAGTGTCCTGGAAAACCGGTAGCAGCTTTTTGGGGGAACCACCTTCGGGGCTTACCTTTCCACTGCGCATGCGTGCCAAGCACTTGGTGCGTATGCACGGCCTCCTTGCTGTCCTCCCAAGCGGGGAGGAGGAAGAGAAGCTGCTAGCCTGAAGCTCCCTATAGCCTGAAGCTCCCCAGGGTAAGTGACCCACCTTTGGATGTGGTGTGTCTGTGTGTATTTTAATATGTATTTAATACCTTTACCTATATTGATGTACTACCACAGTTCCTAAAAAGGCCTGAGGGGTGTATGTGTGTGTGCTTATTTTTATTTTTTATTATTTTGTATTTTTTCTTTGGCCCCACCCACAACATCATGACATCATGATGTTAGCTCCGCCCACACTGATGACATCACGGTGGGGGTAGTAAAATTTTTGACATCCCACCACTCGGCGGGATGAATTGGAGTCAGGGGCCGGATCTGGCCCATGGGCCATAGTGACATGAACCACGTTTCCGACCCGTGGCCCAAAAAGTTTGGGCACCCCTGGGCAAGAGGAGCCAGCGGCTAGAGACAAATCAGGGCTGCTTTCGCCAGCGGTTCCCCTCCCCTCCAAGGCAAGAGTCAATTCGCAACTCCCCACCCCACCACACGCTTTCCTCCTCTAGAGCCCAAAGAGGCGGCAGCGCGAAAAACCCCACCCCTTCTCTTCCCATCCCGCGCCTTGGATTGGACGCTGCAGAGCCGAGGGCGGAAGAAAACAAAGCGTTCTGCCCGCTCATTGGCCTCCCGGGCTGCCGCTCTTAGTTTTCCCTCAGGCTCTCCGGAGCGCTTTGCTCTCAGCCTGGCGTTTGAAAAACAGGGCGGGAGGAAAGCGAGGTTGGGTCTGGCGGGAGAGAGGCGGTGGGTAGGAAGCTGGGGCAGGAGGAGGTGGTAGTTGCAGGCAGGCATAAAGGAGGTGTCGAAGGAGGCTCTGGAGGGGGAGAGGAGTCAGAAACATTAAGTGACGGTGTGTGCAGTTGCGTTGTTTTCATGCTTGAACCGCGTAACGTCTGTACTGGGAAGTCTGGACCCGAGAGAAACCGAGGCGAGTCCTTTTGGGTACTGCTCGCTCCTGCGGGTAAGTGAGGAGGATGCACACGTTGGGTTGCCCTTTGGAAAAACGGAAAATGCTAGATTTCCAGGTCTTTGTTTCAGATTATTATTATTATTATTATTATTATTATTATTATTATTATTATTATTATTATTATTATTATTATTATTATTATTATTATTATTATTATTATTATTATTAAGCATACAAGTCTTAAACAAGGCTCGCTCCTGCAGGTAAGTGAGGAGGGCGCACACGTTGGGTTGCCCTTTGGAAAAACGGAAAATGCTAGATTTCCAGGTCTTTGTTTCAGATTATTATTATTATTATTATTATTATTATTATTATTATTATTATTATTATTATTATTATTATTATTATTATTATTATTATTATTATTAAGCATACAAGTCTTAAACAAGGCTCGCTCCTGCAGGTAAGTAAGGAGGGCGCACACGGCGGGTTGCCCTTTGGAAAAACGGAAAATGCTAGATTTCCAGGTCTTTGTTTCAGATTATTATTATTACAGTAATACCTCATATAACATTAGTATCGAATAACACTAAAATCGCATAACATTAAGGAATCTGGGGGGAAGAATTGCATCGGATAACATTAAGATCCTATGGGATGCTTCAGATAACAACCGCTAAAGCCTGTGTGGTTACAATGTATCTCTATGGCTCCCATAGGATTTTAACATGCATCGGATAACACTAAAAATCATATAACATCAAGACTTGTGGAACCAGGTTTTAGTGTTATGTGAGGTTTGACTCTATGGATCCCATAGGATTTTAACATGCATCAGATAACACTAAAAATCATATAACACCAAGACTTGTGGAACCAGGTTTTAGTGTTATATGAGGTTTTACTGTATTATTATTATTATTATTATTATTATTATTATTATTATTATTATTATTATTATTATTATTATTATTATTATTATTATTATTATTAAACTTATATGCCGCCCTACTCAGCGAAAACCGACTCAGGGCGGCTCACAACACAATCAAACACAATGCAACAATTCAACAGAACAATAAACTGTCACAACACAATGAAATATCCTACATCAATAATTCAAACAATGGAATATCATGAAATACAGTACAGTAAGATAACATTTCACTCTTCCATTTGTATCTCTGAACTTTGACATGTCTTTAAAAAGCAAAGAAATGCAGCAAGACTCCTTTATGGATCTCACTAGGAAGCTTAAGGATTTTCATCCGTATCAGCCTTCTTCTTGTGTCGTATCCGATTCCGAATATTGGCGATCAGCCATGAAGACTGTTCTGCAAATATAATGCAGTGGCCTTTCATCTGCCTTCCCCATCGCAGCATGACACCAGCTCCACGAGTCACTTTCTGGTCCTGAGCCCTTTTGGCATGCAAAGTCCTCCTCAGCTCCAGGCCAGTATTAATGAAGCTGCTGCCCTCCATCAAGATGGATTCAAGTGGGATTTAATCCATTTTGGGGACATCACTCTTCCCTGTGGATTTTGGCATCCAAGGCTGTTAGTCCTCAGGGTGGTCAGGTTAGTTAACCGCTGCCTGACACTCCGTTAAATTGAGATGTGGTGTTGGAGGAGAGTTTTGAGAGTACCCTGGACAGCGAGGAGAACAAATAGGTCAATCTTAGAAGAAATCAATACAGTCATTTTAACAGAAGGATTAGGGCAGTTGTTTGCTACCTATAGGCCATGGGCCAGCCCCAGCCCCTGATGTTATTCCATCTGGCTTGTAGTGAGGACCCTGGAAGTGAATACATTTACAACAGCCGTAAATGCACCTGCTGCGCAAATGCACCTGCTGTGGTTTACAGAGGCATTTGTGGCAGGGGGAAACCACGTGTCTGGCCTGCTCAACTGTCTGAGAGGGAGTTGTCCAGCTTGTGGCACGAAAACCTTGAGAACCCCTGGATTAGTGGGTGAGGAGTTTATTTGAGCATCTGGAAAATTTAGGTGGGGGGCTGGTGGTGGTGTGGATAAACTGCTGTGCTGTAGCCAGAACACTGTTAGTTCAATCTTGATGGGGATCAAAATTGACTCAGCCTTCCATCCTTCCAAGGTTGGCAAAATGAATACCCATGTTGGGGGCAAAATGCTAATTACCTTGTGAACATCCAAGAGAGTGCACTGAACAATATGGGGTGGTAAAGCCAGTTGTACACGACTAGTGCATGGTGCTCATTTCTGTTTACAGCCAGAGAGCAAGCATTATTTGCATCTGCAGACGTTTCCGTGGTTGTGTGGCAGGCATGACTAGATGCTGGTGTGCACTGAACCTTGTTACGTTTCCTGCCAAAGCAGTACCTATTATCTACTTGCAATTTCTTGGTTCCAAACTGCTAGGTTTGCATGAGCTGGGACAAGAGACAAGAACTCACTCCATTGTGCAGCTCTCGAGTCTCGAACTGCTGACGAAGGTCATCAAGTTCAGCGTTGTGACTAAGCTATTGCAGACTCTTATGGGCAGGTATATAAGTGTAATGGCTATTGCTATCTTGGCTTGGGCAATGGAGTTCAAGAGCCAGAGGGAGGGTCAGACGGTAGTTTGGCCCCAAAGGTGGCCTTCACCCAGCACTGGAATGGGGGCAGGGGCTTTAAAAAGCCAGGTTCATCCAGCCATACACCCTCCCTTGTGAGTGTGTGCCAAAGAACGGGCTGTGTCTGTGAGAGAGTGAAGGGGATAATTGAAATCAGAGGTAGGAGGGAAGGCATGCGCAGTCCTCCAACAGGGGAACCGGCACAGAAACTGAATTGACTCCCTTTGAGAAAAGAGACTGTCTCTGTTCTGTAAACCAAAGTGCTAGGAACACTGCTGAAGTGCTAAGTCTGCCAGAAGAGGAGGCAAGAGAAGCCCAAGGCAAAAGCCGTGGTCCAGCACTCTTGTCTTGGGGCGGCCCTTCTGAAGCGTGAGGGAGCCTGTTTTGGGGACTCCTGCCTATCTCCCATGTCTCTTCTCATCCAGAAAGGAATGAAAGCGGTGGGTGGAGAGAAAATGCTGTTTTGTTATGGAAGGAGGACCCCCATCCCCTACCCTGCTTTAAAGCCTCATATCTTTTAAAAGGAACAAAATGTTCCCTGAAAGCATTGGTAGGGAAAGAGGATAGGATGAAATCGGATAAGAAGCTGTGAGACTAAGGTGGTTTGTGGTAAGAATGGGCTTTTAGGCCAGCTGTGTAAACAAACCTGCCGAAGTCAAAATGTTCTCCTTGCCCTTTGTGGGTTGGCAAGAGGAAAGCGAGAGCTAGGCATGGTACCAGTTGCGTCCTTGAGCAGTTCTTGTGATCTGCCGCGAAAACATGGCTGATCTCCTTTGCCCACTTTTATGCTGCTTTGGCACTGAGTAGTTCTGGATGGTGGGGACTTGAACAGTGGCCAACCTCCCAAGAAATGCAAACCAACACATCTATACAGAGACAATCCCTGTTTGGTGTGTGTGGGATGATAAGAGATATTTCTGTCCACAGACAGCCCACAGAATTATATGTACTGTATAGACCAGTGATAGTGAACCTATGGCACACATGCCAGAGGTGGCACTCAGAGCCCTCTCTCCGGGCACCCGTGCAGTCACCCCAGCACAGTTTGTCCCGCCCCTCTGCCCAGTAGCCCAATGGGAGAGCTTCCTCCCTCCCCCCAGCAGAGATCACCTCACCCCACCCCTCTGTCCAGCAGCCCAATGGGAGCATTTCCTTCCACTCCTGTTGCTGTGTTGGCACATTGCAATAAATAAGTGGGTTTTGGGTTGCAGTTTGAGCACTCGGTCTCTAAAAGGTTCGCCATCACTGGTATAGACTAACAATCTTGTCACAAAGGCAAATGGATGCTGTGAGGTTTAGAAGCAAATTGCAGCAAATCAGGACATTATTTGTTGCTGGCTCTTTGTCCTGCAGGCATTTAGTAAATTGCTGTCCAAACCTCAAAGATTGAAGACATTGATTTTTGAGCAACTTGGTGTGCCATAGATAAAGTCTACATAGATTTCCTAATAGGGCAGTTTGTCTCTTAAACTTAATGCTGTTTGAATAATTGTGCAAAAGAATTTAAGCTGTTTTTTATGTAGCTTCCCTGGTTTTTGGCACACAGTTAGTTTACATTTTTTGTTGTTGTATTTGTCTGCTTGCATGTACACAATATTTATTTCCTAGTCAAACTAGAAGTATCTTACATTGAGAATGACATAACTCTTGTTATATTCTGTAAGTTACTTCAGACTTAGGTCAACCCTAGAAAATAATGACCTGTCATTAACAGCACTGCTGAGGGCCCGAAAATTAAAAGTTGTGGCTTCCTTTTTAAAATCCAAAGTCTTCCTCTTTTTCTACTGCTTTCAGGGGTGTAGCTACTGCCGTATCTGCCGTATCAATTATACGGAGCCCCCGGGCCACGGGGTCCCCCAACGTGCGTAAGCAAAAATTAATAAAAACTTCCCAATTTTTTTTTATTTCACAAATGACAAAAGTCAAAAAAAGCAATTTCTTTTTTCCTCGCGTAAAGCGTACGTTCAAAAGTTGGCAACACCCTACATCGGTTATCGCGGGCTGCGGGATTTCCCCGTTTAAGTCATTTACTTCAACGGGGGAATCCCACAGTAATCGATGTACATACGATACGATGATAAACCATGGATGGAGAGCAGTGTTTATTGATAGATAATTATGATGAATAAATATTTCTTTTAATTTTATGCAAATTTTTTTCTTTTGTGAGAAATCTTTACCCTTCCTAAGGGCCCCCAAACAAATTTTTATACGGGGCCCCGCCAAGGCACGCTACGCTTCTGACTGCTTTCCGCTTTTCTTAGCGTTACCGGTGAAAATCTGTTGTGGTTTATACTTGTATAGGGGAAGTCACTTATGTCTTGGCAACAAGATACTCATTAGTGAGGTGTTCCTAGATGCACACTCAATCCAGTCATGAGAAGTGTGGAAGTGCAGGAATCCAGCAAGCAACTTGTTAATCAGTGGCAGTTCGCAGCCAAAACCTAAGAGGATCTACATTGGTTTGCAGTTTCCATCAGATCTGGCACGGACAAAATTGAATTAAAAACTGATGACTACATAGTGCAAAACTGATGACTACATAGTGAAGGAGATGCACTGTGGGGAAATGGCATATCAGAAAGCAAAACAAAACAAAATAAACAAAATAAAATACCTGTAAAATAAAAAACACTGTAGCAGTTTAAAGACTAACTGCTATATTTTTATTGTTAGTTTTAATGGATCAAGTCCACTTCATCAGACAAAGAGTGAAACTTACAGGCATGTTCTTTATATACTAAATAAACTGTGGGGAAATGTATTTTTATCTCTTGTGAAGAAGCATTTTTTAAAAAGTTTCAGCTGGCGGGGGTGGTTTTACTCTGTGCTAGCATTGCTTTACTCCATTTTCTGTCCTATGATTACTGCTCTGATACAAATGACTGTCCATTCGCATTAATGCTTGTTATCTGCATTTTTTAAACGCAGCACTGAAAAAAGCTAGTGCTAAGCTATTTTGAAAAATGAATAAATAAATAAGGTGGAAATTGTCCAGAAAAAAATGTTGCACCCTAACTACAGTGATTTCACCCTTGGGGACTAATAGGGAGAGTCTCTGAAAATTGAATCACAAGAAATCCAAGTACAGTAATACTCCGTATAACGCGAGTACCGTATATCGTTAAATCCGCATAACGTTACAAGATTTTCGGAAACATCTTGTATCGAGTAACGCGATTTTAACGTTACACGAAACAGTCGTTCTTAGCAGCAGGGTGGGTGGAAAGCTGAACGGGGTTCTCCGTTCAGCTTCCCAGCCACCCTGCAGCTACGGAGGCAGGGGTGGGGTGGCTGGAAAGCTGACGGGGGGCTCCCCCATCGGCTTACCCAGCCACCCCACAGCTGCGGAGGCATGGGCGGGTGGCTAGGGAAGCCGACAGGGAGTCCCCGTCAGCTTCCCCAGCCACCCTGCAGCTGTAGATCGGGTCCTCTGATCTCTCTGGAGGTGTTTCTGGGCTTCCCCGACGTCCTGAGCCAGTGCAGCAAGCCAGAATGTCAGATTTCGAATCCCGATGTTCTGGCTTCCTGCACTGGCTCAGGACGTTGGGGAAGCCCAGAAACACCTTGGATCGGGTCCCCACACCTCCCTGGACCCGGCGGGGGGGTCAGAGCCCCCAAAATTGGTAAAAAAAACGTCCGTTTTTTTACCAATTTTGGGGTTTCTGACCCCCCCGCTGGGTCCAGGGAGGTGTGGGGACCCGATCCAAGGTGTTTCTGCGCTTCCCCGACGTCCTGAGCCAGTGCAGGAAGCCAGAATGTCAGATTTCGAATCCCGATGTTCTGGCTTCCTGCACTGGCTCAGGACGTCGGGGAAGCCCAGAAACACCTTGGATCGGGTCCCCACACCTCCCAGGACCCAGCGGGGGGGTCAGAAACCCCAAAATTGGTAAAAAAAATGGACTTTTTTTTACCAATTTTGGGGGCTCTGACCCCCCCGCCGGGTCCAGGGAGGTGTGGGGACCCGATCCAAGGTGTTTCTGGGCTTCCCCGACGTCCTGAGCCAGTGCAGGAAGCCAGAATGTCAGGATTCGAATCCCGACGTTCTCGCTTCCTGCAGCATAAAAGAGGGTGGGGGAAGTTCAAAATTAGCGCACATCAGCTCTAGGGAGGTCGGGAGACCCGATGCGTGCTAATTTTGAACTTCCCCCACCCTCTTTTATGCTGCAGGAAGCCAGAATGTCGGGATTCGAATCCTGACATTCTGGGTCGCTGCACTGGCTCAGGACATCGGGGAAGCCCAGAAAAAGCTTGGATCGTGTCTGCCCACCTCCCTGGACCCGGCGGGGGGGTCAGAGACCCCAAAATTGGTAAAAAAAACGGACGTTTTTTTTACCAATTTTGGGGGCTCTGACCCCCCGCCGGGTCCAGGGAGGTGTGGGGACCCGATCCAAGGTGTTTCTGGGCTTCCCCGACGTCCTGAGCCAGTGCAGGAAGCCAGAACATCGGGATTCGAAATCTGACATTCTGGCTTGCTGCACTGGCTCAGGACGTCGGGGAAGCGCAGAAACACCTTGGATCGGGTCCCCACACCTCCCTGGACCCAGCGGGGGGGTCAGAAACCCCAAAATTGGTAAAAAAAACGGACGTTTTTTTTTACCAATTTTGGGGGCTCTGACCCCCCCGCCGGGTCCAGGGAGGTGGGGAAACCCGCTCCAAGCTGTTTCCAAAGTTCTCCCACCTCCCTGGAGGCAGCAGCAAGGCAAAATGTCAGGATTCAAATCCCGATGTTCTCGCTTCCTGCAGCCTCCAGGGAAACAGGGCTTTTTTTAACATTGTGTGTTCAATGTATCACCCAACGTTAAAACCCGAATAACGACGGGACTTGTGGAACCAAGTCATAACGTTATTCGGGGTACTAGTGTACTGTACTGTATATTTTCTCTACTGTGTATCCTTATAGGATTTTTCTTGGTTGTTATATGAACGAGGGATCTCCAGAATATCCTGTCCTTAGCAGCCTTGCTCAGCTCTTGCAAACTTAAACGTAGGGCTTTCTTTAGTGCAGAGGTGGCCAACCTTTGTGCACCACAGGCCTGACCAAGCCCCCGGAACAGCTGAGCAGGCCCCAGAAGCAGAAGCGGGCACATTTATGGCTGATCTAAATGTGCCCACTTCCGTGTTTATGTCAACTGCGGGCGTGTTTGCACATGCATGGACACATTTTACAGCTGACATAAACATGCCTGCTTCTTCTTCTGAGTGTGGGGGAGATGGAGATAGACTGTTTGGAATGGCGTTGTGGGCCGTTGGGAACCCCTGCTTTAGAGATTCAATCCAACTCATATTTGGTCTTCCGCTTTTCTTCCTGCCTTCCACTTTTCCCAGTAATATTGCCTTTTCCAGAGAATCTTTCCTTTCTCATTGTGTGCTCAAAGGAGAACATTCTTAATTTAATCATTTTTGCCTTCAGAGATAATTTAGGCTTTATTTGCTCTGGGACCCAGTTTGTCTTTCTGACATTTCTTGAACACCGAAGTCTTTGGTTAGGTAGGAGGTGCAGCAAATGAACCTTGTACCTGCAGTACAACCACATGTTATTAGCTTTGTATTTCCTTCTTTCTCTTGTAATACTTTTGCAGCAATTGTCTGTGACCGAACTGTGTACTAGACATTTGAATTTTTACAGGTTTTGGTGCCACTTCTTGTTAGTATTTTGCTGTGTGTGTGCTTTCTGATGCATTGATTGTTTCTGTAGGGAAGACATTCCATTCTTCTGTTGTTATGTAAGCACATATAACAGTATCATTATGGACATTTACTCCACCCATCAAGAATTAGATTAAAAGTGATACCGTCTAGCAGGGGTGGAGAACCTGTGGCCTTGAGGGAAGCCTGGACTTCTGGGAATTGAAGTCCAAGTACACCTGGAGGCCCAAAGTTGAGAAACCCTGGCCTAAAGGAAACAGGCTAGTCCTCCAGGTGTTCTGAAACTTCAGTTCTCAGAAGTCCAGACTCCTGTCAAGGCTGCAGGCTCGCCCCACCCCTGAAGTTATTGTGCATTACTCAATTCCTCTGTCTTACTCCTTATACACCAGTTTTCCTGAAATATCTGCACTTCTGGGTGGACTGTATCTTGGTCTCAGTGACTGAGTCATATTAGTTAACTGGGTTTTCAATCAGACTGAAAGAAGAGTTTGATGTATTTTAAAAAATCCACAGTAATTATTCCATCAATTACAGTAACTCTTTTTCTAATCACAAACTTATTTATGGTGGTTCCTGGATAGTTGCCTGTGGATGTGTGCTGTATGTGATGCGACTGAAACATAACCCTGGAGAGATAAGTCTGAAACTGTAAAATAAGAGGATGTTGATCTCAAAGGTAGATAGTTTCCAGATTTTTTTAAGTTGATGGATTCCCCTAAATAAAAAGGTCAATGTTTGCTGTTACTCTATTATTTATACCTTTTCTGCTTATTTAGTTTTACTCATTATATTCATTGCCACTCAAAGAATATTATCTTGTTTCATCTTCAGTTAGATCTTTTATTAGGACTGGATTTCCATATTTGCATACCATTTTACAGTGTCAAATTGTGACAATTGTCTGTTCTTTTACTATTTTTCTTCAGGCAAATGTCAGGAGAGGATTATTTTTCAAGCAACAGTAATTTATTTTGTGCAAGGGGAGGTCCTTTTTAAAATTTCCCCACTAGGTTTTATAAAATACATACAGATGGCTGATCTGCCACTGCCATCTTTTGGATGGAAACAGATTTGCTAAATAAATATTTGCAATGCCCTTTTGTGGATTTTTAAAAAAAGAAAAAACACTACAAACCTTAAATCTCTACACCAGGGACTCTCAACCTGCGGCCATTGGCTGGATGCAGCCCACATCACCATTTCATGTGGGCCACCTCCACCACACCAGGAAGTGCCATGAGGAGTGAGGGCAAAATGGCCGTCCAGCCCCTGTAGCTGTCTGAAGGAGTGTGACCCGGCCCCTGGCTTAAAAAGCTTGAGAACTCCTGCTCTACACAACTGTATGATAGTCTGAAGACTACAAAGCTTTACATAAAGTTTTATAAAGCCTGCAAATCCCTTATGATAGATAAAAATACTGTAGCTTTCTTATAACTGAGTATATTTTAAAATATTGATAGATTATGGCTTTGTTTAATGTTCTAGAGATGTTTTATTCATAACATGTCCTTTGAATTCTTATATCTTGCGGTTCCTAGTCTAAAACGAGTAACTGTTTCATGCTTACTTATTTTGCAGTTATTGATGTTTAAAACACTTAGGGAACAAAACAACCCAAAGTATAGTTATTAAAGTGTAATATATTTCAGTGGGGAATGGTCATGTTGTTAGGAGCCTACAATGATCTCACCAACAAGAAGAGAATGACCACTTAACAATTCCTGAGAACACACATGATGCTTTGCAAATAAAACAATTCAATTTCACTCTGACTTTGATGCTGTGTTAATGTGGGTCTTGTGTCATTTTGACTATTGCTTTCCCAGTTTTAATGGATTTTTTAAAAAGTTGTAGACCTTAGAATAGGGAAAAGATTCATAGAAAAGTGAGAACTATCATAGAGGGTGATGGCTTCCGCTTCCGGGCTGGATTACTTAGCACTGCAAGCTGGATCCATCCCATGGGCCATAGTTTGGGCACTCTTGATTTAGATCATGGCTTTAGGCCTGGGTTATGGGACAGAGTTTGCTTTGTTTGCCTTGGTAGATGATCTATACTTGGATCTGGATAGCAGGAATATGTTCCTTTTGATACCATTGGCCATAGCATTCTTCTGGACTGTTTGTTTGGGAGATATTGTTTTGGAATGTTTGCCACCCTTTTTGGAGGGTGAATCCAGAATGTGTTGGTGGAGGACTGATGTGTCTCTCAAGATTCAATTATATGCTCTATACTATTTAACATCTATGTTAAGTTGCTGGGAGCGGTTGTTTAGAGACTTGGTGTTGAGTGCCATCAGTATAATGATGCTCAAGTCAGGCTCTCCTTTTGACCTAATTCCAAGGAAGTTGTCTCTGTGCTAACCAGCACCATGAGTCAATAATATTACAGCTGTGTTCATGACAGAATGTTGAGTTGGTGATTTGAAACATTGGCAGCTATTGCAGCTGGATCAGAACAAGTGTTACATGCTCAGATTTCCTAGTAGCAGTCATCAGTCTTGCTGTTTCAGTCTTTACTGACTGCATTTTCTGAGCTGTTTTCAAGAGTATTTGCATGTACAGTATTGCAATAATGTAAACTCAGGGTTTCTGTGTTATGCATGATCAAAATAAGGTTATTCCAGTCCAGATAGGAACATGGGTGAGTGACCAACCAAAACTAATAAAGGGCATTTCATGCCACTGAAGCTACTTGTACCTCAAGTGACAATTCCTTCTCCCTAGAAATTATTACCCCAAATTCTTTTTAAAGTCCTGCAGCTTGCTGGTACAGTCTGTGAACTTTGCTGAATTCTATAAGAATTTTAAACTTAAAGAATGAATTTTGAAAATAAGATTTTTATCATATTATGTCATCCCCCCTTTATTATCTCTGTTTCCTTTCAAACTCAGTATTCAGTAGATGCCTTTCAGAAATGCAGTTTTAAATTGCACTTTAAAACAGCTTTTGGAGTTTTAACAGTTACAACATTTTGAATGTTTTACTTGTGCCTATTTTAACAACTCTGTTGCAGTCATCTGAGCTTTGATACCCCTGACCTGTGACGGATATGTCCTCCAGACACAGGTGTTCAGTGATTGTTGGCCATAACCCTTCAGGGATGCAGGATACACTAATACCCCGGATAATGTTTTGACATGGTTCCACAAGTCATGACGTTATCCGGTTTTTAGCGTTGTCTGGGGTATACATCGAACAATGCTAAAAAAACCCTGAGAATAGGCGCACGCACGCACGTGAAAAGGCACGCCAGCGGGAGCCTCTTCTACCAAATGGGTATAGCAACGGGAATCGCACGTCAAGGCAATGGATCAAAGCGGGGGGTGCCACCCCCCCACTTTGATCCCTTACCTTAATGTGCAATCCCCATTTCGCGCACCTGGGCAAGGGTTGGCTTTTCTGAATTCCCCCCTCCCCTGGGATGCCACCCCCCACTTTGATCCCTTACCTTAACGTGCAATCCCCGTTTCGCGCACCTGAGCAAGGGTCGGCTTTTCCGAATTCCCTCCTCCCCCAGGGGAGGGGGAAATTCGGAAAAGCCGACCCTTGTTTAGACGGGCGAAACGGGGATTGCACGTTAAGGCAATGGATCAAAGTGGGGGGTGCCACCCCCCACTTTGATCCCTTACCTTAATGTGTGATCCCCATTTTGCGCACCTGGGTAAGGGTTGGCTTTTCCCTCGTATCCTGCCCTAACCCCCACCGACACACACCACTCACCTGATGTTTCAAAAGGGTAAGGATCCTTACCCTTTTGGAACATCGGGCGGCGTGCAGGTGCGCGTGCATCAGTGGGGGTTAGGGCAGGATACGGAGGTCTCCCCCGTATCCTGCCCTAACCCCCATGGACACGCGCCGCTCACCCGATGTTTCAAAAGGGTAAGGATCCTTACCCTTTTGGAACATTGGGCGGCGTGCAGGCGCGCACGCGTCGGTGGGGGTTAGGGTAGGATATGGAGGTCTCCTCCGTATCCTGCCCTAACCCCCACTGACGCGCGCCGCTCACCCGATGTTTCAAAAGGGTAAGGATCTTTACCCTTTTGGAACATTGGGCTGTGTGCAGGCATGCGCGCGTCGGTGGGGGTTAGGGCAGGATACGGATGTCTCCCCTGTATCCTGCCCTAACCTCCACCAACGCGCGCTGCTCACCCGATGTTTCGAAAGGGTAAGGATCCTTACCCTTTTGGAACATCGGGCGGTGTGCAGGCGCACGCGTGTCAGTGGGGGTTAGGGCAGGATACAGGGGAGACCTCCTTATCCTGCCCTAACCCCCACTGACATGCGCCGCCCACCCGATGTTTCGAAAGGGTCCGGATCCCCGTACCCTTTCCAAACATCGTGGGGGCAGGCGCTGGGTTTTTTTTGGGTTGGGTAGATGTTTTACCCAATCCAACTCCCCCCCCCACGCACACGCTTGTACCGGATAACGCTAAAAATCGCATTATTCGATACAAGATTTTTCCGAAAATCTTGTAACGTTATGCGGTTTTAGCGCTATATGGTACAATCGTTATCCGGGGTATTACTGTATTGTAAACCTTATTGCCTTTGCTTGTGACCAGTGACTGAACCTCCCAAATTATTAAAT
This sequence comes from Furcifer pardalis, assembly GCA_030440675.1. Classification (NCBI taxonomy): domain Eukaryota; kingdom Metazoa; phylum Chordata; class Lepidosauria; order Squamata; family Chamaeleonidae; genus Furcifer; species Furcifer pardalis. The sequence goes on along the minus strand of CP126896.1, from coordinate 46,276,209 downwards.
CCTCTGACTGTGTTTGTACAGAACATGGTTTGGCTTGGAAACTTTGTTAATGGTTTGACAATTAGTAGCTTATTATCCAACATTGCTAGTCTTTTGCTACAGTCTGCAATGATTTCAACCCTAGCTATGTTCTCTGATGTACTTATGCATAACATCTGTTCAGGCCCTAGCCTGCATAGATGAGGACAGCACTCTGCATAAGGGAGAGAAACAAACAGTTTGGAGCAAAAGGGAATCCTTAAATGCAAAAAGACCAAAACCTACACCTCATGCTTTTACAAGGTTGAAAGCTTGTATCAAAGGATATCTGCAAAGCTCTGAATCCCTGATATGACTATGACCTGGAAAGTGCTGCCTTTCACAATTTCTGAGATTGTTGCAGTATTAGAATCGGGGTTGTATCCTGACTCCAATATTAAACAAGAATGTTTGTCATTCCACCACATTAAAGGTAAAGATCACCCTTGCTTGAAAACCAGTCGTATCTGACTCTAGGGTTCAGTGCTCATCTCTGTTTACATTTTTGTGCAGATATTTCCATGGTAGGCATGACTAGACACCAGAGTGCGCAGAATGCTGTTTACCTTCCCACCGAGGTGGTACCTATTTATCTACTTGCAATTTCTTGCCTTTGAACTGCTAGGTTGGCAGGAGCTGGGACAGAGACGGGAGCTCACTCCCTCTTGCAGTACTCGGGTCTCAAACTGCTAACCTGCCAACCTTTCAGTCATCAAATTCAGCATCTTAACCACTAAGCCACCTAACACATTAGGCCATTATAAACCAGTTTAGGGTTTAATTGAGAAGAAAGTTGTATTTGATAGCCTCGTAGGACCGTTCCAACTCAGTTATTCCATGATTCTATAAGAGTCAGAATCTTGTTTTCTTAAATGACTGTGGAAGGGCAGTTGTGTGTGTTTTTCTCCCCTTTGACAGGATGCTCTTTGTGTCCCCATGTTGTAGTGATCACAAAACCAGAAACGGATTAGAAAAATAAGTAATGGATGCAGGTGATCTTCTAACTTTCTTTTGTCTTCTTGCTCTTCTTATTTTGGTTCCATTTGGTTAAAAAAACAGAAAGTGTCTGCCTTGGAAGTACGATATTGTGCAGGTGCCTAGTCATTTATCTTAGCACTTCTGGCATGAGGATTTTTTTTAACAATCCTGGTTATTTTCAGCTCTAACAATGTAGACTTTACATACTATTTTATTACATTTTAGCTCATTTTTAGTGTTACTTTTTGGCAGTGTTGATCTTGGCAGATAGTAAGGCCTCAGCTGCCTTCATTATGAACTAAGGCTGCTGTATCTAGGAAGATTTCATATTTTGTACTTCATTCATAGATTTCCCTCCGTTTGCACAGTACTTTCCATCTATAAAATCAAGTACATGTTTCTGCTATCTTAAATGCTGTCAGTTTTTCATTACTTTATGTATTTACTTATCTGAGCTATGTTCATTATTTAACAACTTCACATTTTAATTAAAACAGTATAATTTATTGGAATTTTGTTTTTACTTTTATTGTTTGTTGTTGTTCAGTCACACAGTCAATTCCGGCCCTTTGCGACCCGTGGACCATTACCCTCCAGGCACGCCTGTCCTCCACCATCCTCCTCAACCCACCCAGCTCTGTCCCCATTGCATCTAAAATAAACAAACAAACAAACAAACAAACAAATAAATACTATCTAGCCATCTCATTTTTGGCCTCCCCCTTCTTCTTTTGCCCTGCACCTTTCCCAGCATCAAGGCTTTCTCAAGCGAATCCTCTCTTCTCATTTGATGTCTAAAATACTTTAGCTTCATCTTTACTATTTGACCTTCTAAGGAGCAGTCAGGGTTGATTTTGTCTAAGATTGACCTATTTGTTCTCCTTGCTGTCCGGGGACTCTCAAAACTCTCCTCTAACGCCACATCTCAAAGGCATCTATTCTTCTGCGCTCAGCTTTCTGTCATTCCATATTCCATTGTATTTTCCTTTATTCTCATTTTAGGCTGTGTTTGTCACATTGCAGGCTAATATGGTAGCATCTAAAAATTTTTTTTATCACATTTTCATTTCAACTACCATAATAGTGATTTGTAGTAGTGAAGGTGAGGCACCCAGTTTTCATTTATCCATGCTGTAATTCAGACTGCGGCATGGGAGGATTTTAAAACTATACAATAGCGCACCCATTTTTTACTATGATAGTGCCACTACTGGAAACCTATTGTTACAGTAATACCTCGGATAACGTTTACCTCGGATAAGGCTAAAATCGCAGAACGTTAAGTAATGTGGGGTGGAGAATTGGATCGAATAACGTTAAGGTCCTATGGGATGGATCGGATAACAACCGCTATAGCCTGTGCAGTTACAATGTATCGCTATGGAGCTTTAACGTTATCCGATCCATCCCATAGGATTTTAACATGGATCGGATAACACTAAAAATCGGATAACACCAAGACTTGTGGAACCAAGTCTTAGCGTTATCCGAAGTATTACTGTATTGTCATTTCTCATTTGCCTCTGTGTTTAATTTGTGTTATGGTTCTTGGTACCAAATTGAGATAAGTCTACCTGTAAATGGTCAGGATCCTATTGTAGATTCTGGCCAGTGTAAGTGGACTGATATAAACTGCAGTTAACTAATGAGTTGCTGCTTGCATTTTTAATCACACAAGTAGCACAGCCAGCAAATACCTAACATTGCAAGCAGCAACTTCTTAGCTAGTGGCAACTCACCACTGTAATTTCTGCTGTTGCATTTATGCCACTGTAAAGCTACAGAAGGATTTTCATCTGTACATTGCTTTCGTTCTGCGTGATTTTATCATACATTGATACACATTCCTAAAAAGAAAGATCACCACATCAAAGGAATGGTGTACTTTGTTCTTGGTGTGTGGTCCCTCTTCATTTTAGAGCAGGCTATTATGTAATTGCTTTTCACAAAATTTGGAAAATTAATTTACTAATTTAGTTTGATGTGTTCCTCTGTTGCTGATAAAGAGCTTTTATAATATTTATTAATAACAAGGCTATAAATAGCTGTTGTATTCTATGCATAGTCCTTTAGTATATTGTAGGGCACCGGCTTTAAAACTGTTAACAAAAGTTACTGACTAAAATGTTACAATTCAGACACTAATCCAGGGAGCTCGCTTGACAGAATAAAGTTAATCCGTTCCATGTTAGAAATGCTGCTTACGGCGTCTGAAGGACATAACAAATACCCCATGCCTGAACTCTGCAGGGTTCCCCACTTCCTAAAAGTATGGAAGAACAAGTGTTTTGCTGGGAGGTTCTGAAGCAGGAGGTGCAAGACTTCATTTCATTCTCTTCCAGAATGCGGCTGAAGTAAGTTGAGCAGAATTATAATGATCCAGAACTTCTCAGCCAGTGTTAATTTTGTAGCAGCATGAAACGCAAGGAGAAGTCAGAATCAATGGCTGCAGTTAATACAAGAGGGGAAAGGGAGTCCATGCTTCCAGCAGCGTCGGTATTAATGGAAAGAACTTAATTGTAACTGAAAATAAACCAGAGGGAATAGCTTTCCAGTGTCAATGGCATAGGTTATGTGACCTTTCTCATCTATAATTTATGCTAACAAAAGCTGTGAAGGTCTAATGTGTCCAGGAACCTGATACCAATGGGGGCCTTTCCCAGTGGCTGCAGCAACAGCAGCAAAAGGAGGATTCCATTGCGTTGTGCTCACCCTTCTGTGTGAGACGAATGAGGAAAGCAAGCTTGACACACTCACTCAGGATAGTACTTGTCAAGACAATCAATGTAGCCCTGTTCACACCTTCAGAGAATGCCTTTGCTGAGTACATGAATTGAAACACTGGAATTTAGCCTGCTGGCATATTTCCCAGCCTCCCATCCATTCACTGGAAAGTGCAGATGGAGTTTTTTCTCTCTCTCTCTGTATGTGTGTGGCCAAGATCAAAAGTGATAAAAAGAAACTTCCATAAATACATTTACACTGGATTTATCTGTTGTGAAACTGGTAGTGCAAGAGGCAGTGTTAACATGTATGCATTGTGTGAGGTAAAAAAAGGTCACTTGCTCGAAAGCCAGTCGTATCCGACTCTAGGGTTTGTGTTCATCTCTGTTTACAGCCAAAGAGCCAGCGCTGTCTCCGTCTGCAGATGTTTCCGTGGACATGCAGCAGGCACGAATAGACACTAGAGTGCACAGAAAACTGATTACCATCCCACTGAAATGGTACATATTTATCTACTTGCTATTTCTTGCTATCAACCTGCTAGGTTGGCAGGAACTGGGATAGAGACAGGAGCTCACTCCATCGTGTAGCACTCGGGTCTTGAATTGCTGACCTTCCAGTAGTCAGGTTCAGCATCTTAACTATTAAGCCACTGCAGCCCTCTATTGTGTAATTGGATGTAAATTGAAAATTTCTGCATTGTCTGTATCTTTTGTTGTTAGCTGCTACTTGTATTCGAGCACTCCGTATCTTTAGGAAATGTTTGATTTGCTTGTTCAGTGTTCTTTTAATTGCAAAATCCCCCTCCCACCATCCCAAAAAAAGATAGTTGTGAGGGGAAAGGAGACTTTCCTAATAATCAAACAAAACCTTACTGGAAAATGTAATCATTACTCTTGATAATGGAGAGGATGACCTTCTTTCTCCACAAACTTTTATTTTGGGGGAGTCTGTACATGACTATACATGCATGTAGTGGTGTCCAGTGACATTAAGAAAAGAAAAACCAGGTTTGGAATGTGCCTGTTCCAAGTGAAGATCTGCATAATCACATCCCTGCCTGCTCTTGTTCTTATTCTGAGTCATCTCCAATAAGCTGCCAGTACAAAAGATGGATAAACAACATATATTGTGAATATGTCAGGCAATATAAATATCTGCTTGGAATATGGTGATTTGGAGCAGACAGCTGTGGTTAAGTATAAATTCTGCACTCAAGTTTTTCTTCAGCAAAATTAAGTTTCATAGTTCTTATACAAGAGATGATGTAGTTCTCCAAAACATGTTAAAAACGTATAAGGATGAATCTGGAATGTGATTTCCAAAACTCATTTTCAATCTACCTTAGAATATCCAATGGAATCTCTGTTTAAATGGTTTTGAAACTTAGTATTTTCAGTTTTGGTACTCAGTATTGGTACTGAAATTCTTTACTCTGGGGAAATGGTAGCCTCTTGATTCTTTGACTGCTGTACATGGAATGAGTGAAGTCATTGCTTTTCTTGGACTCATGGAAAGTTTGTAGATACATATACTAGAAAGTTCTAGTGAAGAAATGGAAAATAGGGGCATTTCCTGACTGGTTTTCATGTTCATTTACTGTTAAGATATTCTTTTTAAAATACCCTTTAAACTTTTGCAAACTATCCAGGAGCTCTTTGTGAAAATGGACTTATTTGCACAACTAGGTCATAGTTCCCTTGGGTCTCCTACTTTTGGCATTTAATTTCATCTCCATAATACTATACACGAGAAACCCTAGCTCTCCAGTTCTAATAAAAGTGGTATTGATTATACAGTATTGATTTCTTGGATCTCTGCTTAAGCTGCCTTATATGTAAGCACATCAAGTGAACCATTCGCTAACTGAAATTAATGTGGTTATAAAAGCTTTGTAAAGTATCATATGGTATGATGGTAGTTTTTCATGTGTTAGTCTGTGTAAACTGTCTGATCAAATAGTCACTACAGTAAAACCTCAGGTTACAATGGAGGTCCATCCCAACAGCCTCCATTCATCCATTGTGACCCAAAGCAAATGTAACCCGGAGCACATTTTACCATAGGAATGCATTGAAAATAAAAAAAGTCACAACCGGAACAAAAATAATATATATATATTTAAAAGCACATGGTTGTGGCGGCCAAGATTTCTGGGAGAGGTAGTCCTGAACTCCAAAATGGCTGCTGCCACCATGTTAGCATTCAAAATGGCTACCGCTCCTCCACCTAAAGTCACAATGCAGTGTTTACTGCTGCGGAGGTGCCGTCATCGTCAGATAAGGTCTCCAAACAGTGTGGAAAAGGTAGGGAGATCACTACCATCTTAGAGTTTAAAATATTGTAGCACAATTTTCGGTTGTAACCTGGGGAATTTTTTAAAATTAAATGTGAGGTTGTAGCTGTGGCAAACGTAACCCAGGGCAGTCATATGCTGGGGTTTTACTGTATTCCTTCTGCAAGAGGCATTTTGTTCATTTCCTTGTTTAAAAACAACAACAACTGGGAAGCTAGCAAGACTAGGTATTCTGCTGGTTCATAATCCCAGACCAGACTTGATGCTCCTGCATTCCTCTGAGGCTCTGAATATTTTGGAGGACTTTTTGTTGCCTATTCCATTGTGTGATAGGATAGGCAGTAAAGTGCATAAAAGTAGTTGCTATCCTTTTCTAACTCTTAACTTGTACTTGCTGACCAGTTGCATAGATTTGGGTGACACAGCATGGACTTTTCTCTGCTGAAAAGTTGTTAAACAAAGGTATGTGTCCAGAAAATAAACTGAGCAAAGTTGCAGTAGCTGGATAGTTTAAACTTAAAGTAATTAGCCATGGTTGTGATTCTCGCAACATGACAGGAGGACAAGAATGTGGTATTCATGCAAAAGATAGGGGAGGTTTATGTTTTCAGAAGAACTAGGAAGGAAAATAGGTGGAGGTATCATGTATATTTGTTGAACAGTCACAAGTTACTTTATTTTGGTACCCTCTGAATTTTGGGGCCTTCGGGCAAAGCACCTGCTACTTCACCTGGGTTACAGCCATGCATGACAGACTATCTAAGTGCCTGCTGGCACTTAGGCAATTGAGCAACACAAGGTTTGATAATGGCTAATAGTTAATGTAGGTTACTGATATTCAGGCTTTTGGGAGACGTAAAATACTGGATGTATGGAAAATAGCTGTAATGGTAGTTGAAACTTGTAAAGAACATGATTTTAACACTACTGTGATCGTAAGCTGCACATTATTTTTATGATTTACGTCTTGCCCTTTGAGGAAAAAAAACTACCTTCATGGCTCTTGGTTTTCAAACAATGCTAAAATGTTTACAGACTGAAAATCAGCTTATCTGTGACCAAGAGGCAGTGGAAGCATCTCCCAGTATCCATTATAAGAACTCTTCTATTTTAAATTTCTAACATTAGCATCAGTTTGAATAAAAAAATATTTTCTCCAGAATCAACGGTAACTATTTTAGCACGTTTAATACTACTTCTTTCGTGTCTAGGTCAGACTTTAATCTGCCAAAATGAAGCCACCTTTTGCTGAAATCATTCCTTAGTTCCTTTTGTCTGCTCTAGGGTGAGAAAGAGTAGCCTATACAACAAAGTTGGTGTTGCATGGGTTACGCCTGATGGTGTTTCAAAAATACCACAATCTTTGTCAAGACTTTTTCTATATACCGTATATGCCGGTGTACAAGACGACTGGGTGTATAAGACGACCCCCCAACATTTCCACTCAAAATATAGTTTCTTATATACTCGCTGTATAAGACTACCCCCTCTTCCGCACACCTTCCACACACCAAATAAAATGTAAAAGAACATCAGATTTGATTTCAACATGTTAATTTATATTCAAATGCTTATGACATGCAGAAAAACTGTCACAAGGCTATATTTTATCAAACATGTACAGTAAACATAAAACAGTGCAAGTTTAACGTTATTCACCAAAGACAATTCACTAAAGCTGAATGGAACAATAAACCTATGGGAGCTGCCATGCTGTTTGTTTTCTAATCTGTTAACCAAACTGGAATTGTCAATGATAGAAGGAAGATAACAAATAGAGGGAGAGAGCAAGTACCAGGCAAGTACCTAGCAAGTTTGCTGGCATGACAGTTTCCCTTTAAAAGCCTTCAAACTCCAATTTGTCATCTGATATTAGAAGTTGTTATCCGATCCATCCCATAGGACCTTAACGTTATTCGATGCAATTCTCCTCCCCAGATTGCTTAACGTTATGAGATTTAAGCGTTATCTGAGGTAAACGTTATCCAAGGTAAATGTTATCCGAGGTATTACTGTATTTTATTCAACTGAAGTGCACCCGGTGTACAAGATGGCCTCCCACTTGGGGGGCATGTTTTTCAGGGGTAAAAAGTCGTCTTATACACCAGCATATCCCCAGCATGTTTTCTTGATAAATGTTTGGTAAAGAAAACTAAGTGTGCCATCCTAACTCTAATAAATGTATAGCTATCTTCAGATATTTCCTAGTACAGGTAGCGAAATGTAACAAAACTGAAATATATGAATTAGGGGAAAGGTCTGATAAAGTGCCTTTACTATGGTTTGAATCAGGGATTCTCAACCAGTGGGCCAGATGTGACCCACAGCACCATTTCATGTGCCCCACCACCTCCACCACACCAGGAAGTGCCATGTGGTGGAGGAAGGGCAAGATGGTCTTCCGGCCCCCGAAGCTGTCTAAGGGAGCATGACCCGGCCCTGGCTTAAAAAGGTTGAGAACTCCTGGTTTAAATGTTATATTCAAAAATACCCAATCTGTACAGTATAGTAAAACACTATCTCATCTAGTTTGATGTTGAGGCCTTTTTATGGTAACTTCAGTTCAGGTCCAGGTTGCTTTTCACTACTAGAGATATATACTGTAGAAACGTGTCTTGATCTTATCTCAGTCCTGGTTGGTAGTAACAATCTCCAGTCTTGGTGGCCCATTTAAGATCTGGATTCAAAAATACCATTTTGGGGCCTTCAGGCAAAGCAACTGCTGCATCACCTAAATTACAGCCATGCGTGACAGATTATCTAAGTGCCTAGTAAAGTGGTTGCATTTAGACAATTGAGCAATACAGTGTTGGGTAATGGCATAGGGTTGGGTAAAGTGCAATAGTGACCATGTTTAACTCTCCTAGTTGCAAGTCTTCCCAGGCACATGGATTTTCACACCAACTTGTACAATTTGCTGACATTAGCTATGATTTTGTTTAATTTATATTTAAAAGCATAACAGCATGCACCTATCCTAGCCTTCCATTTCTTCTTTGGAGAGGAAAACTAAGCTAGAAATTTGTTTTGAACATATCCATTCTTTTAAAATCTTTTGCTATGAATTAGTGCATTTGCAATACAAATTTAATGGTATTAAATTGGCAGTAAATGTATCCTATGATTATGTTAAAGATTGTTAATGTTCATTATTAGTCACTTTCTTTTTTTAATTTTTTTTTATTAAATTTTTCAAACAACATAACAATACATTAAATTTTAAAGAAAAAATAACTGTTTGTTTTCACATTATCTCATCTATGTGTGAAGTAACAGAGAAAGAAAAGAAAACACATACAATACATTACAAAACTAACAATCTATTACTAATATAATATAATTAAAAGAAAAAAAGGTTTCTTGTATAAACACAGTTAGTTACTTAATTTGTATCAATCACCCTTGTGGTATTTACATTGCCAAGGAGATAGTGGGGGATCAGCTTCTTTCTAGTTCCAAAAACTCCTTTGATCGATCTGGTGCTGGTCTCCCTTCTTCCCCGTTTAGTGTCGCCTCCACAAATGAATTCCAAATTTTTGAAAATTTGTTTTCTTGGACCAATCCTTTTGCCACATTCAACTCCCACGTTAACTTGTCATTTAAAGCGAGCCCCCACATCTCTTTGTACCAATCATCAATCTTTAATGTTACATCATTTTTCCAATTTCTCGCTATACATTGTCTTGCTGTTGTTAACATTATGGATATCAGTTCTCTTTTATCCTCATCCACTTTTATACTGTCCACCTCTGTCAATAAGGCCATAAAGAATTTATTTACTGATGAATTAAACTGGTTCCAAATCATACGGGTCGATAAATGGAATGATAAATATTTAAACAAAGCTAGTGTGGAAAGGGAGAGGACAGAATTTGAAGAAATGATAATAAAAATTAGAAAGGGAGAAATAGGTCTTAAGGGCTTGGTAAGCAAAATTTATAAAATGGTAAACAAGGAGGGTAGACCCCAAGATATTTTAAAAGACATTTGGGAACAAGATTTAAATGTTAAAATTACTGATATAGCATGGAAGAAGAAATGGAGGAGAAGGATCATGAGAACACTGTCTGTGAGAGTGAAAGAGCATAATTACAAAATGTTATGGAGGTGGTACCTGACCCCAGTTAGGCTTCATCAAATAGATAAAAAAGCAAGTGATATGTGTTGGAGATGTAATATCAATCAAGAGGAACATATGAACACATGTGGTGGAGTTGTAATGAGGTAAAGATATTTTGGGGAAAAATAGAAGAGGAAATGTCAAAAATAATGAAGGTGAGGCTTGAGCTGGGTCCATTATTAGTCACTTTCTGATTTTCAATGGCTTCTGGGGTGTAGTTACTCATAATGATATTGTTGTATTGTTTGGAGAATTCATAAGATTTGTCTGTTTGGCTCAAACTGGCTAGAGATTCTTGTAGTTCATAAAAGTAACTTTCCCACTCTTTGCTGTCATTCAAAAATGACCAGTGGATTGTCCTATGGAAGCAGAGATGCAGAACGAAAACATTAGCTAGTTGGATTCCTTGACTGTATTAGGAGGATGGGTGTGGATGTAGATCAGGGGTAGGCAACCTATGACCAGCAGGCCAGATCTGGGACATGGTGCCAAATAATTTGTCCCCACCTTCACTCCAGCCACTGGCGGAATCAGCCACGAACTCATTTAAGGCTGTCGTAAATGTGTTTACAGTGGCCATAAATGGGGATGGGGTGGGACCACCAGTCTGGGCCCCTTAACTGTCTGAGGGAGCGTAACCTGACTCAAAAAGGTTGGAAACCCTGATGTAGATTGACAGTTTTCCTAGTTTCAGGGAAGTGAAAAAGAGAATAACCTCCTTTATCTCTGCATGAAGTGTATATAATTTATGGTTGAATTCTGTTGCTGAGATGGTCGAACAGAATGTTTGAATACATATTTTATGTGGAAAGTTTTGATTTATGATATTTTAAAGACTTCAGATTTGTGAATTCTGGGAATTAGCAATATTGCTCTTGTGCCAAACATGTGGTTTCTGGGTGAAATATTGCAGCCCAAGGGTGTCTTTAGTTTTAAAAGTAGAATTCGAACTGCATTTATTTCCTCTTAGATTATAAAATGTGCATACCTCTGCATGTTTCCTTTAACCACTACAGCTTGGCTATTCTGGTAACAAAATGTTTTGTGATTATCTAAATAATAAAAAAATAAGCCCAGGCAGTGTGATGTATTTGCTGATGCATTTAGTGAGAAACTGATGTATTTACTGATACACTCTCTTTTCACTACTGTTTTTTACACAGACATTCAGTTTGGGGAGCTATTAACCTTTTGTATCTTGTACACTGCAAAAACCTTTCATCCTACCTCTCATCCTGTGTTAAATATTAGTGAAGATTTCAGGAATGAGTTTTGTCATTTTTCTTTTAAGGTGACAGGATGGCTGAAGATGCTAGCGTCACTAAATTAAACTTTGAGTTTTGGCTGCACAAGATTATCGAGTGGGGTCAGAGCACCACTTCAGAATCTCAGCAAGATGTCTGCCTTCACTTGCCTGAATTACAGGAATTTCTACTGCAGATTTATGGAGTTTTGAAACATATGGTAAGCGAATTAGCTGGAAGAATGAACTGTTCTCAAGACTATTACATTCTGCATCCCACATTTTGACAAGACAGAAAGGTAGCAGTAGCAGAAAGCCTTGTAGTACTGACCTAATGTATTGCTGGATCACAAAAGCAAATTGGGGAAACAGCCACAGGTAATCCAAACAGGAATGTATTTCCTGTGTTCCTGATTTATTGTGAAGGGAGCTTTTAGTTCTTGATTGGTTACATTCTCACATGAGATTTCCGACTCAACACAGCAACCTTTAAAAAAAGACTTTATAATAAACAAGTATTGGATTCTGGTTTTCAGGCCATAAATTGGATTATTTAAAGACCCTGAACATACAAAATCATAAGTGATCCGTTAAATCATAAATGGTTTGCTGACATATTAATCTCACTGCTATGGCATAGAAAGAAATTTCAGACCACTACCATCAAATTACAAGCAAATATTTCTTGTTGTGCCTATGCTAAGTTACCATTGACCTAGAACAGGGATTCTCAACCTATGGCCTGTGGGTGGGATCTGGCCCATGACGCCATTCCATCTGACCCACCACTGCCGGCACTGTCTTTTTCCCCTCCGCCTTTCTTGGCATGTCCCTAACGCCACTCCATAGCAGAGCAGATTTTGTAGGAAGGTTTACAGCATCCAGTCTGCTACAGATTGGCGTTAGGGACATGCCAAACCAGTCAGAGGGGGAAAGGATGGCAGTGATGGAAACAGAAACGGAAGTGACAGACGCGTACAGCTGCATGCATCCTTCCCTGGTGCCACTCTGGCCGACTGCAGGCAAGGACAGGCAAGACCCCTCCCTAACCCACGGTGGGTTGGTAAGCAGCGAAGTAGTGGTGTCGATGGCGTGGGGGGTGGGTAGTGTTTGCAGGCCATACCGGTGGCACTTGGGGAGTGTTGGCAGCGGTGGCGGCATGGGGGGAATGATGGAGGCTCAGGGTGGTCCTGCTGCCACCAGTGACAGGGAGACTCCAGTCTGGCCTGCCAACAGTCTGAGGGTTTGTGATTTGGTCCCTGGCCTAAAAAGGTTGAGAACTCCTTTCCTAGAATATGTAATTGCTTTAAATGACAGATGGCAGCTTGCCAGGATGTTTTGCTAGATTTACATGTACTGCAATTTATTTTTGTATGTTTTGAAATAGTAATTGTCGCAAGTCAGATGAAAAATTAGTTACAGATCAAAGATTCTTTATATGTAAAACAGGAATCTTTGGAGATTTTTAATTGTGGCAAGTTGCTGGTGAAACATAGTCTCAGATGAGTATTCTGGTGTTTACCATAGATGTTCTAGGATTAGTTGTAAATATGTGTCAAATCTGAGTAGTAGTAACAATAATAATATAGTCAAATTGATACTTACCTTTATAGTAGGCGTTCTCAACCTTTTAAAGCTGGTGGCCAGGTCATGCTCCCTCAGACAGCTTTGGGGGCTGGATGGTCATTTTGCCATTCCTCCACCACATGGCACTTCCTGGTGTGGTGGAGGCAGGGGGGGGGCACATGAAATGGTGCCATGGGCCCCATCTGGCCTGTGGGCCGCAGATTGAGAATCCCTGATTTAGAGTAATTTACATATTTCCCCACTTTAATACCATTAAAAAAGTATTTGTTTATTAGAGAGTAAAGCTACAAAAATGGAGGTGAAATGACTGCATCATCATCATCATCATCATGTTTATAAATTGTGCCGTGTATTGCTTTTATAGCAAAGCTGTTTTCCATTTGGTCAAATTTTGTGTAGATCTGCAGCAGTAGTGTCTGTTAAGTTTCAGGTTGTAAGTGTGTAAGTATGATGTCACATAGAATTTAGCAAACAGTAACAGACACTCCAGGACTTCTCTTTTATATGGTTACTGCTGTAATCCAAGTGTGCCCAAACTTTTTGGGCTGTGGGCTGGTCACATGGTTCAGGGAGCCGGTCATTATGGGCCAGGGGCCAGATCCAGCCCCCAATGCCAGTTCATCTAGCCTGCGAAGCCCTCGTCTCTCCTGGAAACGGAAGTAAAATGTGCCTGTACAGGCACATTTTACTTCCGCTTCTAGGATCGACGAGAGCTTTGTGGGCCGGATGAATTGGTGTCGGGGGCTGGATTTGGCCCTCAGGTCGTAGTTTGGGCACCCCTGATGTAATCTGTAGCATGATGTAAGAGGCATGACATTTTGCATGATGTGACTGTTCTTTGATCAGTTTATTTGACTTACTACATTCCATTGTAAGCGCTAAGGAAAACAATAGAAAAGTACTGCAGCACATATGTGCATATATTTTTTCCCTACTTGCATGATGAGGCATGCAAGAAGCATGGGAAAGTTTCTGAGCCCAAAGGATTTTTGGTCATTATTATGAGCCTCATCATCTTCATCCCTACCATCATGTTTACATTCCTTGAAGTAGCTTTTGTTGACATCAATATCGCAATTCATTTTTATTCTCACAGCACCACTGAGAAGTAGATCAAGCTGGAAAATAATCAGTGGTCCCAAATCAGTGTCAAATTTCAGGATAAACTGTATCTTCCTGGTCCTGGTGCACTATGCTACACTGGTTTTAGCATGTTAGGATTAGTTGGAGCGACAGGAAACATACATAGCGGCTGAAATCCTGTTGCATACTGTAAGCTAAATTATAATTGTTCGTCCAATCCTCCCTGATAAAACATCTTATTCTTGGGTCTTTGCATGAATGTTGGTTTGGTTCATAACAACACCTTCCAAGAACTTCGGCAGAGACACTTGGTTTGCCAGGATGGAATGGCTGAGAATTATGATTTGGCTTAATGTTGAGTCACAGGATTTTAGCCTGTGTATGTGTACAAAATTAATGATCTAAATTCACGGAAGGCTATAATGTTCTCCTTTTGCTGTCTCTGTCTGCTTTACATTCCCTGATTGTTCTGGAAAACAAAATACTGTACTGTACTGTGTTTACACAGATGTGGTGTTGGAGGAGAGTTTTGAGAGTCCCCTGGACAGCGAGGAGAACAAATAGGTCAATCTTACAAGAAATCAACCCTGACTGCTCCTTAGAAGGTCAAATAGTAAAGATGAAGCTAAAGTACTTTGGACTTCAAATGAGAAGAGAGGATTCGCTTGAGAAAGCCTTGGTGCTGGGAAGGGTGGAGGGCAAAAGAAGAAGGGGGCGGCCAAAAATGAGATGGCTAGATGGTATTGTAGACACAATGGGCACAAAGCTGAACGAGTTGAGGAGGATAGTGGAGGGCAGAAGTGCCTGGCGGACAGTGGTCCATGGGGTCGCAAAGGGTCAGAATCAACTGTGCGACTGAACAACAACAATAACTATGTTTACTGTTTGATGAGCTCTGTCTTTGCATGTTGGGTTTTGTATACCCTGCTGCGGTAGGCCAGAGCTTAGAAAAATTACATGTTTGAATTACAACTTTCAGATTTCATCCAACAGTATGGCTACACAGTGCAGACTGTAGGTTTCTGGGAGTTATAGTCCAAAAAAAGGAACTTTCCTAAGCTTTATGATTGACTACACAGCATTAATTATTCATGAATTTCTCTATTGCAAGGTAGGAATTTAGCCTAAAGTTTGTATCTGTTGCCCTTAAGTTTTGTTGTGGTTGTGTTGTTAATGCATGCTGTGTGTTTTGGTGTCCGACATTACTCTGAGTTGAAAGGATTTTAGGGAAGGCCTGAATGAGGCTCCTTTCATGTCTCCTTATCATGAGTCACCTATAGCTTTGTAGCCGTTTGTTGCAATATTAAGTGAGACTAAATATTTTGAAACAACAGCTATTCTGTGAGCTTTTTCTTTGAAGATGACGTGCCTTGTTTATGATTTTCTCCAAACCCCTCTCGTTCCTGAACCGGTTATTTTTGACAGACAGTATTTTTGAGACTTGTATTATTTTTAACTTTCAGAACTGCAGCACTGGTATCCAAGAGTTTCCATTAATTGGACAGTTTTTAGGAAGGCTTTGTTGGAATCCCTTTGTGATTGGCTATGGTGAGTATGTGAAATTAGTCTGGTGAAATTAGTACAATTGTTATTGAATGTCATTGTTTTTTGGGGAAAGTCACCAAACTGCTTGAAAATACATAATGGGTAAGATGATTTTTAAAGTGTGCAATATATAGTGTATGGTTACTCTACAACAGGGGTGGCCAAAGTTTTCAGGCCGTGGGTCGGTCACGTGGTTCAGGGAGCCAGTCATCATGGCCTGGGGAGCCATATGCGGCCCCTGATGCCAATTCATCTAGCTCATGAAGCCCTCATTGCTGCTGGAAGCAGAAGTAAAATGCACCTGTATGGGCGCATTTTACTTCCGCTTCCAGAATCAATGAGGACTTTGTGGGGCGGATGAATTGGCCTTGGGGGCCACATCCGGCCCCCAGGCCATAGTTTGGGCACCCCTGCTCTACAAAGTCCTACTCTACAGCCTCATCATAAAATAAAGATGACCCTGAGTTATTGAAGGATGTCCCAGCACAGTATAAGGTCTGGTAGGTTCTACCAAGTTGGTAAGTCTTTGTGTTCCCCTTGGTGGTGGATTGTGTGTCTCCTATCTGAAAATCAGCCCAGGCAAGTATAGACATGTTTATTGACCATGGCCCAGCTCATGCCAACCTAGCAGCTCGAAAGCAAGAAATTGTAAGTAGATAAATAGGGACCACTTCGGTGGGAAGGTAAACAGTGTTCTGTGCGCTTTGCCACATGTCCATGGAAACATCTGCAGCTGCAGACAGCACTGGCTCTTTAGCTATAAATGGAGAGTCAGACCCCACTGGCTTTCGAGCAAGGTTGACTTTTACTGTAAATGCAGTGACAGTATGGGAAAACTGTAATCTATGTCATTGGAGGGAGTATCTGCATCAGTGAACTCACAGATCATCAATACAGATACCTCAGATAACGTTTACCTCGGATAATGCTAAAATCGCATAACGTTAAGTAATTTGGGGAGGAGAATTGGATCGAATAACAAGGTCCTATGGGATGTATCGGATAACAACCGCTAAAGCCTGTGCGGTTACAATGTATCTCTATGGAGCTTTAATGTTATCCGATACGTCCCATAGGATTTTAACATGCATCGGATAACACTAAAAATCAGATAACACCAAGACTTGTGGAACCAAGTCTTAGTGTTATCCGAGGTATTACTGTATACTGTATTTAAGGTAATACACAATTATTTAATTTGTTTAACTCAAATGTAATTCATCATTATTGAAATAATTGAGGCTGAGGTTAGTTCTGACTAAAAGTCTTATCTGGAGCATAGTATTGGGCATACCATTGAACTGTATAGCTTAGTATTCTAGCTGTACTCTTTAGGATTTCAGACAAAGGACTTCCTTTAACTCACCAGGCCATGGCAAGGATTGAACTTGTAATTTTTTTTTCATGCAGTGCTCTACCTTTCTTCCTGCATGACCTGTGAAGTGGAACTGTCACAGATCACAAGGAATGTTTAGAATAGGTTTTGACATAAATTTCAGAAAGCCTGAAATCTTCAAAAATAGACTTTAAATGACTCTGACTACTTCATAAAGAATTGTTATTTTACTGAAGCAGCCTCTAAATCAGTGGTTCCTAATATGGGGCACACATTCCACAGAGGGATTTCAATTCCCAGAAGCCTAAATCGGTACATTGGCTGATCAGGGCTTTCAGGAATTGACTTAGGCTTCTGGGAATTGAAATCCAAAAACCAAAGGTTGGGAAACTTCAAGACTAAAGAATGATCCTATGTAGCAAATAAAGACAATTCTTGCTGGATTTACATGGTTATTTTTATGAGAAGAACATGCTCATGCTGCAGATTTAAACTACTGTACTTTGATGATGTGGCAACTTTTCCCGAAATACTCAGAGCCCGTGATGGTGAATCTTGGCACTCCAGATGTTCTTGGACTTCAAATCCAAGAAGCCCAAGCCCCCATGAATCTGCACGAATGGGTTTACTGCAATTCATCCAGCCCTCGTCGCTCCTCGGAAGTAAAACACCTTGTATGGACACATTTTACTCCTGCTTTCAGGAGCGACAAGGGTGATGTGGGCCAGATTAATTGCAGTACACCCATTCGTGCAGATTCATAGGGGCTTGGGCTCCTGGGAATTGAAGTCCAAGAACATCTGGAGTGCCAAGGATAGCCATCACAGATCAGAGTCATAGTTGGCTGGGAGGGGAGTTTAAATAATTTGGCCAGATTCCTGTAGAATATTTATGCCAGTGTATTTGCAGTGACATAATTTGCAGTAGCAAACTCCCATTAATTCATAGTTTGCTGCATATATTCATCATTGTGCGCCACCATTTGTGAAAGCTGTGGAACAAAGGTTATGAGAATCAACCTGTGAACTAGCCGCTACCCACCACTGTAATTGCACTTGGATCAATAGAATTCTGGTCTATATTTGTTAACTCTCCATCCCATTTACAAAACATCAGTGGTTGAAACCTATGACGTTGAAGAGCATTGAAGTTAGATCTGACTTTGGTATATAATGATTTCAAATATAGTGCATTCATACCTTTGGAATGCAAAAGACACAGCCGTTGGGTATTTCAGACATAACAGGGCGCAATCTTGCAAAAGTAGGCCATGTCTAGGTGTCTACAGAAATGGAGCACTTGAATATATGACACAGTACCGTATTTGCCGGTGTATAAGATGACTTCCCCCCTGAAAAACATGGCTCCAAGTGAGGGGGAGGTCGTCTTATACGCCGGGTGCACTTCAGTTGGGATAGACATAGCTGCCCATAGTGGCCTCCCGATGCTCGCCCGGTGCCCATAGTGGCCTCCCGATGCCCGCCAACCTCATTTTACATACCATCCAGTATAGTGTGGTATCCAGCACGGCCGCGGTGGGTCATCAGTGTGGCTGTGGCGAGCATCAGCAGCTAGACAGGGGTGCCAGCCTTTTTAGCGTGATCGGCCTGTTCTGCTTGGCGGGAAACAGCGGCGCTCCGGCCCACCCCTTGTCTATGCAGAGCTCACACTTGCGCACTAGTGCCAGTCACAGGGAGATGCGGAAGAGGGGTAGTTTTATACGGTGAGTATATAACAAACTCTATATTTTGAGTGGAAATGTTGGGGGTCGTCTTATACACCCAGTTGTCTTATACACCGGCAAATACAATAGTTTGCTGCTCTGCAAAATGTTTGAAGAAGAGCGTCTCTGTCATTGAATGGTTAAAGAAATATCTGATTAACAAAAACAACTGATGTAGTTTGGCCTGGCAGCCCCGCTCCACTGACTTATATGAAGATTTTAATTTTACGGTGAAGGTATTTTAAATTGTTTTAATGGTTTTTAAAGGGTTTTAAGGGTTTCTATAATTTGTGTATTGTGGATATGTTTTATATTCAATTGTTTAATGCCAACTGTGAGCCACCTGGAGTTGCTTTGGTGAGGGAGGCAGCAATATAAATACAGTAAATAAAATAAAATAAATAAATAAATAAAATAAAGGGCTTCAGTACTTCAGAGGTATGTTAGAAGGTGAAATAATGTGTTGTAAAAGGTGACGTGCAATATTTGATTTTAAATATGAATGGCTTTCTTTATGTGAAATTGATGTTTTGTGTACATACCGTATACAGTAATACCTCGGATAACGCTAAGACTTGGTTCCACAAGTCTTAGTGTTATCCGATTTTTAGTGTTATCCGATGCATGTTAAAATCCTATGGGATGTATCTGATAACATTAAAGCTCCATAGAGATACATTGTAACCGCACAGGCTTTAGCGGTTGTTATCCGATACATCCCATAGGACCTTAACGTTATTCGATCCAATTCTCCTCCCCAGATTACTTAACATTATGCGATTTTAGCATTATCCGAGGTATTACTGTATATTTATCAGTAAATGGAATAATATACATCTTATTAGGCACATGATAGTTCCTTTAAAATTCATGGGACTTAAGCCATCCTAACTACTCCATTATAGAAAACTTCTATTAAACCTCTTTAGACTATGCAGTAACAGGTAAGAAGAAATAATGTCTACATTTGATCAGTAGATTGACTTTGAAATCCCATAATATAAAGAACAAAGATTTATTTGGATCCTTTTTTACAAACAAACAAAAGATTGCTCTTGTTCTGCTTTGATTTTTTAAAATATATATATTTATTTTGATTACTATCTGCAGATGAATGCCAGAAGATTCTAATGTGGTGCTTATGTTGCCTGCACAGTGGTCAACCACAGAACCCTGTTGAATTGAAGGCCAACAGCTGGATACAAGTAAGCAAATGAATCCTCCCCCAACTGCTTTAAATTAACTTGATTATTTAAAGATGCAGCATTTACATGATAGAGACAGTGTGTCACTTTTAGATACCACTCTAGAGACATCCTAGGTTCACATGTATTAAAATGTGTCCTACTTTAATTAAAACGAAGTCTCTGCTGTCTCTCGTTTTGAATATTAAAGAAATACAGCTTTTAAACTGAAGTCATTTTAATTGTTTTTGATAAATGAAACTTTAAATCCAGTAATGGCAAGCGAAGAACAAAGTCTGCAAATCAGTAAGCAGAGAGTGGTATAAAAGCAAATCTTCAATTAGGAAAAAATATAATCTGGAGAAATGCCATTGTTTGTTTTGAAAACAATTCCTGTATGCTCTTTAATTTTTTCTTTTTGTTTAATCTTTCTAGCCTTGAGATACACTAATTCTATTCAAGTTTTATGTAGAGACAATGAATGGAAATATTTGTATGAAGCTTAATTTTTTAATTTAGCTCTAAGTTAAATGAGTTCATAATTGTTTGAATATTGCAATCAAAAATGTTAAATGTAGGCTTATACAATTGTTCCCTCTATTTATATACAAAAAAATCTCTATTTTATGCATTTACTGTACTTCTAAATAATTTAGCTCGTGCATAAACTAATTTTCCGTGGAGATGCTAAATATTTATTTCATAATTTTCTGTGTAGCCAGGAGTATATAGAAAACAATGTCTTGATGAGAGTTTAGTGTACCTGAATGCAGCTATCCTCTCTTTGCATGAAGTTCACACACAGAAAGAGCCTCCTTGAAGATTATGGTATTTTTCTTCTTTCCTGTCCTGATCAAACCCTGGGCTGCCAAAATTAAGCCACTTTCTTGGCTTTGTTGTTGCCCAAACCCAAGTCCACATTGGTGCATGTTTCTGGCAGCAGTTGGCAGAGCAATAAATGGCAGCATCCACTGCAACTTCTCTCCTTAGTGATATCAACAAGAGGGTATATTTTCTCAACTGGTGTAGTTTGAAGCATCCTGTCACTATACACATGGCTTCATTAACAGCTATGTCAACTTGTCTTGCATGTGTGGATGCGCTCCATACTGGAGCAGCATACTCTGCTGCAGAAACACCCAGGGCCAAAGCTAATGTATGCAGCATGGATGGTTGAGTTCCCCATTTATTGTTTGTGAGTTTCCTGATGATGTTGTTCCTTGTACTAACTTTGGCTTTGACATTTAGAAAGGAGCAGATTGTGGTATTTTTGAACCACAATTGGGTATACCCCAGGCAACAGCCACTTTGTGTTGCTGGCTAATCTTTCTCACACCAGGTCAGGTGATAGGAATTAAAAGTCTGTTGAAAACTAGTACTGTATTCCTGTTTAGAACTGAGCTTTTTGCATAGTGAGATCAGGGGCTTAGATCGAAAGTGTAAATGAAAAGGTGCATGCTGTTTCCTCTTAAGCAACCACCAACTGATTTCTGGTAATTCCTGCTTTGCTTGAGGATGCCTGTTACTATAAAGGGTTAGGTCATAAAAATAATAGTACTATATCCTTGAGTTGTCAAGAAGGTTACGTTGAATAATTGATTCAGAGGACCTTGGTGAATATAGTGGAACTTTGGTTAACAAACGGCTCAGTTAACATAAAAATCACATAACAAAAGGAAATCCATAGAAAATAATTGCTTGGTTTCTGGAATTTTTCCTGAACGAATTAATTGGTTTTCAGTGCATTCCTATGGGAAACTGCGTTTTCGGTTAATGTATTTTGGTTTTTAATGCATTGCTATAGGAAATTGCATTCAATGCATTCTTATAGGAAATACGGTTAAAGTTATTTTTGCTGTAAGAAACTTCCCAGACAATGCATTAATTATGTTAACCAAGATTCCACTGTATTTTGTTTGGAAGTACAGTTGTACCTCGCTTAATGCTTCATCCTTTGGAAATGGAATTGTGAAATGAGGAGAATAGTTCTGATGTAGGATGGATAAAATTATTTTTTAACATTGTCTTGATTCACTCATATATATTAAGATAGCAGAAAAGAGTACTTTTCTTGAGTGCTTTTTGTGTTTTTAAAATAGCATTTAAACTGCAGATATAAAATTCATCATGTGTTGTGTCAACTTTCTTGACCTGTTTACTTCAAGACATCCATTTTGGAGATGCTTTGGAGAATCCTGAAGCACTGTTCAAATTTTGCATTAAAATGGTTTCAAAACAGTGGCCAGAATCCTATTGATGTTTGTGTAAAGTTTGCAAAGAGTCCTGGTGGCACAGTGGTTAAACTGCTGTACGCAGCCAAAATGTTGTGAATTCAATTCTGATGGGGATCAAGGTCAACTCAGCCTTCCATCCTTTGGAGGTCAGTAAAATGAAGATCCAGCAAAATGCTAATTAACTTGTGAACCGCTGGGAGAGTGCTCTCAGCGCTACAGGGCACTATATACCAGTAAGTGTACTTCAGGGGTGCCCAAACATTTTGGGTCGTGGGCCGATCATGTGGTTCAGGGAGCCAGTCACAAAGGCCTGGGGGCTGGGTGCAGCCCACAACCCAATTCATCCAGCCCACAAAGCCCTCATCGCTCCTGGAAGTGGAAGTAAAATGCGCCCGTACGGAGCGACAAAGGCTTTGCGGGCCGGATGAATTGGTGTCGGGGGCCGCCCCCGCCCCCAGGGCCTTAGTTTGGGCACCACTGGTGTAACTGCTATTACCATAACTTGCCATGATTTGCTGCAACTAACTGAGAAGTTATCAGGCTCTATCTCAGTTGTGCTCTCAGGCTAGTGTTTTGACACATGACCAAGACGCCTCCTGGAGATTAGTTGGAATTAACTACAACCTTACACAAACGTGAATAGAATTTTGGCCAATGCGTTTTTTAATACGTAACATAACATTTCACCTCTTGCCAGAGGATAACTACTATGAACAATAAATTAATGTTGGAGAAGTAGTAATATACTTGATTTTAAAACAACATCCTGAATCTCTGGATTAACCATACCCAGGATTGCCATTTTTGACTTAAGACAATGCAGGGGCACTTGCTACAACACGTGAAAGCAATTAAAATACGACTACAAATGTAATAATTACAACATGGAGAGGAGTGCACTGGCAGATACTGGAATGCAGAGATCACTTTAATCATAGCATTTCCCATCACGTGGGTGGTCATAATAAGCAGGGATTTTTTTACCCTTTCTTCTTGAAACGTTCATTGAAACAGTAGAGAAATAAACAGCATTCTATAGTCTTCTCTATATTCTTTGCTAGTTTGCTAGTTTCACCAGTCAGTAGTAATTAGGGCATGATATTAAGACGAAAATCTGGCCCTCTCTGAAATAAATCTTATGCTAATCATTTAGCTCCCCCACCCAATAAATGTGTTAACTCTTTCCTAAGATCTGAAGAATGGTTACTAAAAAGAGTCTAGTATATAATTTATTTTACAACGAGAAGCAAACACTGACAGTCCACATTTTGTCTTTATTTCCAATAACATTTCATTCTTCATTTTATTTCTGAACTTTGGCATGTCTTTAAAAAGCAAAGAATGGAGCAAGACTTCTTTATGGATCTCACTCTGAAACTTGAGGATTCTCTTCAGCATTTGTCTCTAGTTGAGGAAGACTCTTATTGTTACATGGGATGGAAAACCTACTGCACTACAGCCAAAATCTGTTTACGTACTTTCAATCCCCTCAATTTAAGGAATTTGGAAAGGGAGACAATGGTCCTCCAGCCTGCTAGGTCCTCATTTTACTGACCTCAGAAGGAGGGGAGGCTGAGTCAACTTTGAATCCCATCAGGATCAAACTCACAATGTTTTGGCTACGGTACAGGAGTTTAACCACTGTGCCACCCAGGCTCTAGTTGTGATTTACTACAGGATTTCAGACAAAGACTGTTTATGTTGGGGATAAGATACTGAGAATTGTCTGATGGATTATTTCCCTCTTGGCAAAGTACTTTACTGTATAAGATACCTATTTAGAGACCACTTAAGAATTAAGTGCATTCAAATACAGTAATACCTCGGATAACGCTAAGACTTGGTTCCACAAGTCTTGGTGTAATCCGATATTTAGTGTTATCCGATGCATGTTAAAATCCTATGGGATGGATCGGATAACGTTAAAGCTCCATAGAGATATATTGTAACCGCACAGGCTTTAGCGGTTGTTATCCGATCCATCCCATAGGACCTTAACGTTATTCGACCCAATTCTCCACCCCAGATTACTTAACGTTATACGATTTTAGCGTTATCCGAGTTAAACGTTATCTGAGGTATTACTGTAGCTCCATTTCCCAATCAGTGATGAAGTTTTGCAGTGTAGCAGTGAAGAGAGACTAATATTTTCCTTAATCCTGGAGCTTTCCCCATGAATGCTAGTAGTGCAGGCCATATAACCCATAAAAAGTATTTCATGCATGTTCTGCAGGCTACGCACTTCTGGGCTATACCGGCTGGTAATGGCTCCCAATGGTTTGTCTTTCCCAGCCCTATCTAGAAATCGCAGGGCATAACATTGGAACCACTGATTTATGAAATACAGTAAAACCTCATATAACACTAAAACCTGGTTCCACAAGTCTTGGTGTTATATGATTTTTAGTGTTATCTGATCCTCTATGGGATCCATAGAGATACATTGTAACCACACAGGCTTTTGCGGTTGTTATCTGAAGCATCCCATAGGATCTTAATGTTATTTGATGCAATTCTTTCCCCCAGATTCCTTAATGTTATGCGATTTTAGTGTTATTCGATACTAATGTTATATGAGGTATTACTGTATTATCAAACTTTAGCCATAGCCCTCCTCTTTGGTTTTTATGGCCAACAAGGGATTTCCTTTGGGTGGGTGGAAGATAAGAATGTGAAAAGTGCTCCACCTAGTGAGTGATGGCTGCATGACAGCATGTGGCTTGATTTAATTTAGCTAGAAAGCTTGAACCTTCATACCAGATATACAAAATGAGTATAAGTCAAAAAAAGTCATAATTTTAATGTTTGTTTAAGTCTGTGATGGCGAACCTTGGCACTCCAGATGTTCTTGGACTTCAATTCCCAGAGGCCCAAGCCCCCATGAATCTGCATGAATGGGTTTACTGTGATTCATCCGGCCTGCACCGCCCTCATCGCTCCTGGAAGTGGAAGTAAAATGTGCCCACATGGGCGCATTTTACTTCCACTTCCAGGAGCAACGAGGGTGTTGTGGGTTGGATAAATCACAGTAAACCCATTCGTGCAGATTCATGGGAGCTTGGGCTTCTGGGAATTGAAGTCCAAGAACATCTGGAGTGCCAAGGTTCGCCATCATGGATTTGAGTTTTGATAATTTGTTGAATTTGGTCAGTGCTATTCTGGTTTTCAAAATTCAAAAAACAAAAAACAAAACACACTTCTTCATTTTACCAGTTTTTATGATACCCACGAGATGGCAGTATAACAGTTGTTCTTTATGTGAATTGTAGCTAGAAAAATGTTTTGGTTTGCTTTTAAAAAATCAGATCCTGTGTAAAGCAGTGATAAATGTGCTCAGTTTAACCTCCAGGAAAAACAAAATCCACAGCTGACAAGGGTTTTGCGTGCTACTGATTCCTGAACAATTTAATTTTTCTATATTTTAATACACTGCTGGCATGCTCTATAAAGGTTAGACATTTTAAATACTTTTTAGACCATGGCAGGTGACTAATTACAGTACCAGTGAATCTTCTGTTTAGGTTACTTTGAAATAAACGGAAGAGAACTAGCTACATTTCTCTTGTGATGTTACATTTTGCATTGTATTGCACATCTTTATCTGAGACTTACACTGTTGATAACAATGGATAAAAATGTTTTACATCTTAATGTTGAATTACCACTTTATATTTCATGAAACTAAATTGCAATGTAGTTAGAAGTTTAAATCTGAACTTTTCTGAAGTTTTCATTGCAAAAGAGAGAGAGAGAGAGAGAGAAAGAAAATGCCTACCTTTACCCAGCTATAGGTTCATATCTAAAATGTGTGATATCTTTCCATCATAACTGGTGAAAAAATGAGTCAATACACAGTGGATGATCTGCATATGAAAATGTGAATGTTCTTGGTATTGCTCATATATATATAGATATCTATGAGTAACTATAGGACCGTATAATTTTACAAAGCCTTGGGATCTAATTTCTGGAAATGGATAACTAACTAGGGCTATGTCAGACTATAAGATCTATTGAATTACGTAGCTGAGAATCACCAGTGGCCCTAATGCAACACAGATGGTACATAAGATAGCACCATATTACTGGAAGAGTACTCTATTTATGGTTTTGTAATAGGAAGAGAACATGCTGTGTGAGAATGGGACACAGAAACTGCATTGGAAAAGCATACCCTACTAAAAAGAGAGTACAGTACTTGTTCTTATAGTAATTTGGCTCTCTTGAGCCCTTGGGAGTATTTATTCTCTTTCTCTCATATGTGTTTAAAGAGCATTTGCATCTTGTAACAAATATTGGGTATTCATTGTTAACTCGAGGGCTAGTTTCTTTGTACTTTCTGTAACTTTTGTAAGACTGTAAAGTATATTGTTCCCATATACTGTTAAGTCATGTCTGACTTACAGCGAGCCTAACTGGGTTTTCAATGAGCTGTTGAAGTAGTACAGTAGTTTGCTATTATCTTTGCCATGTGAGTTTCCATGATGAATGGGATTGATGTTTTGTGTGCATACCATATACAGTAATACCTTGGATAACGCTAAGACTTGGTTCCACAAGTCTTGGTGTTAACCAATTTTTAGTGTTATCCGATGCATGTTAAAATCCTATGGGATGGATTGGATAACGTTAAAGGTCCATAGAGATACATTGTAACTGCACAGGCTTTAGCGGTTGTTATCCGATCCATCCCATAGGACCTTAACGTTATTCGATCCAATTCTCCTCCCCAGATTACTTAACGTTATGCGATTTTAGCGTTATCCGAGGTAAACGTTATCCGAGGTATTACTGTATTTAGGTCCAAGCCCAAAGCTCTACCCACTCTGTTTAAGTTATGTGTAGTACAGTCAAACCTTGCATAAAGAGTGTCTCGCTTAAAGAGCAACTCACTTAAAGAGCAGAATTTTCTCTGAATGTTCGCTTCGCTTAACAAATAAAACCAACCAAAAACTCGCTTAACAAATAGATTGAGGTTTGCAATCCCCCCCACAATTGGTCACTTATAATGGTGTTTCGCTTAAAGAGCAAACTCGCTTAAAGAGCAATCCTGTGGAACGCATTATGCTCTTTAAGCGAGGTACAACTGTACATTATAGGCTAGTGGTGGCAAACCTATGGCAGGCATGCCATAGGTTGCGCTCCGAGCCTTCTCTGTGGGTACCCATGCAGTCACCCCAGCACAGAGTTTGCCCTGACCCTCTGCCCATCAGCCCAATGGGAGTGCTTCCTTCCTCCCCTGTTGCTGTGTTGCCATTTTGTGATAAATAAGTGGGTTTTGGGTTGCAGTTTGGGCACTCGGTCTCTAAAAAAATTGATGTAACTGTTATTGGCACACCACTTCTTCGCTTTCTTGAAAGAATGGAGAAGTTGTTTGGGATGGAATCCTTACATTTTAACAAGGTCTTTCTCTCTTTTGATTTTACTTCAAGAGCTCACTTTGCCATCTGCTCTCCTTTTCTGGACTGGGATATTGTGACACAGATAATGAGAATTTTCTTTCAACTCTTGGCTTCACTTCTGCAGATTATTTTTCTAAGCTTCTTGAAAACGTAAGTACTTGCCACACTTGGCCATCAGCTCTAAGGATGAAGATTGTGTCAGCCTTAAAAGGAGTAACCCTGTTGGTCTGCAGACAAAATAATTAAGAGTTTTGTGGCACCTTTAAGATTTTGCTAGTTTGGTTTGGCACAAGAATATTGTGGAGTACTACTCACTTCTTCAATTGCATCTAATGAAGTGGGGTGCAGTCCATGAAATTTTATGGCAAATAAAATGTGTTCATGTTTGAGGTGCCACAAGGCTCTTTGTTGTTTGGATTACATCAAAAGTTAAGAAATGTGGTTGCCACATTTGCCAGTTTCCTCGCTGGTGAGTTTCTTTCCTTTCTTGTCTGACTTCATAACATCATTAGGAGCACTTGGGTAACAAGAACGCCTCTTTAATTCCATCCATCTCCACCCTCAGATACTGGTTTAAAATGTCTCTCTGAAATGTGGACTAGGATGTGACAATAATTTTGTGTCAGAAATTATTCTGGGTTGAAAGGATTTTTATGGAAAAAACTCCGCTCAGGGAACGCCCAAATGAGGCTCCTTTCATGTCCCCAAGTGCTGGGAAAGAGATGAGTACTCAATCTGTCAGGCAGTACCCGGGTTTCGAACTGCTGACTTACCAGTCTTCCAGCTAACAAGGTGTGCTTCTTAACCACTGCAGGATGTGATGTGTCATCAATATAGTAGGAGTAAGAGTAGTAGTACAATACTTCAGAGTGATTTTGAGAGCCAGGCTCTTCAAGTAGCCCGAAAGACAGAGGAACCTGGTTGTTCAATCACACAAGAAGAACGTTGGCTGACTAGCATTTGGTGTTCCAAAGGACTGTTCTGGCGAGGAAGAAGTGTAACACCCACTCTTCCCCAGAGTGCAGCATACTATCCAAGATGGACGTGTGTCACTTAACTTCTTTTCTGATCTTGGAGCTCAGACAAGAAATGGAATCCGTCTTTCTCTTCCTGCTGTGCTTCAAAGCTGTTCTGAGTGGTTTTGAAATAGAGCACAAAATTAGAGGCGAGCACCTGTCCTATTCTCACGCCCTGCCTGCTTGTCTGAGGGGTGAGTTCGTGGTACCACAAAAATAATAGCTGGCTGGCCAAACTTTGTAGAATCCTGGATGTGTCGTATATTTCTTTCTCATTAAACCAAGAATGAAAAGATTTTAGGTTCTGTAATACTGGATTAAGATGCTTACATGCTTATACAGCATTCTAGATTTCTTGAGAAGAGATGATATGTATTAGTAGAAAAGATTTGTAAAGTTATTATGAAAGCCACAGAAAGTATGGCATGTTACTAGTAGGCATATAAGTATTGCTGCTGCTAGTACTACATTTAATATGAAGATGATGGCAAAGACTACTGCAGTACTATAATAAGAATACAGTAATATGAACATTGTTATATAATTCAAAATCTATGTTTTATTCAAAAGATGTTGGACTTGTATTTGCTTTATGGTAGGACAAGAAAGCTGATTTAAGGGCTGATTTAAGGGACAGCCACCCCTTTCTGCCCTTGTTTTTATCTGTTGCGTTGTTGTAATTTTTCTTATGAATTTTTAAGGTTTAACCTGTGATTTTAATCTATGATGTAAGCCGCCCAGAGTCGGGTCTACCCGATTGGGGCGGGATAGTAAATACGAGTAAATAAATAATAAATAAATAAGAAAAGGTATTCAAAATGGTGAAAGTTTAACTTATTCTGTGTGCTGAAAATGCTCTGAATTATGCAAATGCTACAGTTTATCTGAATTAATACTCTTTCACATTTGAGTGGATGTGGTTATGCCTCTAAATAGAGGCCTTTTTGAGAGCCTTTTTGAGTACCTGTACCAAAAGGGCAGGGTATAAATGCAATAAAATAAAATAAAAACTTTGAAGGAAGTAGAAGACAATATAAACTAACTTATTCTTTCTCAGAAGGAAAGACTATTTTCAAGGCAAAATGTGCTAGAGTCAAAATGTCTTCCTATAGTTATGAAGTATAGTTTAGTCTGCAAGCTTTCCTTTGGATGTTAAGGATTTGGCTGAACACCTTACTCATTAAATTTTATTGTATCTTGCTTTGACCTGAAATAGAGCTGGAGAGATTATTTTCAATTATTCATTCAGTTTATAGACCACAAACAGTGTGGAAGGTATTAATCCACTGGGAAATGAAGTAAAATACTGTAGTGAGAAAGTATTACTGAGGTAGCTCTACATGGTAATGTGCAATTGACTTTATCAATAGGTGGTTTCATCTTTAGTGACAGAACTCAGCAAAACTCATAGATGTAACAGTCAAAGGTAAGTTTTGCCTATCCATAGCTTTACTAGATTGTGGTTTAAATGTAAGACTGAGCAAAACTCAGTTCCTCTTGCCAAAGAACAACTAATAATGCAATTAAATAACTAATAGCATATTCCATGATATGTGTTATCAAGTTGGAAGTCATAATAAGGCTTTCAAGGTAAGTGAAATATTCAAGGAGGAGTTTTACCATTCTTAACCATACTTCTTCAATGTTTAGGCCAGATGTGAAGCTGCCAAAATGAAGGAACCCTTTGGTGAGTTCATTCTGCAGTTCCTTTTGCCTGACCTAGTGTGACAAAGATTAGCCAGTAACACAAGGTTGCTGTTACCAGGGTACACCTGGTTGTGGTTCAAAAATAGCACACTCTTCCACGAGGCCCTTTCTGTGTACCCCCTGAACCATACTGAACCATTATTTAATGATGAGTGAATTATTAAGAGCTGAGGTACACAGAAAGAGCCTCCTTGAAGATTGTCGGATTTTTGAAGCATGGGACTGCAGAATGAACTCACCAAAAGGTGCCTCCATTTTGGCAGTTTCACGTCTGGCCTAGACATGGAATAATAATAATAATAATAATAATTAAGAGCTGTAATTCAAAAAGGGATCACATGTGGCTTTCCCCCAGCTTCCACACTGAAATGTTGGTATGTATGCTAGTCATCTAAACTCTGACTCCGCCAACACTATGTACAGTATTTCTGGTAGACTACCTGTCTCGATTTTTTTGGCTTTTTCTGAAATGCACTGATACGAATCGTATCATCAGGGCCATCAGAATCTAGCCTGCTGCTGAATGTAAATCTAGAGGCTTGGTCCAATCACAGACTTTATCCTTCAATCTTTCACAGACCCACAATCAAGGGTGCAGAGTTAATCAATTTGGTGTTAGCAATCTCTCTTAAACAAATCAGAAGGCTCTTCAAGGTTTAATGTTCTTTCTATGCTTAAACTATATGCATTTGCTAATATATGTTACTCACAGCTTGAACTATCATTCTGTTCGCATATCACATCAGTATTTGGCAGCGGGAAGTGTTTCCAGTTGGCAAAAAAGAAAAATTAAATAATGCAACCTTTGTGGCAGCAGGACTATTATAACCACATACTTTGTAATGGTGGAGGCTTTAGGTGTGAACTTAATGTAATAAATAAAACTGCCAATTATGTTTTTTCTCACACCTGCGTATACCAGTTTGGGTAAGTGAGATCTCTGTTCTAAAAGTTGAGCTCCCTCTTTTTTTCCACCTAGTTTCCAGTACACCTCCTTGTTTTTTGTGGAGCAAAGTTTCTGTATTGCCATTTACAGTAACCTTGTACATAGTTTATGTTAATTATTTTATCGATTTATTAAGATATTTATATTGTGCTTTATAGTTAAGACTCTCAAGGCAAGTTGCAAGCAGTAAAACACCCTATAAAAAGAATATGAAAGAGACATTTAGAAGAGGTTAAAACTTTCTATGTTTTATATATTAGAATAGATTGTAGTCCAATGAAACTACTGTATGATCACTGAGCCCCAAAGCATCTGGAGACAGCCACATTTTGACCTGGCACTGAAATGAAACCAAGACTGTCTGCAATCAGGCCTCCAAAGTGTGCATTCCATCACAGGAGTCACGTAGCAGAGGATCCACTCCCCCATTTCCCCATATAATGTATTGCAGTTACCCAACACAGTGGAAGGTGTCTCCAGCAGTTCTCAGAGCTTGGGTTAGAGATACATAGTGAGAGTACCCCTTCATGCATGAAGATCTCAGACTGTTTAAGGCTTTTAATGTTAGCACCAGCTCTTAATAGATGTCCGTTGGGTTGAGTCACTAGCGTTGTTCTTCCCTGGACCAGAAATCTCTTTCCCTGCCCCCATACAAGTAACTTCTGTAGTACATGTAGTACACATTTTAGATTGTCTACAGCTAGGAGCCTGTTTGAAAAAAAGCCTTTCTAGGTTCCAGAAATACAGTACTAGTTGTTAGAACTGTAATCCTGTGGTTTGAAGCTTGCTCATAGTGTTTGTGATTTCCTACTTGAAAAGGGACTGCAGTGGCTTAGTGGTTAAGATGCTGAACTTGACAACTGGAAGGTTGGCTGGTCAGCAGTTTGAGACCCGAGTGCTGCCCGACAGAGTGAGCTCCCATCTCTGTCCCAGGTCCTGCCAACCTAGCAGATGGAAAGCAAGAAATTGAAAGTAGATAAATAGGTACTGCTTTGGTGGGAAGGTTAACTGTTCTGTGTACTCTGGTATCTAGTCATTCCTGCCACATGACCACAGAAACTTTTGCAGACTCAGACAGTGCTGGCTTTTTGGTTATAAAAGGAAATGAGCACTGAACCCTAGGGTCAGATACAACTGGCTTTTGAGCAAGGTCGACCTTTACCTAAAGCCTTACTTGAAAACCATGGGAATGATTATGTTAAGGTTTATAACATTCTGTGAAGAGAGCCACATTGCATATAAATTATTATTATTATTATTATTATTATTATTATTATTATTATTATTATTATTATTATTATTATTATTATTATTATTATTATTATTATTATTATTATTATTATTATTATAAATAAGTTTTAAAGCCTTTTCAAGTCCTTTGTAGTTGTCAAGATTGAAATAAAATACATTGCTTATAGCAATATTTTGACATTTTATATTTATATGTGTGTTTAATGGACAATTTTTTAGAACAGTAAAAACATTGTCTCTTTACCCTAAATAAAAACATTCTCTTTTCCCCCTCTAGTATCTCTTCCCGAGTAACATCCATGTCTTTTCTCTGCGTGCCTCTTATCACTTTGCCTGATGTCACATCACTGATTGAATCTCTTCTTAGCTACTATGATGATGGAGCACAAGAGGTTCTTCACTCTCTCTTTTTAGAGACATTAAATGAAGCTGTGTTAGAGTAAGTAGACCAGAAAATATGAGAATTCTGATTACATGAAGGTGAAAGTTAATTCATCAAGTTGATTCCATTTCAGATGCTTCACATGTCTGTTGTTTCAGAACAACTTACATTACATTCCACTTGAATCTTGTGTATTTTATGCAGACATTCCTGTGTAGATGTTGAGTTTGTAAGAGAAAGTGGATATTGATTCTCCTATTTGACCAGATTTTATGTAACCTATATGATTGATTCATGTGTAGAAACCTGTCCCCTTCACCTTAGATATCATTTTCTAGAACAGGGAGGGTGACATGACTAGTATACTACACTACTTTGTCCTCTTCTGCAGTAATTTTTTGGAACAGATAGTTTAGATTAATCTTTGGAGTAATTTAGTCTGGGCAGGTGAATGCATTTTTTTAATAACTTTCAACAGCAAAATGTTTGGAGTTTTTAGTTGAAAGCATAAGCATATATAGCGTAGCATAGGAAAACACAATAGGTGAAAACCTGTAATAAGTCACAGTTAGAGTAGGCCCATTGAGTCAGTGGGGATTTGGCGAGTCATGTCCTTTGTAAGTTTCATTGATTCAATGGGCCTACCATGGTGGCATTCTTTAAGAAAATGAATAACTACTTTGTGTATTCCGAATTCTCCAATTATTTGTTTGTCTGTGAATTCCTCCACTTTGCAAAGAAAAAAGGTATCTTGTTGCAGTGTATGGTGTTACTGAATTATACCTTTCCATCTAAAACTGTGCTTCCAAGGTAAGGGTTCCCAAGAGTGGGACCCAAGGTAACATTTAGAATAGAACTCTCAGAACTATCTCTAACTATTGACAGTGATCAATGGGGCTTCTGAACGTTTTGTTGTTCAGTCGCACAGTCCATTCCGACCCCATTGACCATTTGTGACCCCATGGGCCATTGCCCTCCAGGCACCTCTGTCCTCCACCATCCTCCTCAACCCGCCCAGCTCTGTGCCCATTGCGTTTGGGCATTTCTGGACAGTTAATTATGGAAGTTAAGGAATAAGAAAACTGAAAACTCCAGTCTGAACACCAGGGATGTAGGTCGTTCTCCACATTTCTTTCTCTTTGACCTGACAATAGTTGGGTTGCTTTCATATTATTGAAGTGTTCTGTGCTTACATTAGGTGTGGGAACCTCTAGCCCTCTGAAAGAAACTACTGAGAGAATACTTTAGCCTCTCAGGAATCTATATCACTGATCTTAAATGTGGCCATCATGGAGGAAAGACATTGCAAATGGTAATTAAAATGGGAGACTGCTGAATTTCAGATAATTATGCACTCTTTGTCCCCGGAGGCTTGAATCAGGATAGATTTCTTATCACATTGGCTCTATTAAATCACTTATTTGGTACTGGGCATTAAATAATGCAGTTCTTGCTGTCAGTGTTGTTGCTGTTTTGCATTTATTTTCCACCAATGTCAGTGGCTACAATATAGTATATAGTATTTCTCAGCAAAGCCTTGCATATGCATTTGTAATGTATGAGTTGTGTTGCTTAAAGAATGGAAAAGAATGGCATGTTCTCTCTCTTTTACAAAATAGGGAAAAGATTTCTTTGTCTGAATCTGCTGTGCTGCAATTGTGGCTTCGTCATCTTCCTAGTCTGGAGAAAGCAGTGCTAAAAAATATCAAAAATCTAATAATCAATCAACCAAGTTCAATGCAAGAAATGGTGTGTTTGATAAAAGGTTCTTTATTGGTAAGCATGGCATATTGGTACTAGTACATTAATATAATTTTGGTTCTACTGCTGTACTGAAAGCTGGTTTAATATTT
Source organism: Furcifer pardalis (assembly GCA_030440675.1). Taxonomy (NCBI): domain Eukaryota; kingdom Metazoa; phylum Chordata; class Lepidosauria; order Squamata; family Chamaeleonidae; genus Furcifer; species Furcifer pardalis. The sequence continues at coordinate 46,241,581 of CP126896.1, read as the reverse complement.
CACAAATAATACCAGTCACCCTCCCATATCTATAGTTCTATAGAAGGTTTTTTTTTTTTTTTTTTTGCTGAAAATGTGTCCCATTTTACAGAACACAATTTCCCAGAGCGCATTGTGTCTGGTGGGTTATAAAAGACCACCCACAGCCATTCTGGGCCCTATGGGTGGCAGTCGAGTGGTCTGGAGAGGAGTTAGAGTGTTTTTTTAAAAATGTAATATTTAATTTAATATTTACATTTGTATGCCGCCCACTCGACAATGTGACTCTGGGCACCTTAAAAACGGTACACAATAAAAATCGCATTACAACAAAACAAAATACAAATCATCCAAAAAGCTCAAGGCCGACCACAGAGTCCAGTGGCCAGGGGGCGATGTCCGGTCCCCCACTCCAGTGGCCAGGTCCAAGTCTCTGGCCCCAAACAGCATAACCCCCAGCTCTTGTCGGGGCCTGGGGTCAGCGGCGGCATTCTTGCCACCCGCAGCCGCAGTGGCTCTTCAACCCCTGGTGTGGTGTTATTATTATTGGGGGGGGGGGAGGATCAGGAACATTTTCCCCAATGCGTTCTTATGGGAATGCCTCATTTTACAGGAAAAAAAAACGAGTTAAGGAAAAAGCTACGGAACAGACTTTTTTTTGTAAAACTGGGTTTTACTGTATTTCTATGGTGCATTACCAAAGCTAGCCACTAGAGGCCACTGTCTGCAGTGTAATTTTTACAAGTAACCGCGGCAGACATTTTGGTACCTCTTCTGTAGAACAACAGAGGCATTTTAAACCACTCTCCTGCTTCATGTATGTGTTAAATATAGGGTTCACTATTATCCACAGTTTTATGTACCTGCAGTATCTGAAGAAGTAGTGTATGGCACATATAGACAGAAGAACAAACAACATTATTTGTGGCCGATTATATTTTGATCAGAGAATGCTAAGGGAAGCTTTGATAGCAAAGGTAGAAAACATGCTTCTGACCAGGTTGAGGCTGGACTTGGTTTGGCGCTGAGAGCTAGACCCTTAATATCCAGCAGTTGTAGCTAAAACTAGTTAGAAAGTGAGAATGCTTTGGAATTGAAGCCTGTCTTTGTGTTTCTCAGAAGTTGTATGCTCCTCTAAACTCTCAGCAATCATACAACAGTTGAGTTAGAAGGGCAATTCTGTTGTTTTCATCCCGATGTTCAAGATCTTTTTTAGTTTTGTTCCTGTCTTCCAGGTATTTTTTCCTCCACCCAGTGATAAGTTCCTCATTTTAGAGAAACTAATTTAGTACGAAAAAGTGACCATGTCAGTAATAGCTGATATGAAAATGATCTTGCCTGCATCTTTATTCGGGGTTTTCCTAAGCAACGCAGCACAAAGTTATACACTAACACTATGGAGGCCACAGAACTGAGCAGTTATACAGAGCAGCAGCTTTTCAAGTCTATTCTTGGTAGTAGAAGACTGCTGCGGTTTATTACAGAAGAAATATGATATTAAACATGGTTATATTAGGGCTCCAACTGTAATTAAAGTGTGATGGTCTAGTAACTTCTAGTTTATGTGGTGTGCTGTAACTTACATTTCTGTCCCTTGGGGTG